>CM062084.1:476788-683293 GCA_031163375.1 Conogethes punctiferalis | reverse complement strand
TACCTTATTTGGAAATCTGATATCAGGACACAGATACAGCTTCCCTTTGCTTCTAACATGATGATACTGGAGCTGACTAACTTCTTAATAGCCTTCCAGCGAAAACTTTAAAGATCCTTAACGTAACCCAATGAAATGTTTATCTAAAATGCCCGAAGCGAAGCGAAGGCGGGCTACTCGTTAGCAATAAAAAAATATCTCTCCTATGCCCAGACCCGGATCATGACACCCAAAACAAACATAACAATAACACCTAAAGGACATCGCTCAACACCGAGACGTGACCCTGGGTAGCAAAGCTATGAGACTCGTTATGTAGTAAAACTGAAGCCCACAGACAACCGATGTCGCGTATATTACGAGTATGTCTGCATAGGAAGCAGTTAAGTCTTGATCACCGGATGAAGCATGGGAGACGACTGGGTTTTTTGCAGTACAAAAGATCTGGTGACTATAATTAAGAGAGGGTAGGGCATAGCGAATCTTCGCTCGAATTGAGGCGCCCCGTTCGGGAAAGGACACCTATGAATACCGCAGTCAAATGACCTCTGGGTCGTGTTTTCTGCCGGGTGAGTAGGGTTTCTGCCGGTGAGAGGAATTTAGCTTTTTGTCATATAGTAATTATGATTAGGGATGGTAAGGGAGTGCCTATCATCTTTTCGCTCCATAGCCAACGTAACAGATGTTGCATTTGCCGAATTATAATACTGATAAGGTGATATAGAAATTCAAACGATATAAACTGCGGTATAAACCTCACAGTTGATAGCGCAGCTAAAATACCACAGACCAATGACGGGCAGCAGCGTCACCGGGCGAGAAGTCACCCTGCGATCGCCAACCCGTCTGCCCAGCGGGGCGATTATGGGTATATCCTCCTTAGTTTGCCTTATGTAGCAAACAACTGGAGAAGTCTGTATCCAGCAGCGGAGTGCAAAAGGCTCTATGATTTGATGATGATGAATTATGATAAACCACTAAGTTAATCATGCCGTTGTTTTTTAAACAAACTTACTGATCTGCTGTCCAGATCAGTATTTATATTTATTGTCTGTATTGTATTATGTTTATTGTATAATGTTTATCTGTGCATTGTAGATACCTATTATAAATAGAGATGGCCTTTGTGGCCTGTCGTAGGCATGTTTTGGGTTGGGTATGTCTATAGTTGTGTGTTGTGTTGTGTGTTGTAGAAAGTTATTTATAAATGAATCGATTGTTTCTTCAAACCGAATGGGGAAGGTGTGAAGGTGTCACTTATTCGAAACTGTTCAAATGAAAAATAGTCGAGTGGATGTCTTGATATACTGGCTACCATGTTATGTAAGATGTATGGGAGCGACCCGACTCTTTTCGTTCCATCCTCACCGGCCCGTGTGTGCATCATGCCGAACAACAAACGGATGCTCTGGCAAACGACTGATGGCGGTTTATAATCATACATACATACCGTCAACGCTTTTGTCCTAGAGGGACGTGGACAAAGACCACGTCCTTCTATTTGCTACGATCCTGGCACAAACTTTCGCTTCATCCACATTCATCAATCTCTTCATACATGCTTGTCACTATAAGGTAAGTACTTTGTATTTACCTTTTTAGGACACCTTCTATTGGTCATGGAATGTCCTTCTAGGTATTTCCCTTCCAACAGATCCTTTCATGCTCTCGCTATGTGTAACATCACGTCTAAAGGCGTAGCTAAAACCAGGTTTAGTAGCTAGCGTAGGAAGCCATTATGTCGAGCTACTAATAAAAATAATGACAACTGTCGGTTGCAAGGAAATAAAAAACTAAACATTTTAAACACAATGAATGCAATGGTTATTCTACAAAGAGATGCAAGCATTGAAAAACACAGCTACATATTTTTTTCCGTAGCAGAAACATTCACAGATTTCCCTAGAGCGAAACGTCATCGCGACTTAAGCATTAGTGTAGGCTACCACTCCTGTTTCCAAACATATGTAAACTTGGGTACACTTCATCAATTAGAATCGTTTTTAACAAGACTTACACCTGTCAAATGGTTAGAACGAGTTGATGAGTTGGCATTGTAAACAGATTAACATGTGGTACCTACTTACCTCATGTATATCTATACTCGTATATGTATATTTTATTATGTTATAATTCATAGAATAGTTTTCAGTCGTCGTACCTATTTATTTTATATGTATGGTGTATATTAAAATATTTTGTAAGTATATTATATTTTATTAGTTTATTCTATTCGTCTTTATAAGTAAGATTATGTTCTGTTCCTTCCTTGTGTATATGTAGGTTATAATATATATGTGTGTGTATGTATTTATTTGTATCTTATTTTATCATATTTTATTATTGTGTTTGAGATATTGTGTTTTAAATTAACTTTGTCGCACACTACCATAAAATTAGTTTCTGCTTACCCAATGGTTGACTGGTAGAGAATTGCCTATGTGGCATTAAGTCCGCCTTTTGTACACTACTTTACTGTTGCAATAAAGTATTTAATAATTAAATAAAATAAATATATGTTTTACCTATCCTCCTCTTAGCGTTTTGTCCCGGTTTGTGCCTCTAGGCCCAGGGTCCCGCTTTGACCATGATCCTAGATTTAGCGAGTTTGGTTATTACATTGAAGCGACTGCCATCTTCCTGTATGTTTTACCTATGTTTACAAATAAATTGATTGAATTTGATTTGTAGTTTACTATGATAATCTGCATGTATGCGTAGTCCGGTGTTCTTTTGCAAACTTCAATGAGTTACGGCCTGAAATCGGACGGCCAATTTTGGGTTTTCAATTATGTCTAGAATACCCGTGATTGATGGATTAAAGTCCGTCCAAATCTTGTTTAAAACAGATCATTTTAGCAAAGAATTATTATGAAGACTTATGAGATTCAATACTTATAAATTTCAAATTAAAACATATAATTGGCGGGATTTGAACCGCTGACTCCACATTGCAAGCCATTCACGGAAAACCCTCCATATATTGGTCGGTATAAACTATCATGATTGAAGGTGTAGCTAAATACTACAGGTCGATGATGGGCAGCGTCACCGGAGCGAGAAGCGACCTCTCTTAAACTTACAACGCCGTGTTGTGAAATGTGGGAAAACAGAGTTGATTTATTTCTGTGAGCGCATTGATGTCACCACCAATTATACACAGCACTTTAATTAATAGTCGTTTTTGGGGTCTGTCAGGGCTCGAGTACGCTCACTCGGCTTGACAGGTACGTGATAAATGAATGAACATGATCCTCACTGTGACAAATTGGATTCAACGACGAACATTTTGTGGGATTGTATGTGAGATAAAAGAATTTGTCGATGACTAGCGACCCATTGGGGTTACAATATTGGCATTTCAATAGGGATCCCTAATCTTTTTAACAATAAATATAGCCTACTATATTATTCAAGGTTGCAATAAGCTTTGCAATGGTGAACTTTTGAATCGTTGAAGTTGAGTTTATTCATTACAAATTAAGATATCCTATATAGTAGTAGAGATGTAGATTGAAATTACTTTTTTTAGAAGCACGGTATAATGGCTTCTCTACCTCTATGGAAAGTGAGAGTCAGTTGACACCGCCATGGCCAGCCCGCTTCAAGGCAAGATATAAAGAGAAAAGATTTGTATTAGAAAATAAAGGGATCCTTACTGAAAACGCTATCAGAAAAAGCTACATAATAATGTAATCCAAAATACCCAAAGCAAAACGAGGACAGGTTCGCTATTTATTTATAAAACGGTCGTATAAGTATCGATAAGTTCAGAATAAAACAATATTTTTCTTTCACCTATATCGTAACATGTCACTTATAAGAATTTATACACTGGATCCCAACACATTGCAGTCAACGTACAAAATACTCCAAATCCCGCTTGAATAAAATCTTTGTCTCGGAGCAACACGTTTTTATTACATAAACTCAATTTTGCCACCTGTATTAGGAAAGCCTACAGCATATTATTGTACAGGCAGGTGTAGCGAACCTTCAATTTCAGCAATGGATCTTTATTGTGACGTTTAAGCTCATTTAATCTCGCGCCGCGAAAATCGGTAGGGCCGAAATATTCTCAATAATAACACTACGTTGATTAAATTTTCCTTGTACAATAATCACATAATTAACCCAGAAAACCGACTTCTAAAAGACTATTTTTGCCAGGCAATGAGACACCGATGTATGGTTGTAGGTTCCAAAACTCACGCAAGGTGATTTGTCTCTTCTTAGAGCGAACCAATTAAACAATTGAACTCTCTACCAGAATCGGTGTTCCCCGAAAGACCATAATGATCAGATTTTCAAGCCGAGAGTAAATCATTTCTGTTGGGTGAGCGCGTTCCATTGTAGGCTTAGTTTTGTTGATCAATAGATCGTCTTCAACCCTTCATTGATGTCTTGAGCGGTTGTGGCGAAGACACTTGCTATTAGCTAAACAAGAACCTAGACTTCAAAAGGTTCCACGCAAACGATTTTAGTAACCCTAAAAATCCGAATTGTATTTCAATTCTCCTGGTTTATAGTCAACACTGGCAAAAAACGCTCACAAAGGTTTAGTTGCCATCAAAAAATGTTAACTAAATGTTTGATGACATTTAAGGTCAGCCTTGATTTATTTAATTGAACTGTTTTTTATCCTGTCATAAAATCCTAGCGTTTCATTTATTAAACTGTAGCAAATTTATTTACACAAAACAAAATTGAATATTAATTAAAACATCTCAGTTTGTATTTTTACGTGTCTACAGAAACAATTAGTATAATGGTGAGTTTCGTCAAAATATTAAATGAAAATCCTAATTACAATGTTTGTAACACACATGATTAAACTCATTTTTGGATCTCTAGGGATTCTCAAACGAAATTTACTATTCAAACACCTGTTTGTACAGGGCACCTGCCCTGTCCAAATAATCAGAATAATGTAGAAAGTTCTCACAATGCATAACAGTATTATGAATCCGCTTTGTTAGCTACGTTGTCACATCTTCAAACCACTTAGCCAATTTAGATGATGCTACTCTTCTACTACTTAGACTAACGGCCGCTTAATCTAAACGACGCGCGGACTCACAATGCCCAAAATATGGTTTTTGGTTACTGTGCGTTTCGCGCGACGCATAGTAACGTTTTTGATTACGGCCTTTAAATAATAAATTAATAAATACCCAAGACATGCCACGTTGGGCCACACAGCGCCAATCTAGGCCAAACTAAGGCGAAGCTTGTTGTATTAGGTTTGTGTATTTTCATAGAAATATTTAAACTTGAAATGATAACCGTGTTTCACCATTATCAATTTAGATTTTTATTATTTTTTGCAGACGTTTTTTGTTGACACAATTGACAGATATATATTTTTTTTATTTTTTTTTATTAATGGCTCTACATTTTACAAAGAGTCTTTACGTGTCTAAACATGCCGCCCCACCATGGACAGCATGTCCATCATTATGCATCGAATACTAAGGAACATAAACATCAATTAGTTGTAATTAAGCATCACAAAAAAAAAAATAAGTATATAACTTAAATGGTAACATTATGTAACAGATCGACGAAAACAATACCTATTTACAAGAATCAGAGAGATAGAGAGAGAGATGCCAATATAATTTCAATAATAAAAGCCTTCTTTAAAGTAAATAAGGAATTAATATTTAGGTGGTAAATAAAACATTAAAAGAAACTCTAATGAATCAATAAAATTATTCTTATGAATGAATTAAACACAAATAGCCGCCCACCGTAAGAAATCACATTTAGTAAGAGAAGCTACATTGCATTTAGGTATACGTTTACACATTAGTACCTGACTACAGCACAGTGGACTGTATTCGATAGCTGATACTGCCAGCCAAGATATTTTCAATAAACGAGGTGATAATATAGCGCATACGCTACTCCTCCAATTAAAATCAATCATGTTATTCACTTGAACTGTGACATCATTTCGAGAGAAACTGGCTGGTCAGTTCAGAGTTGGCTCTGCCCGGAATATAATCCATCCAACCTGGTATTTTGGGCTACAAGCAAGCCTGATGAATCCTTGAGTAATCCGTCATTAAAATGCTCTGAAATCATCTGCTCCCAAAACAATATCAATTTTAATCAGATGTGTGAAAATAAGGATCAGCCAACATGAGTCTATTGAAAATTTTGATATTTATGAGATTTGGATATCAAAGATGGTACATATCCTGTCAGCTTTTTATTACAGAGCTTTAACTGAAATAGAGACGTGGGGGGTCATGTATTGATTTTAATACGAAAACTAACAATAGAATTTGATACTTGATTCCAAAGCCGCTATCAATGATCTCATTGGAACTTGCTTCAAAACCAAGTGAATGGACCGCAGATTCCGAAATAACCGAAGCTTCTGATGCTGATCTAGTAACGACCTAAATGTTTCTTGGTCACCAGACTGTGAAGTGACTTTAAAGAACAAGTGCCGTAGGTAAAAGAACGTGATTTAGTGCTGTTGAACGATTGAAATTCTGTACAGTTGATATTAAAGAGGAAGGCCTATCTACCGGAGAGTTCTCTACTATACCCTTATTTGAATCAACAATATCGTTGTGTAACAAAGAATTGGTGCTTTTTTATACACCACAACGCGACATCTAGTGTATTTTCGACAAGAGAAAACAGAATGGCCAGGCATTAAAACAATTATAGCATAGATTATTCTCTTGGACGAAACCACGACGTGCCTTGACATTTTCGCTAGTGAATTTCTACAACGGTATAGCCTGTGGTGTTCAGAACAAAATGAACAGAGACAACTGAAGCCTATGATGAACATTGATAGGATCGTATTAGATTTTTTTGAGTTAAAGACATGAACTCTAAAGAATGATATCTATGCTCTAAAAATTCCTTAAACTGCTGGAGTGTGGGATAATCGTTTGAGGGCTAACTTGGGATTCCCATAGTTTTACGCGATTCTAAATCTAACTTGGAACTTATCAAGAAAAATAACAATGGTATCCCATGAGTCAGTATTCACATCTTGATGGTTCTAAGCCGTTCAAACAGTCGCACGTAGTATCTAACAACTCCTTTACTGCTGCAGACGACTCACTGGCGACATTAGTTGACTCACCATACGCTTCAATAAAATGTTGGACATATACCTTTTGTTGCCAAATCGTTAGCTGAGTAATTCCCAAGCGTCACTGTAGGTTGCGTCCCGAAACAGGAATATGTCGCAGTAGTCTCCGCTTCTCCGGTTAAATAGCGACTTAAGATAATGGTGTGCTTCTGTACGTTACAAGATTTGGATTGTTATGAACTAAACATAGAAACAGCTCCTTAAATGTCGTCCAATCCGTATAGTTTCCACTAAATGTTGGAATGAATATTATTTTTGGCAACTTAACTGAGCTGTCGCGGGTTTGCGAGTGGACTTGACCATAACTAGTGCTGCCAGATTGTCGATTTACTCTCTACGATTGAATTCAAACCTCTCTTCAGCTCAGTCTTAAAATCGCAATATTATCTCTAGGTGTCGCTTCATACACACCATCTGTATTAGTAGAACTGTAATAATCGTCTTTATTAACATCTGTTATTTATTGTTCTATGAGTATCAATAAATAATTTCCATTGTCTTCTATTATATTCTAGACGTGTTTCAATATAAGCCCGAGAAATTAGCTCCTTAGAGGCTGTGCGGAACTAAATCATGGCCTGTAGTGGAAAGCGGATTTTACATCTTGTTGTAATTTTAATAAAGGATCTATTGACATCTCCCTATTGTTAATCAAACTTTTAGAATAAGCAAGACTGCAAATAGTTATACATCACATTACTTATCAGCCTTAGACGCTGCCTTCTACACACTGCTTCAGTAAGCATCTTATTGCCTGCGATCTTGCAAACATTCCTCAACGGTGATAATACATTACTACTTTTCTCAACATAGACTGGATCGGCTATTCGACAGGACCACAAAATGTATAGGTTTTGTGTATTTTCATAGAAATATTTAAAACTTGAAATGAATCCGTGTTTCACATTATCAATTTGATTTTATTATTTTTTGCAGACGTTTTTGTTGACACAATGACAGATATATATTTTTTTATTTTTTTTTATTAATGGCTCTACATTTTACAAAGAGTCTTTACGTGTCTAAACACTTGTACTATGGGTACTAGACAACTGATAAACTTACTTAGATACATTTTTTTTGTAAATAAATACATATTATACATAGAAAACACCCCAGACCAATACAAACAGACATGTCATGTTCATTGCACACAAATGTTTGTAATGTGTCGGGGATCGAACCCACGACCCTTGGCTCAGAAAGCAGAGGTCACTACAATTGAGCCCACCGAGCCTTTGATTATTTTCTCTATTTTCTCTAGATCTGGATGGATATTAGAAACTCTTCCATATGAACGACATGGATTTTAATGGAACTTCATAATTTACAATCTAAATGCTAAAGTTTGTATGGATAACTGAATTTTTTGTTACTTTTTCATGCGAAAACTAATAAACAGAATGAAATGAAAATTACGAAAAACATTGTCATCTTTGAATACTTATAGGCATATGTTTAATTTAGTTTTATCTTCTAAAGGTATAGTACTTCTCTCACACAATGTGACTGTAATACCATTTACTGCAAATCCAAAAACGGCAAACCCCAGGAAACTCACGGAAAGCCATCGGCAAAAAAGCTAGTTCTAACGATCAATACCATTAATGAATACAGGAGTGCTATTATTATAGTTATATATTGTTAGTCTAGACAACACAATAAGACCAAGAATCTTAGATAATTGGGCGATAACCCATTGTACTATTAATAAAGGAACTTGCACAAAAAGAGCCAAGTTCCTCCTCGAAATTTGGCCTCTCGCTGGCCTATTGGTCGTAAATTTCCTAAGCGGATTTTGGTCACACAATAAAAATAATTGGGGTAAACCATGAATCAAGCGGACCCGGCTCCGAGGCTTTGGCCTAGGTTACAACAGGGACTTAACGATAATTATGAGGAGGGTAAGTCAGTTTTGATTGAGCAATGCCTTTTATAAAAAGTAAATTAGATAATAAAGTATAAAATTTAGCTAGCCCGAGGCTAGCTTTGTTATTTGAAAGGTGAACTTTGCCTCTCCCCTACCGTGCAAGTTATCAATGCTTTATTATACATTACTAAGATGGAGGATGTTCCATTCTAATGTTCAGCGGACTGGAACTAAGCTTGAGTTCCAGGAATTTGACTAAATCCCAGTTATTTGTTATCGTTATTTATATAAAAGCATTAGGAAAACAATTTATTTACAAGACGTGGATGATTTAAAGTTTCGCATTCGATTTTATTAGTAGCGACAAGTAAAAGATGGATTTTAATAAATTGGTTCACCCAGGAAAGGTGGGCCCTACTAACGGTATACCTTACAAAGTGGTGTGATATTGAAAAGCTAGCCACGACAGGCTTTCCTCCCTCCCTGTTGATGATAACGAAATTACTGCCAAGAGCGAAAACGAAGTAGAAGAAAGTGTAGATATGAAATATCAAAATACATGTACATTTATTTATTTATTTTTAACTAGCTGTGCAGCGGCGTCGCTCGCGTGGATATCGGGTTTCAAAAATAACGGACTTCCCATATAATACCCATCTATACCTTTGTGCCTATGTTTTAAGGTAGACCTCTAGCAATACATTGGTGAAAACCGCATTCAATTCTATGCAGTAGTTTTCGCGTAATGCGCGTTCAATCATTACAGTTTAAATTTCTCGCGTTTTCCCCTACACTCTTCCCGTCACTGCTCCGCTCCTATTGATTGTAGCGTGATGAAATGTATTCCTATAACCTGCCCAGGAGTATGAAGAATAATTGTCCAAGTTTCGTCAAAATCTGTTCAGTAGTTTTTTTTCTATAACTACGAACATACAGACAGACAGACAGACAGACAGACAGACAAAAATTTTACTGATTGCATTTTGGTATCAGTATCGATCACTTATCACCCCTGATTGTTATTTTGAAAAATTATTTTATGTACAGAATTGACCTCTCTACAGATTTATTATAAGTATAGATTACTTTGTATTTTAACGTGTACAATGTACCTACAGAGACCAAACATACACAAGTTAGAGGGAACATAGGCCTCTCCTTATGTTAATCCCACTAATATTATAAACGCGAAAGTTTGTTTGGATGGATAGATAGATGGATGGATAGATGGATGGATAATGATGGATGTTTGTTCCCTTTTCACGCAAAAACTACTGAACAGATTTTAGTGAAATTTACAAGAATATTGTTAATGCATCAGGATTAACATATAGGCTATAAATTTACAACGTTTCATCAATTTTTTACATTTAGAATTTCGGGAATAATATGTTACGGAATGATTAAAAAACTTTTTGAATACACCATAGTACTGTCATTCTTGACTTTGTCAGCGAATTTATCAATTTGACAAGACAGGTACTGTTATCGAGGTAGGCAACTAAGGAAATTCGCCACCAATAAGTACAAATAATTGTGAATTAAAATTGTGCGGCTTCTTTTCGGAATGAAATTCTTCGGAAAATACTTTATGCAAACTGCTATAACTGAAAAGACGACCACCGTAAAGGGATAACCACCGGCGTTGTCTACTAGAATATTGCTCAGTTTCAGAGGCACCTCATTCAGCAACAAATTGGAACAACTTTAGGAATAAAATTGTGTACAGTCAAATAGATCTTCAGCATAACCCGTAACAAGGCGGCCTGCATCTGATAATGAATCACAGTGACCAAGAACCAAAACCTTACTGCAATCTCAGAAGGCTCACAACGGGCCACATGTCTAGCTCGGATGCGACGAAACTGCGATCAGGGTATGCTTAATAAATATTTTTCTAATCCAAATTGTAATTTCTGTCTCCAATATACTAATATTATTAACATTTCAGCCTAATAAAATCGTTTTAATTACGCATGTCGGAAGAAAATAACGCTTTGATGTAAGATTCATACACGGCCAAGATGGTCGCTTTTGTGTCGGCGTGATACGTAAAACCTGTGTACACAATTATTGTACATAGTTAGGTACCACCTATAATTAAAAAATCTTAATTTTATCGGTAAATCATTTTCACATTATATTCTTAGACATAAAGAATAATCAAAATAAAAGATACTTAGTATTTTAGCGTGGCTTCTCAAAATATGTTCATACACAGGATATCCAGATTCTGTTTTAGTTATATAGATAGGTCTAAGATTATTAAACGCACTTATTTACCAAAAAGTACAAAATAAGATCCGTTATTTCTATATTGTATGGGTGTGAACCTATCACCTTTTCACATCCAAAGCCTTCCTCACCTGCCAGTGGTGCATCCTGCCGAGCAACACACGAGGCTCTGGCACAACCGACTGGTTGTGGTAAACCATAACGATGGAAGGCGTCTAGTAGATCACAGGCCCTATGACGGGCAGCAGCGTGACCCGGAGCGAGAAGCTACGCCCTGCGATCGCCAACCCGCTCTGCCCAGGTGGCGCTTAACCCATAATATCCTCCAGATGTTTGCCTAGGCGGCGAGCAGCTGAAGAGGCCTGTGACAGCAGTGGACTGTAATAGGCTGAATGATGTTGATGATTTCTATATAAATCAATTTTAAACGTATCGCGTCCGACGCAGCCCTCTCCTGGCCGAAAATTCGGCCACAATGACCATTCTCCAAGCCAGACCGGGCAAGTATGCACGAGATATTGAAGTGTACATGTTTATGCCCATACACAAGTGCTATTACGTGCGGTAGCTCTGTTTGAAATAATGAGAATTCATAGTAGTACTAGGTACGTAGGTAAGCACCATTTTTGATACCGTAAAAAGACTAATTGACTCAAAAAAAAGTGCGGACGCGACATAACAATCTGATGACTGCTGCACGCCCAGTAGCGCATTATATCGATTTCCCGGTAGGATTCAATGTAGAAAACGAACTTTTTTTAGATTAACTCGAATAATTCAGGAAGAAGACGTCGCTCTGGATAAGTCATCACCGGAAAACTTAAAGTTAAGAGAACCTTAGTTAAGCCAGGTGATTCCTGAACAAGCCTATGCCGCGGCTTCCAATGGCCAACCAGAGGCCAACATGATGTACCTACATTGTGTTTGTCCTGTGCCAACCTATGTTCAGATTCTCAGCACTCAAATCGAATACCTATTATCTTCATCATCTTTTGAGCATCCATACGTAAGCGCGTGTGATAAAATAAGAGACAAAGACGCGTACGTACATTATATAATGACTGAGTAAGCTCTTCATGACAAACCGATGTTCACGCAGGCAAAGCCGCGGGCAGCAGCTAGTTTGTTAAATAATAAAGAACTTGGCGGTTCTCAGAAATTAACCTCATAATGTGACATGTAAGGGAGCGGCCTATCATCTTTTCGCTCCAAGCCTGCCCGTAAGTGCATCCTGCCGAATAGCAAACGAGGCGCTGGCAACCGACCGGGGGTGACGGTATAACCATCACAATTAGGGCGTAGCTAAATACCACAGACCGATGACGGGCAACAGTGTTACCTACCAGAGCGAGAACTGCGCCCTGCGATCGCCAACCCGCCTGCCCAGCCTAGTATCATCATAAACACTGCAGAAACGAAAGCTTTACCAAAACAATAGTAAGCTTAATATGTTTATGTATCTTTATCTTAATCTTCGTATCCCAAAATATCAAATGCGGTCCTTGTAACGCCCGATTTCTCAAGCCGCTATTCCGCCTACACTGAAATAATTTACAGCTGCCTTGCGACAAGATGGACGGTTTTTGCCCCTCCCAACCCTTCGACACTAGGTCGGCACCACAGAAGTATACTTAATCTGGATTAGAAACGATGATAGCGTTCGAATTTCAAAAGATCATTAAAAATACTCCGCTTAACATCTGGCGGGCCGTAGGCTTGTTGGTCACCTCCATCATCATCTGCCTATTGCAGTCCACTGCTGGACATAGGCCTCTCCAGTTGTTGGCCACTTATGGCAAACATCTGGAGATATATATATTTTTTTTTATAGTATTCTCGACATAATGGCTTCCCTACGCCTGATGGGAAAGCGAAGAGAAGCCCAAGTCGCTGTGACAACTGGCAAGTTGCCACCGCCATGCGGCCCAACCCTAACCAACGCTACGGTGGACGCTGCTTGTCCGTCATCGGCCTGTGGTATTTAGCTACGCCTTCAATCGTGATGGCTATGTTCGCAGTCATCAGGTTGAATCTCCTATTCAATTGAATCGCTAGCGCGTTTATTAAATGACGACATTCATTGAATGACTAGACCGAACGTTGACTAAACACGCGTCACTTAACGTCAACTAGGTAGCGGATTGAAACATAGCCCTTTGAAAAGAGCGGACGTTAAAAAGCAGTCAAGTGATGTAATTTAGATTCATTTTTTTCCCGCGCGGCGTTAGTAGTCACTAAAACAACTATGGCGTCGAACATGATCACCTGAGTGTTGATAATTTTTTGGGTTAGATTTACTTTTAAACTGACTTAAACGTAATAAAAGTAGTAGTTATGACCAGCATGGATTTACCTATTAATACGCCCGCCTCCGGATACTTTTAAAGAGAAAATTAAAAACTAAACGTTAAACAGTCGCGCTTTTACCCATTCAACGACTATGCTTAAAAGGACGTTCAGTCAAGACGTTGAACGTTTCATTCAATAACTTGACGAGTTGTCCTTTAGGCATTCAATTAAATGTCGTCATTCAATGAACGCGCTAGTCATTCAATTGAATAGCAGATTCAACCAGATGACTGCGACAGCTATACCGTCACCAGTCAGTTGCCACACCTCGTTGTTATTCGGCAGGATGTACCAAGGGCAGGTGAGGTTAGTTGAAGCGAAAAAGATGTGGTCCCCCCCTTACATCCCGTTGGCGGCGTACTGCCGTGATATTTCTGTGATTACAGCCTGTGTGCATGAACATGTCTGTTTGTATTGGTCTGGGTGTTTTCTATGTATAATGTGTATTTATTACAAAAAAGTATCTAAATAAGTTTATCAGTTGTCTAGTACCCATAGTACAAGTTTCGGCTTAGTTTGGGCTAGATGGCGATGTATGGCCCAGCGTGGCATGTCTTAGGTTTATGTATTTATGCATCAGTGATTGATAGAGCCACGCGCTTACACGTCGTCTATCCTAGATACATTTACTGTCAGGACCGCAGAGGCATAGAGCCTTACCTATATAACATTACTAGACATTTTAAACTACATGGTATAGAATTGAAGTTGAAAAGGTATCTAGGTATGTTTAAAACAGGCAAAACCACCAAATATTTATCACATGAATGTTAATCCCGGGTGGGAATCGAAGCCACGACCCAAGGGTCGTGGCTACCAAGGTAAAAGAGGTCATTATAAAATGAGCCTTCGAGCCAATCGATGTTTAGAAGGGCGGAAGGCAGTAATCTCGTAATTGAAAAGTAATTAAACTTAATATTGCATCAATCCAAATGTAAAAAAAATTAACGGCCTGTTCTATAATAAAGGCTAATTTAGGCTAACTGGCAACAACGGAAAATTAACTTGGCACCTGAAATTAAGTTACCAATTTAACGATGCCCATCAAAAAGTTAGAACCACTTAAATTGCCTAAATGCCTAACCTTGAATCAAAAAAATCAAAATCAAAATCAAAAATGTTTTTATTATTAACTACAAATTGGTATAGATACAGTGCGTGGATCTCCTATTTTAAGTTTGTACAACCTGTGCTATAGGAGACCCTCTCATATAGAGCCAACATTATTATTTGTAGTTATCAATAGAGATACATAATATAGGTATGTAGCTATTGCTAATAAACTAATATTTAACTAACTTATTCTATGTTACTTTTGTACTATTTTTCTGTGTCTGAGTGTGCCTGTAGTAATTAGTAGTACTATATAAAAGTGTTGAAATTGTTTGAATCTGGGACGAGTTAAGCATTTTAAGAAATTAAGTCAGTAAATTGTATCTTTATTAGCGGTGCATACTAATATCCGGGTTGATTTCATTGATAAACAAGCATAATTATCATATTATATAATTACTATATTTTTCTTCTTTTTAGAGGCGAAATGCATAAGCGCTGGATGGCGAGGAGACCCAAACTCGATCAAGGTGACGAATATTAGGAGAGGCCTATGTCCAGCAGTGGACTGACACGGGATGATGATGATGATGATGAATGCATTAGACATCTTCACGTCGCCTCCGGGGGGAGATGACGTATTGTGTGGGACTTACAGCTCCCAGAATGGAAGGGCACCCACTAAACCCCCCTGTGTCGCCAGTGGGCAGCAGGCTTGCAGGGGATACTGGTAGCGCCGAAGCATACGACCCTCAGTTAAAGCCATCAGTTGGCATATCATATTCTACACTAGGAGGACCACTGCCGGACAATACCTCTTCCAAAGAATATCATAATGAGAGGTTGCAAGCTGTCCGAGGGAAGGTACCAACAAAAATAAAGAAAACTTTGTCTCAGAATCCAACGATAGATTGGAAAAAAATAAAAAAATATAGGTTAGGTATATTTATTGTTAAAAACTGTTGGTTTTAGTTCGACTTTGTTCGTCTCAAGATGGCCGATTGGCGTTTGATGGGCAGATTTATTTGGTTGAACCACCAAAAAATAAGTCTAGGTCATTTGCCGGATTGCATATTTTCGTAACATAAAATTAACACACGTAAAAATGCATTTGTGAATCGTGTTAAAGCGAAACGGATTACATTTGGTTATCAAAGGCCTTTATTATAGGTCAGTATTTCACGTTTTTATTTAAGCGCAACAACAAAATTGCGGATGTGTCCGACCATTTGATAGATTTTCCATCGTCGAACGTCATATTAAAAGCCATGTTTATTTTTTTTTATAAGAAGGCTTTCAGCATGACCTCACTCCACCTGATGGTAAGCGGTCGTGAGGTCAAAAGTCAAAGAATCAATAGCCATGAAAAGAAAAGAATACAAAATACAAAAACATTTAGTGCAACAAGTAGGTAGGGTATATCAACTACATAAAATTTGGACAATTTTGAATGATATTCCGATTTAGCCCGTTGAACGTCGAACTTATATAGGATCGATAACATTAGATTTTCTATAATGCGTGAGACAGAGCCGAGATATGAGTATCTCGGTTTCAGGAATAAGGGACAAAGGTTTACTACAAGCTGAAAGCTCGTATATTTTTTGCTTCTTTTTTATGAAGTAAACGGGTAGCACCTGAAAATTCTGAAGATTATATTTTCGGAAACACGGACTTTGGCAAAGACTTCCATAGCTAGCGTTCGCAGTATGAATGTAGAGGCGCTACTAGTAGTTAGTATACCGATTCACAGATTACCGATTTATACTAATAATAGTAATATAATCGTCGTCTAAACTTTGATAAGGTGCCCTAAATACTTAGAATCATAAAAAAAGGATGGATCGTGCATAATTACCATTGACTTTTAAATATACTATCTTGCTTTGATTTGTCACGACTAATATTCTTTGTACCTGTGATGTCAGAAAACTTGCCTTCATCAAGAAAAAGCGATTCTTTGAAAATTATATTTTTTTTCTAAACACTGGCAGAACAGACACCCAGACGGGTCCGGTTGCCATTAAAAATGAAAAAGCAATAAAAAGTCAAAGAAAGAATCGTTCAAAATCCAATCACAGTGCTATCGAATTTTGATTGAGAGATGGAAACTGAAGTATGCTAAAACCTGTTCCTTTTGATCTGCAATAACTCTAGGGTTGTAGGGAGCAATAAGGATGTAAGGGAGCGACACATCATTCTCTTAGCTCCACCATAGGCAGGTGAGGGTTGGAGCAAATTGGTGGCCACCTTACACCCCCAAAAGAAATTCACCAAATGTCAACACAGAGGCATCAGGTCCTGCTGTAAGGTCATCATCATCATCAGCCTATTGCAGTCCACTGATGGACATAGGCCTCTCCAGTTGTTCGCCACCTAGGGCATACTTTCTGGAGGATATACCATAATCGCCACGCTGGGCAGGGCGGGTTGCTCCGGTGACGCTGCTGCCCGTCATCGGCTGTGGGGATTGCTAGCTACGCCTTCTATCGTGATGGTTTTACCGCCACCAGTCGGTTTGCAGAGCCATCGTTTGGTGTTCGGCAGGAGTGCACCACGGGCAGTGAGGATGGCTTGGAGCGAAAAGGTGATAGTTCGCTCCTTACATCCCTGTAAGGTAATTGGTTTAATATTGTTTTTATAAGAAGAGCTTTCAGATGACCTCACTCCACCTGACGTAAGCAGTCGTGAGGTCCAAAAGTTTATGTGTTTGCATGTATAGGTGTTGCAGTAAATACAATTTGTTATGTAATTTTTATTTTAAAGAAGTGAAACATTGTAATACCAGTTTTGCAAACCAAATAAAAAAAAAAAAAAAAAAAAAAAAAAAAAAAAAAAAAAATAGCTGACCAATCACATAATAGTTGGACCACAGTGCTATATAACTCCATCTATCGGATATTTTACTTTTGAAAGACCATTGTAATCAAGGCGACTAGTGTTAAATTACGTTCAAAAAATTCACTAACAGCTCAGAGGGCAGGGGCAAGCTGAAAACCAGCGCTCCCGCGGCAGCATCAGCTGAGCTTTGTCCTATTGTCTGCTGTAAGATGAGGTGTAATATATGCCTATGTACCTACTGTATGTAACTGTAAAGACCATGAATAAATTCTTATTCTTATGCCGCGTTACACGCTCACGTTCAATACGACATTCAACGGGCACGAACACAAGCACAAGCATGTGAACGGGCTGTTCGTCTGTTGAATGTGCACGTGCGTGCGCAGTGTGTAGGGCAGGGCTGCTCGCCGAGCTGCTAGCCAGGCTGCTTGCCGGGCTGCGTGGCACGCGTGTAAACCTAGCATTAAATTCTTTATTATGGGTTATTGGGGGGGGGTCATTGTCAAAGCGAGTAAAGTTCGTAACGTTGGTCGATATCTAACAGGCCGTGCAGGAAAAATATCTGGGCGACACGAGGAAAGAAATGTGAAATTAGGTTTATCGAATTTTTACGAGGGGATTATCGGAGGGACATTCCTCGATATTGGAACAATGATCGATTTAGCCCTGTGAGTGGTCCAGAGTAGAAATATAAATACATAGATGGGTGGTTTCTATTACACTGAAAATAATATGTATGGATGTATGAGAAGGGTTTTTTTTTATAGTAGCTCGACCATAATGGCTTCTCTACGCCTGATGGAAAGCGGAAAGAGAAACCCAAGTCACTGTGACAACGGGCAAGTAACTAATCAATTACCTGTCAGTTGCCACCGCCATGCCGGCCCGACCCTTACCCCCCACCAGCTCCGGAAACCCTACTCACCGGCAGAAAACACGACCCGGAGGTCATTTGACTGCGGTATTCTATAGGGTGGAGGTCCTTTCCTGGACGGGCGGCTCAATTCGAGCGAAGATTCGCTATGCTACCTCTCTTTCTTACCGAGTCTCAGGTAATTTAGCATACCTGAGCTATCTTTCACGTTTGCCAGTCAAAAATAGAAAGTAACACACAGTTATCAGCTACGTCACAGACAAAACAGTGCAAAGGACCACCGGATTACTAAAATTGACAAACAGTAAGATAAGTGTACGCTGCCGTTTATTACGTCCAAGATTTGCGATTAGGCCAACTGAATTAGCCGTAACAGTAGCTACTCGTGTGTTATGTAAAACCATTATATTACAGTTTAAGATATAAAACTTATTTAGAAAATTTATGTATATACAACTTCCTCTTCCGATCTGGCCTCCGTCTAGCAATACGCGTCCTAAGAAGCTTGGGACAAATAATTCTATCATCTTCAAACCAGCTTTCAAAGAAAATAAATCCTACCATTTTATAACTTAAATTAAGTAAACTGCTTTAGAAGCTGGAACATTTTTTTTAAGTACAAATTTTTTTATTGGAAATCAAAATTGTTTTAATGTCTTCGACATTACTTTTAAACATTTACAAACCTTTAGGTAAGTTTCAGTTTCAGTAAGTTTCAACCCGAATCCAAACTCACTAAAAAGTAGAAAAAACTTTTTCAGTTCAAATCCCACACACAGTACAACTTCACACACGATCCATTTTTTTTGTCAGTACTATCTGGACTTTTTTTTACACTATTGTCGTGTCGGAACTGAAACTTTCAGGGGCAAAGCAGCCCTCGTGCGAGACGAGCAGACGCGCGCGGTATTCGCCCGCGACTGAAATTCAGTGTCAAGAGCAAGGCGAAATGTATGGACGGGCCGCTGTAAAAATGATTCGGTTCTAATCCGAACTTTTGGTAGTGATTTTGCATGACATAAGGATGTTATATCATGTTTAGTAAAAGGTAAATAATTATGTGTTTTTGACGATAATATCATACAGACATTATGATCTGTGGGGCTATTCACAACGCACTGAAATCCTTTCTTGAATGATTTTCGAATGACATTTTGACAAATAAAATTCTTATTAATGACTATGCCATGTCCGAAATCTGGTCTTCCTAATACGAAAGTTTGTCTCTTAACTCAAATTACACCTTTATGATTTTGCTGCTGTTTGTCCAGGCTTTGTTTTCCTGACTTATCATATAAGACTTATAAAAAAGGAGAAACTGACTGACTCACTGACTGACATATTAATATTATCAACGCACAGCCTAAACGGCTAAACGTAGGAACTTGAAATTTGGAAAGGACGTAGCTTAGATACCGTAGAGGTGCACTAAGAAAGGAATTCCCGAAAATCTCACGGGAACGGGAATTAGCGGGAAAATCATGTTTTGAATTTTTGTTTAGTAAACTTATTTCATGCTTAACTAAGCATGTTAACTAAACTAAGTTAACTAACTTAAAGCTTAGTTGCAATTGCAACAGGATATTGCAAAATTCCCACGGGAACGGGAGCTAGCGGGACAAACTTTTGTACGAAAAATATAATAATTAAAATCGTTTACTGTACCTAGATGATTTAAATTTGGCATGCAGGTACCCTAATGAGTTTTAAACTTACTTGCAAAACAATATTCCAAAATTCTTACGGGAACGGAAGTTATTGGAAAAAAACTTTTGTATGTAAACACGCCACGTGGACGAAGTCGCGGGCAAAAGATTCATATGTCACAAAAAACGCTTGTGTTTCAGACTCCTATTGTATGCCATTGGAGCATGCGAGCGATTTCCATATTAATCGGGACATTGCCTGTTGCCGAGATTCTATTGTATGAAATTAATATCTGCCAGAATTGGAACGTTGGGCGAATTATTTGCATACCTACTATGAGGATAAATGAACACTCTCCTATTATATCAGTCACACCTGCAAATCTCTATGGAAAAGGATCTACGCAGAAAATATAAAATAGCCAGACGTAGGACAAACATCATGATCATTCTACTGCTGGTTAATAATAGGCATCCCCAGTTGTTCGCCACTTTGGGCAAACATCTAGAGGCTTCACCCATAAAGGCCACATTGGGCAGGTGGGTTGGCGATCGCACGACATAGCTTACCGAGCCGGTGATACTATTGTCATCATACTGATGCCCGTCATCATCATCATCATCGAGCCTAGTGCAGTCCACGGCTAAGAACTCTCCAGTTGTTCGCCACTTTGGTTCTGGTCGTTCTGGAAGCATTACCCATAATCGCTACTGGGCAAGCGGGTCGCCGATCGTAGAGCGTTGCTCCTCGCGCCGGTGATGCTCCTGCCCGTCATCTGCCTGTGGTATTCAGCTACGCCTTCAATCGTGATGGTTATAACGCCACCAAACGGTTGCCAGTGCCTCCTTTGTTATTCGGTAGAGTGCTCAACGAGCAGGTGAGGGTGGCTTGGAGCGAAGAGATGATATTATTATGTCGCTCCCTTATACACCCAGTTAATATGCCTTTCTTGTTTAGGTTATGATGTCCAAAACGAATAAACAATTATTATTTCTTCTACGATTTTCGTGAGATTCTATCACCTGAACAATTGCTTTTATAACCTTGACGTGTCCCAAAAACAATTATACCACGAAGTCCAGATATGTTTCACGGGAGCGTGCGCTGTGATTTCCATATTTTAATTGAGCCGACTGTTGGCGCTGGCTTTATTAATTTTGCGCCAGAAATCTTCTTGCGTAGACAGGTGCCAGGAACCATGAAGGTACTCCTAAAACGCGGTTTATTCGCAAGGCTGAGTAGAAAAAAGCCGACCACTGTGGTCCAGGAGTAGTGAACGCTGCCTACGATACAGTTTTACGGGTTGGTCGTGGGTTCGATCCCCCCACAGTATGTACTTACAAACACTTTTGTGCATGAACGTTTCTATTTGTAGTAGTCTGGGCTATGTATAGGCTGCTTGCTGTTTATTTATGTATTTACTTAAAAAAATAGTTTGTCAATTGTCTACTTCCCATAATACAAGCTTCAGCTTAGTTTGGGCTTAGATGGCGCGGTGTGGCCCATCGTTGCATATCTTGGGATATCTTGAGCTATTTCTTCAATTAATCACTCTCAACCGTCCAAGTCCCATCCTTTCTTGCTATTTATCATTTCTAGGTTTTGTTTCTAGTTCTAAAGTAACAAACAAACCCTTTCAACTTGTACCGTTTGTTTGTTTTAAGAGCCTCGCTCGCTTCAGCTCCAAACCGTCATTTTAATGAACTCAACTTGTTGTTGACATCTCTTTTAAAAAAAAGTTCCGACGTTCGGGTGGAAGTATTCGCTATAATTACTGGAAGTAAAGGGGCCGTACTTTTAATGCAGTGTTTGTGTAAAAATTTTCTTTTTTTAATGAGCTGTTTGGAAGTGTTGAGTGATTTCGTAATAGTTGATGTTGGGACGAAAGGTATGCCGTAAGTCATTTAAAGGATAAACAAAGATCTCCTGATCTCAAAGGTCAAACGGTTTAGGAGGTCAAGTTAAAGTTGTACTGTTACGCATAGTAAGTTTGTGAATACGGGTGTCGATCGACTCACTTCACCAATCTGTCATCGAGTGTACGGTGGTCGCCAGCCAGGAGAGTAAACCTTACCACTGACTAAGAAGCAGCAATCTCAAGAAGACCCTTAATCACGCTTACGTCAAGCACACAGATGAGTCGGTGATTTAAATAATAATAAATAAATAAATAACCCAAGACATGCCACGCTGGGCCACACAGCGCCACCTAGCCTCAAACTAAGCCGAAGCTTATTACTATGGGTACTAGACAACTGATAAACTTACTGACGATACATTTTTTTTTGTAAATAAATTCATATTTATAAGTATATAGAAAACACCCAGACCAATACAAACAGACATGTTCATGAACACAAATGTTTGCACTGTGCGGGAATCGAACCCACGACCCATGGCTCAAAGAGCAGAGGTCACTACCAAATGAACCACCGAGCCAGTCATATTCTTCATCCGTCAGTAAGAACTAATTCTATCTCATCCTTATTAACTTGTATTACACTATCACAAGTAAATCAAACACGATCGCTGGATAAGACTAGTCGTAACTCTTTTAGTGCGTCCACTAAAACTAATCAGGGTTATTGTAATAATAAACATCTTTACGACGGAGTTGAAGGTAGTCATAAAAGGCCCGGGCATTGTAGGCCTGGAAGAATGGATTGGCTATATGTTGGGTACTACACCTGTTGATGTATGAGTAAATGTTATGGAAGTTTGTATGTTAGTAGCAGACGGGATGGGACGGCGTCTTTTCGCTCCAAGCCACCATCACCTGCTCTTGGTGCATCGTGCTGAACAATAGACGAGGCTCTGGCAACCGACTGGTGGTCCAACCAGTACGATTGTAGGCGTAGCTAAATACTAAAGGCCGACGACGGGCAGCAGCGTCACCGGAGCGAGTAGCTACGCCCTGCGATCGCCAACCCACCAGCCCAGCGTGGCGATTATGGGTAAAGCGGAGAGGTGTCCAATCATCATCATCATCAGCCTATTGCAGTCCAGTGCTGGACAAAGGCCTCTCTAGTTGTTCGCCACTTAGAGCAAACATCTGGAGGATGTACCCATCATAATCGCCACGCTGGGCAGGCGAGTTGGCGATTGCAGGGCGTAGCTTTTTAGGGTTCCGTAGCCAAAATGGCAAAAACGGGACCCTTATAGATTCGTCATGTCTGTCTGTCTGTCTGTCTGTCTGTCTGTCCGTCCGTATGTCACAGCCAATTTATTCCGAAACTATAAGAGCTACATTATTGAAATTTGGTACGTAGATGTATTCTGTGAACCGCATTAAGATTTTAAAGTAAAATCAGAAAAAAATCCAAAAATTTTGGGGTTCCCCATACATGGAACTGAAACTGAAAAATTTTTTTTTCATCGAACCTATACGTGTGAGGTATCTATGGATAGGTATTTGAAAATGATGTTGAGGTTACTAACATCATTTCTTTCTAAACTGAATAGTTTGCGCGAGAGACTCTTCCAAAGTGGTAAAATGAGTGTCCCCCCCCCCGTAACTTCTAAAATATGGGCATGATAAAACTGAAAAAAATATATCATGTGTATCACTATGAAAACTACTAACGAAATTTGGTTTGAATGAAATCTAGCCAGTAGTTTTTTTTTAAACGTCATAAATCAAATTACCTAATGTTTTCATTTAATTAACTCCAATATAATAAAACGTAAAGAAAAACATTTATTTAGCTGTATAGTGGTACGGAACCCTACGTGCGAGAGTCCGACTCGCACTTGGCCGGTTTTTTTTTTATGCGAGAGGCGGCAGACGAGCAAGTGTGATGCCTGATGGTAAGCAGTCGACACCGCCCATGGACACCCGCAGCTCTAACCGAGTTTAGGGTCGCTGCCGGCCTTTTAAATATGAATACGCTCGTTTCTCGCACCGGTGACGCTGCTGCCCGTCATCGGTCTGTGTAATTTAGCTACGCCTTCAATTGTGATGGTTATACCGCCACCAGTCGGTTGCCAGCGCCTCGTTTGTTATTCGGCAGGATGCACCACGTGCAGGTGGAGGTTCCAAAGCGACCAATAACTGGAGAGCCTGATGGACTGTGATAGGCTGATGATGGTAAAACAATTGTTCAAGCTCTATTTCCAAATCCAAGACCAGTGACAGAAAAACCAAAAGTGCTCATTTTGGCCTGAATGCCGCATTCGGCAATTCGAGGAGTCTGTTAAACGGTGAGTAGGTCGATATGTGGCCATCTGTACTAAATAAAGGAATAAACGGGGAAATAATCAGCACGAGTGACTTCTTGGTGTCCTATCAAAAATCTTACTTAAGGTTTTGGGACGATCTGATATTAACCCAGAAGGAGATCCTTTGAAATAATTTAAACCGAAACTTTATACAAGCAAATCCTGCGCACATTGATGCCTATGAATAAGTCACACTAACCAGTGGGGACTTTCGCCCGCATTTATTTACAATAGTGAAATGAAACAAATCTTTCAGCTAAAACCGAAACCGAACTTTCGGCATTGCTCTCAGGTTCGGCTGAAACTGGATTAGTTTTTTTTTTTTAATTATTTCCTACCCAAAGGTTGTCTGAAAGAGATGGCTTGAAGTGTCAAGACCGCTTAAATAACTTTAATATACTTTGTGACCAAGGCTATTGATATCTTTGTGTGATTTTAAGTCGACTGTGTGTTGTGCCATCTTAACTAATATTATAAAGCTGAAGAGTTTGTTTGTTTGTTTGAACGCGCTAATCTCAGGAACTACTGGTCCGAATTGAAAAATTATTTTTGTGTTGAATAGACCATTTATCGAGGAAGGCTTTAGGCTATATAACATCACGCTGCAACTATTAGGAGCGAAGAAATAATTAAAAATGTAAAAAAAAACAGGGAAAAAATAACTATTCCACGCGGACGAAGTCGCGAGCTCGCGAGCACAGCTAGTAATTTGTAGGCATACGTAAACATCCGTATGGAGACGGATAATTAATACGATCTCTTAGATGTCATCATTTTAGGGTTCTTAGTTAGTTTATAGTTATTGCTTTATGTGTTTAGAACAATATAATAACAAATTGAGCAAATGACTCGATTAAATTTTAATAATAGACGGTCAAGTACTATTACTAATTCAACTACTAAAAATATTCACCATTATAGCCTATAATTTACCAATAGTCGAGTTACAACTCGGCGCCGAAACCGAAATTAAGGTCGAAACTAAATTTTTATAACCGAAACCGTATATTTTTTGTTCGGTCACTAATTTACAAGAACTGTGTCGTAACTAGAGTTCTCGGAGTGATCAAAAGTTTTATACACTCGGCTAAGTTCAGATACAGCGGCGCCGAGTAAAGACGGACGGAATGTTTCTCATTTCCTTTCACAAAGTTGCTTGATATCTTCAGTTTGTTTGTCTGAAATAATGGAATTCTTGATACTGATTGATTTTGTTTAAGTGATAAATTCACGACGATCTCTAACGCGCTGTGATTAAAGCAAGTACCCCTAAATGAATTGTCATCGGGGGAGGCCGATGTCCAGCAGTGGACGATTGCAGGCTGATGATGATGATGATGTATGGACTTATTCTTGTCTGATGAGCATTTATGTGATAGAAGACTACCTCGTCGGTTAGTGCCACCCAAGGACCAAGAGTCCCGGGTTCGAGTCCCAATTTGGGCATTAAGACGATAATCCTGCGTCTGTTGTCCTTAGTTAGCTAACGAACAAAAAAAAACGAATCCTACATTTAAAACATTTTTATTGGTCCTTCTTTGTTTTGGGTCTTCCTAAAAGTCTCATACTTACCTATTTGTTTGTAGCACACTACCTTCTTACTGTTTCTGCTTAGCCCAATGGTTGACTGGTAGAGAATGCCTACGCGGCATTAAGGCCGCCTTTTGTACAAACTTTATGTGCAATAAAGATTAAATAAATAAATAAATTCATCGATGGACAGATCCCGTGTGTTTGGGCTATCAACTCTGCTGCCCGTTTCCTGATATTCCCTTAGTCCACGACACCCACGGGATGAGGTGGGGTGATCTTATTCTAAATCCGAAAACCACACGAACAAGTCATCCTTTTTTTATCTATTTTGTCCCACTGTTGGGCAAAGGTCTCCCCCAAACTATTCCATAGTTCTCTGTCTATAGCCAGAGCCTCCGAACAACAACGTTAGGCGTGAAACGGCATCTCAGTGGACCTTCAGGGTGAGGGCGACAAGTGCAATGGGTTTGTTCTATTGTGCCTGTCGACCTAACTTTTGGACCTCACGACCGCTTACCATCAGGTGGAGTGAGGTCATCGTGCAAGCTCTTCTTATAAAAAAACCGGCCAAGTGCGAGTCGGACTCGCGCACGTAGGGTTCCGTACCACTGATTGAATGAAAAAATTAGGTAATTTGATTTATGACGTTTAAAAAAAAAACTACTGTCTAGATTTCCTTAAAACCAAATTTCGTTAGTAGTTTTTATAGTAATACACATCATATATTTTTTTCAGTTTTATCATGCCCATATTTTAGAAGTTACGGGGGGGGGGGACACTCATTTTACCACTTTGGAAGAGTTTCTCGCGCAAACTATTCAGTTTAGAAAAAAATGTTGTTAGAAACCTCAATATCATTTTCAAATACCTATCCATAGATACCCCCACACGTATAGGTTTGATGAAAAAAAAAATTTTGAGTTTCAGTTCTATGTATGGGGAACCCCAAAAATTTTGAATTTTTTTCTGATTTTATTATCACATCTTAATGCGGTTTACAGAATACATCTACGTACCAAATTTCAATAATGTAGCTCTTATAGTTTCGGAATAAAATGGCTGTGACATACGGACGGACAGACAGACAGACAGACATGACGAATCTATAAGGGTCCCGTTTTTGCCATTTTGGCTACGGAACCCTAAAAAGAACAAGTCAACTTTGTAAAAATTATTAATTTCCTTACAAACAAGCAAAGGCAGATATTCTCGCTAGTCTAGACACAAAAGCCTATTTCACGACCGTCCGATCTCTTCCAAACAACCTAAAACTTTTTCATAGAAAGTCGTAAAATAGATAGTATTCTTTAGAGATTTGTTTATGCCGGCTCACGAGACTGAATAAACAGTGTTATAACATAATTCTGTAGAAATCTGACTGTCGACTATGAAATAGAATTACTTTGTTTTGAATAAACTTGGGATTATAATAATTGTTGAAGTTAGGAATGTAAGAGAGAGCGACCATCACCTTTTCGCTCCAAGCAATCCTCACCTGCCCATGGTGCATCCTGCCGAACAACAAACGAGGCTCTGGCAAACCGACTGGTGGCGGTAAAACCATCACAATAGAAGGCGTAGCTAAATACCACAGGCCGATGACGGGCAGCAGCGTCACCAGAGCAAGAAGTTACGCCCTGCGATCGCCAACCCGCCTGCCCAGCATGGCGATTATGGGTATATCCTCCAGAAGCTTGCCCTAGGTGGCGAACAACTGGAGAGGCCTACGTCCAGCAGTGGACTGTGATAGGCTGATGATGATGAAGTTAGGCTAGGCGTGCACTGGTGACTTTTTGTCACCGTGACAGATAAATCTCTTATACAATAGACGTAGGTAAATAACATCACATTTAGATCAAAGTCTGGTCCCAAAGTCAGTAACTTAAAGGCCGGCAGCGACCCCTGAACTCGATTTGAGCTGCGGGTGTCCATGGGCGGTGTCGACTGCTTACTATCAGGCATCACATTTGCTCATCTACTGCTTCTTGCATAAAAAAAAAGAACAAGGTTTCCTACAAAATCTAAATATGTTACTTATATTTTACTTGAATGTAATACTGTAACATTTTCTACACAGCGTTTCTTTGCAACCTTATTTTCAATGGCAATAAAAATCCTCTTCTAACCATCTCCGGAGAAGCAACCTATTTAATACTTAAACAGACGTCTACTAAACGTTTCGCCTTCCTTACACGTACCTAAATCTTTTACTCATTCAATTGTCTGAAGTAATTCGCTTATAAAACGTGCCGTCGTGCGTCTTATTCGATCCATCTAGATTCATGAATTAACAATAGCGACAGACCTCAGAATACCTACAGAGAACTGCGCAGTTTCTTTACACCTTACAATCCTATACCCTTATTATAATACCTACAACATTATTGAACGTGAATAAGGCCATATTGTTAGCCCTCTTTTTTATTGAAACCACGTATAGATTTGGAGATTTGGGATGTAAGAATTTTCGCTCTAAGCCAACCTCATCTTCCCTTGGTGCATCCTGCCGAATAACAAACCATCTCAATTGAAGGCGTAGCTAAATATTTAGTTAAAGTTTTAAGTACTATATTCTAACGAGTAAAAACCGAATATCCGAATAATATCCGAAACCGATTTCACACCTCGCAATCCTCGCGAGAGGCGGCAGACGAGCAAGTGTGATGCCTGATAGTAAGCAGTCGACACCGCCCATGGACACCCGCAGCTCTAACCGAGTTTAGGTTTTATGATAAAATTATCACAAAGTGCTGAAACAGAAAATTGAGACACACGCGCCCAAATATCAAAATACAATCGCCCGCGTGGCCGCGTTAATGGAGCTTACATCATTTTTATGAAGCCCTCTTGCGGGTTTATCGTTATTATGTTTGGGTATTACATAATACACAAGACAGAGCAATCGTGAGTGAAATGGCAGCTTACAATCTAATAAGGTTAATCTTTTGTATTATTTTTGTTAGATAAAAAAAAAATATCTAAGTAAGTTTATCAGTTTTCTAGTAGGTACCCATAGTACAAGCTTCGGCGTAGTTTCGGGCTAGATGGCGATGTGTGGCCCAGCGTGGCATGTATTGGGTTATTATCATTGTAATGGAACAATAAAGTTTTACAATTAAGACAGATACAGCATAGCGAATCTTCGCTCGAATTGAACCGCCAGTCCGGGGAAGGACCTCCACCCTATAGAATACCGCATCCAAATGACCTCTGGGTCGTTTTCCTTCCGGTGAATATGGTTTCCGGAGCTCGTGGGGGGTTAGGGTTGGGCCGACATGGCGGTGGCAACTGACAGCTAACTGACCAGTTACTTGCCCGTTGTCACAGCGACTATGGCTTCTCTTTCGCTTTTCATCAGGCGTAGGGAAGCCATTATGTCAAGCTACTATAAAAAATAGTTCAAAACCTTAGTGCGGAAGACAGAGGTCACTACTAAAGCATTTGAAACAATTTGCTACTATTCTATCTAGCTAGCCATTCCGCAGAACAGTGAATATACACGAAAGAATGGTGAAAGCGTCTTAATGATATCATTACGGTTTGTTGGATAGCGGTCTGTCCGTCAAATGGAGGCCCACATTTGCCGGAGCAGAGACTAATTGTAGGCTATAACTTAACGAGAACTATTAAGTGGGTATTGTTAAGTTATCACTGACCCGTACACGCGTCTTCGTTTGAGGTTCTTGAAATAAATAGAATAGGCGAGAAATACGGACAACGAATACATAGGACAAGAGAATATACTCATGTTTTATTTTTTAAGGAGCTCGACATAATGGCTACCCTACTACGTAGTAACCATTTATTAATCTGTGGCCTGATGGAAAGCGAAAGGGAAGCCCAAGTCGCTGTGACAACGGGCAAGTCAGTTGCCGTGCCAGGTAGAATCACACCGGAAATCCTACTCACCGGCAGAATCATGACCCAGAGGTCTTTCAGCTGCGATATTCTGTAGGGTGGAGGTCCTTCCCCGGACGGGCGGCTCAAGTTGAGCAAAGAATCGCTATGCCCTACCTCTCCTAAGAAAGGTTAGGTTAGTTATGTATGCTTCAGAAGCCTACCTTACTTACATCTGATCCGGGTATTGCCAAATATCGGAAAACAGCAGAAAATTTTGTTAAGATGTAAGCCTCACGGCGAAACTGACAAAAAACGCGATAGTTCGTTGTCCTGAATTCGTCGACCAAAGAAAATTTCATCAGATAGTGAAAGACATTTAGTTTTAATTGAATTCTTAAATGAATTGGTTTTTTTTTCATTTACAGCCACACTATGGAACTCTTTGCCAGGCTCCTTGTTCCCCGAGACGTACAATCTTCCGATGTTCAAGGCGAGAGTGAACCGGTTTTGATGGGTGAGCGCTCCATCCTAGACTATGATATCTCTTACCATGAATTGCAGTCAGGTGCAAACCCATATAGTAGGTATAAAAAAAAACTTGTAACTGGGTAGAGAGGGATAGTTCTGATATAGAATAGACTTGTATAAGTATAGTTTTTTAATCATAATAATTATGGCCATAGAATGAACTTACGATTTTTAAACATTTCTTCCGTACATTCAGTTTGATAAAAAACGTATATTGTAATATTAACAACGAATCTTTCTCTTTACAAACATTAAATCAATTTTCTTCCTTAAACTTCAGAGCCAGCCGTAAGTTTGTTAGGAACTCCCATTTCGGATTGAAATGAGGTGTTGTTGGTACCAATTAAACTTAGACGCACGTCGTTTTGCTTAAGCCGCGGATACACGAGACAAGATTTGACGCACAACATGTTGAGCAACACGTTGTCCGATATTTCCAAACACCCCAAGACATGACCCAAGCAAGACATGGCACGCTGGGCCACACAGCGCCGTCTAGCCTCAAACTAAGCCGAAGCTTGTATTATGGGTACTAGACAACTGATAAACTTACTTAGATACTTTTTTTTGTAAATAAATACATATTATACATATTAAACACCCAGACCAATACGTCATGTTTATGAACACAAATGTTTGTACTGTGCGGGAATCATACTCACGACCCTTAGCTCAGAGGGCAGAGGTCACACCAAATGAGCCACCGAGTTCAAAAACGCTTTCTATTCTACAAATCAGCCACAGGCCCGTGACGTCATATGTCTGCATTAATTCTTACTTTATATGCCTCGAATGAGAAACTTGTTTGATAGATGTGTGAAATATTGCGTTTATGTAATTGATTTTATAACAAACTAGCTGCTGCCCGCGGCTTTGCCTGCGTAAACATCGGTTTGTCATAAAGAGCTTACTCTGTCATTTATCATGTACGCGTATTGTCTCTTATTTTATTACACGGGCTTACGAATGAATGCTCAAAAGATGATGAATATATAGGTATTCGATTCGAGTACTGAGATATCTGAACATAGGTTGACACAGGACAAACATAATGTGCGCCCTGCGGTATGGGGTGTAGAATACTACCGAGGTATCCCTGCCTGTCGACTAAAGGGGCCTTCGGGGTTGTGGCTTGCGCTCCAGTTAGCGGCCTCGAGGAAGACGACGACACGTGCCTTCGGGCACGTTCTTGCTGGTGTGCCGTTCTTGCTGGGCGGCGCAGCGCTATCGCGCTGTGGGGGGTTGAGTCCAGTCCCTCCGGGCGTCCCGACCCTCCTCAGACAGAGTGCTCGTAGCCGACCACCGTCGGGCTTAGTGGGTATTCTCCGCTAAATAGGAGTGGGCACCACAAAACCCAGGTGTCCCGTACCCAGGGCCCTGGTGTTTGCGTAAAAGCATTCCCGCCGTAAAAAAAAAGGACAAACACAATGTAGGTACATCTTGTTGGCCATTGAAAGCTGCGGCCCATTCTTCAGGAACCACCTTGTCTTAAGCTATGGTTCACATAGTTGTAAGTTTTGGTGACGACTTATCTAGAGCGACATACACTCCCTGAACATAAATTATTCGAACTATCTAAAGCAGGCTGGATTTCCTGTGTATCAACAAATATTGAAAAGCCACGCTAAAAATACTATCTTCAATTTTTTGGCTTTTCATTATTTCATACTGAGTATCCCTCTGAGCATTATTTACATACATACATACATACATACCGTCACGCCTTTCTCCCAGAGGGGTAGGCAGAGACCACGTCCTTCCATTTGCGACGATCCTGGCACACAGCTTTTGCTTCATCCACATTCATCAATCTCCTCATACATGCTCGTCGGTTTAGGGTACTTAGAATGTTACCTTTTTTTAGGACACTTTCTATTTGGTCCTGGAATGTCCTTCTAGGTCTTCCCCTTCCAACAGATCCATTCACGCTCTCGCTATATATTTTCTTAGTGAATCTACTTTTATCCATCCTCTCTACATGACCAAACCATCTAAGCATACCTTTCTCAATCCTAGTCACTACATCTTCTTGCAAACCACAAAGGTCTCTTATCGTTTCATTCCTAATCCTATCACTCAATTTCACTCCTAGCATGCTTCTAAGCGCTCTCATTTCCACTGCATTAATTCTACTCTCGTGCTTCTTCTGCCATACCCAACTCTCACTACCATACGTTAGTGTCGGCACTAGCACTCCCCTATGAACCGCCAGGCGGGCCTTTTTGGAAACCGTCTGGCTGCTCACAAAGGTGTGCAGTGCTCCATTCACACTATTACCAGCATTCACTCTTCTTTCAATATCGCTATCGCACTTTCCATTATTTACCGATAAAATTATTAAGATTTTTTTTTGTCTATAATGGTACCTAACTATGTACATGTTAATACATTTTAAGTATCACGCCGACCAAAAAGCGACCACTTGGCCGGTGTATGAATCTTAACATACTTCAAAGCGTTATTTTCTTCCGCCATACGTAAAGAAACGATTTTATTAGGCTGAAATATCATAATATTAGTATTGAGGACAGAAATAACAATTTGGATTAGAAAAATGTTTATTAAGCATACACTGATAGCAGTTTCGTCGCATCCAATCTTGACATGTGGCCCGTTGTGAGCCTTCTGAGAATGCAGTTAGGTTTTGGTTTTTGGATCTTCATTAAACTGTGATTCATTATCAGATGCAGAAGGTTCTGTTTGACCGTACGCAATTCCTAAATTTTGTTCTAATTTGTTGATGAATGAGGTGCCTCTGAAACTGAGCAATATTCTGGGTAGACAACGCCGGTGGTTGTCCTTTTACGTGGTCGTCTTTTCACTTATAATATTTTCCGAAGAACTGCAGCCCGAAAATAAGCCGCACAATTTAATTCACAGATTAGTTTATGTGTACTTATTAGTGGCGAATTTATTTCGATTATTGCCGTATTTACCTCGATATCAGTACCTGTCATGTCAAATTTATAATTTCGCTGACAAAGTCAAGAAATGACAGTATCTATGGTGATTCAAAAAGTTCTTAATCATTCCGTAACATATTTTTCTGAAATTCTAAATGAAAAAATTAATAAATCGTTGTAATTATAGCTATATGTTAATCTATGCATAAACAATATTCGTGTAAAGTTTCACTATAATCTGTTCAGTAGTTTTTGCGTGAAAAGGGAACAAACTCCATCCATCTATCCATCCATCTATCCATCCATCTATCTATCCATCCAAACAAACTTTCGCGTTTATAATATTAGTGGGATGGGATGATGCTCAATGGATTGAATAATATTATTTAATGTACACATTCGAAATAGACTTTGCCCGAATCAACTTTGTAGGCCATTTCCATCTCATTTTGCAATAAATTTTAGTTGTTGTTTCTCAAATAGTCATATTAATATTTTATTGATTCTTTCAGGGAACCAAAGTTACATATGCAAAATCAGAATCGACCAACATTTGCCTAATGAATACGAAGCTTTATTGTACTTCCGCGTAGAAATGCAAGCGAAAATGGACCTATTACTAAGGCACAGATGTGTACATTGCACAATTGTTTTCGCACGCAAACAATTTGTTTGTAAAACACGAAAACTCGTGTAACAAACGGTTAATTTTGTTAATTAGAAGCCTTACAATCAATTTGTACCTATATTTCAGTTTTGGAAATTCGCAACGCACCGTACCCATTACCGGAACACGGAGTAAGACGCAATATAAATGTTATTGTTATCACTTTTGCTAATGTTGTGTCTCAGAAGATGGCTCTCTTAGGCCTCGCTAAACGCCCGGCTAATGAAAAAATAAATAAATACCTTAATCGGGGGGCACGCAGTGCCCCCGCCAAGTCGAGCGCGAAGCAAACACTGCCGTAACCATTCTTTAGTTAGCGTAACCATTTCGCCTCATTTTCAGGCCCCTATTTGAGAACCTCTGGATAAGACCAAAAGGCTGAAATTTTCGTTGTCCAGTAAGCTATAAGTCACATACTTCAAATCCAAAATTACAAGTCTCTAGGTCATTTAGTTCCGAGTTAAGCGTAGCAAACTATCACTTTTCCGACAGACACTCACTGATCACCTCACTCATGATGATCAAAATAGAACTAGTACTTCCCATAAACTTGGCCAAGTCACACACCATTAACTAAAGAATCGCAGTAAGGAACCTTAGACTTGGCACGACTTTGTCTAGATTTCATACTTTTTAGAGATAAACAAGCTGCTCCATCGAACTTGGCTAGTTTTTTACAGAAGTTTTTGATGGGATCTCTATTTACATCTGATCACTTTGTTAGAACGATCGTATTTAAGTAAGATAGATAGATATTTTTATTACCTACACACCATAATAGACATTACAACACATAAATTAGCTATAATGACATTTGCTCTACAATTCATCATTGTCATCAGCCCTATTGCAGTTCACTGCTGGACCATAGGCCTCTCCAGCTATTTGCCACTTAGGGCAAATATCTGGAGGATATAATCCCCCGCTGGCAGGGCGTACCTCCTCATTCCGTAAACGCTGTTGCCCGTAATCGGTCTTTAGTATCGCGGTTAGCTTGCGCCTTCAATTGGATGGTTGTACCGCCTCCAGTCGGTTGCCAGCGCCTCGTTTGTTATTCGGCGGCAGGATGCAACCACGGGCAGGTGAGGTTGGCTTGGAGCGAAATGATGACAGGCCCCTCCCTTAAGTCTCCATTCTACAATAAAGGCGGATTTATCCTGTCCAGTGCAGCTGCAGCGTGGCGATTATCGGGAAAGCCTCTAGAGGTTTGACCAAAGTGGTGACCAACTAGAAAGGCCTATGTCCAGCAGCGGATAGACTTGTAAAGTCTATAGTAGAATTTAGATGGTCTTATCACTAGAACTAACTTAAGTAAAGGACTACGACATGGGAGCCTTCAAGGAAACGAGCGTGCTCCTATTTAAAAGGCCGGCAGCGACCCTAAAACTCTATTTGAGTTGCGGATGTCCATGGCGTGTGGACTGCTTACCATCAGGCCATCACATTTGCTCGTCTGCCGCCTCTTGCATAAAAAAAAAGAGGACACCAATTTCACGGAAGAAGATTTTGCCCTCTATTGGCTAACTCGTGCAATAACTGTTACTTACAGAATAAGCTTAGAAGTTATTTTACGTACAACCTATCTTATATAATGTACGAGTAAAGTACAGATTTTAACCGATACCCTTGGCTCAAATAAATACCGTCAGACCGAAACGAGGCAAACTCAATAACTAGATTTGAAGCCTAGATAACGAAATACGGGTTTATTGTTTGATAAAAGTTTGTATACGCTCGATGTAAATTAATGCCAAATTTTGCTTTGAACGTAAGGAACAGTTTGCCTTGCTTAATTTTCCAGATCCTTATATGTCGTATAAAATAAATTGTTATTATAATAAGGCTGCGTATTCAGTGCGATATTAAGTTGAGATTATGTAAAAATATAGTTTTAACATTTGTTAATGATGCTTGATATCGCCAAGACATACTGTTCCACATATCAAGGTACAGCCTCAGCGTCTGCGCCTATCGACAGTCCAATTTTAACTGTGCGTTACTTATTAATCTGTGGTTTTTTCTCACAATTTTCTGCCCCGCACAACTAAACTGTATAATTCTTTGTAGCCAGCGGTGTTTCGGACCGATACGACCTTCAAATCTTCAAGAACGTACCTCTTCTGAAGGCCGGCAGCGCAGCTGTAACTCCTGATGTTGTAGATGTACATTGTGGCATCAGGTGAGCCGTCTGCTCCTCTGCCCCTATTTCATAAAAAAAAAACGTTTTACGCAACTTTGGGCAAACACCAACAACAACAGGCAACAGGCTTTGCGCGGTTTGGCAATCGAGAGCGTAGCTTCTCAGTCCGGGGGACACTACTGCCTGTCATCGGTCTATGGTATTTAGCTATGCCTTCATATCGTTTCCGGGGTCAAATAATGTCCTACATTTAGTTAGTCCATATTTGATTTTGTAAAAAATATAATAGACACGTATTTTTTTCTTTCTCATTTAAACCAAAAAATAACAAAAATACAAGGCATCAAAATGTTAGGAGTGGGGGGTCTTTGAAGTCACTCAGTGGCGGAAAAAACTCCTACTCTTTGACGTCACACGTAATTTTAACAGGCTATATTTTTGTCGTTTTTGGTCTAATTTACAAAAGAAAAAATACGTATCTTATATTTTTGAACAATCTATATGACGGACTTCTACATTTTTACGGTAACAGGCTATGTGATGGTTATACCACCACCAGACGGTTGCCAGTACTCGTTCAGGATGCACCAAGGCCAGGTGAGCCAGGTGAGGTTGCTTGGAGCGAAATGATGATATGCCTCTCCCTTACATCCATGTCACATATTATGTCGTCCTGAACTTCCGTCAAGCACTCGACGATCCAAGCTTATCTCCGACAGCTAACAACTGTATCATTTTAGTACCGATACAGTTTCGAGTACGCGAGTTAATATATTGGCTACTGATAGTATATCATTGTTTTTGGCAGCTGATAAATTGTCTCCAAGTTGATTTCGCATCGTACTCCTACTTTCACCCCACAGTCGTCAATATAATTCTGACATTCTTTATGACCATGGTTATTATCATCAGCAATAAGAATCATCATCATCATCAGCCCGTGTCAGTCCACTGCTGGACATAGGCCTCTCCTATGTTCGCCACCTTGATCGATAAGGAGCAATAAGAATACTATTACAAAATACGAAAAGTAGTTTTTTTTTTATAGTGGCTCGACATAATGGCTATCCCTACGCCTGATGGAAAGCGAAAGAGAGGCCCAAGTCGCTGTGACAACTGGTAAGGTACTGGTCAGTTACCTGTCAGTTGCTACTGCTATGCCGGCCCAACCCTAACCCCCCCACGGCTCAGACACCCTACTCACCAGCCAGAAACACGAAACACGAAGGTCATTTGGCTGCAGTATTTTATAGGGTAGAGATCCTTCCCCGGACGGGCAGCTCAATTCGAGCGAAGATTCGCTATGCCATACCTCTCTGTACTCTTCTTCTTGCCCTAGCCACTTCCCATTATTTGGGGTCGGCTCTTCTCGTTCTTAAGCGCCAGGATGCTCTGTCCTGGGTTGTCGAGACTTTTCTTCGGGCACGCTCTAAGTCCTAGGTCACTGTGGACCACCATGTGGCTAATGGGCGTCCACAACCTTTCCTCACACCTGGCACATCACATCTGTACCTACTTAACAAAAAAACGAATGAGTTTTATTTTTATTAAAATGGGGATAGTTTCCAGAGTCGACCCCAGAGTGTTAGCGATGTAATTCGCGGAATGAGTCGGCAAATGAGCCTAAACAAATGGATGGAATTAGACACACCTTGGAAGGGTTGACGAGCAGGTGGCCGACGCGTTTGTTAACAGCGGGACTGACGAAGGATAAAACATATAGATAGTGGCGGCACCAAGAGGTTTAGTCTTTAATTATTAAGTCATGCAAGGCCTTTCCTTGGGATGTAAGGAGCGCCTATCATTCGCTCCAAGCCAACCTCACCGGCCTGTGTGACAATGTGCATCCTACCGAATAACAAACGAGGCGCTGGCAACCGACTGGTGGCGAAATAACTAACACAACTGAAGGCGTAGTTAAATACTAAAAGACCAATGACGGGCAGCAGCGTCATCGAAGCGAGAAGCTACGCCCTGGCGGTCGCCACCCGCCTGCCCAGCGTGGCGATTATGGGTCTATCCTCCAGATGTTTGCCCTAAGTGGCGAACAACTGAAGAGACCTATATCCAGCCAGAGACTACAATAGGCTGATGATGATGATCGGTTGTTAGAGCCTCGTTTGTTATAGTAGGATGTACTACGGGCAAGTGAGGGTGCTTGGAATAAAAAGACTTTGTTCCCGCCTTTCTTTGCAGAAAGATCGCTCCTCTACATCTCATTATAGTAACTAAGCAAATCAAACCGCCTTCAGTGAAGCCACGGCCTCCTCTTAGCGGTAACATTACGCAACTTGTTACCCGCCCTGATTCGGTTTCACTCTTAAAACTCATAGCAAGTATATCTACACTGCTGGGGCTTGACTCGCTCACATAAATGTGTTTTCAAGTTTATTTTATAGTTTGCTTAGGTATTTTTAACAAGGTAACCATAATGAGCTAATCCCATTGCGAAATGTAGATAGATAGGTAAATTTAAAAGTAGTAAGTAAAATAGTTACTATTAATAGAGTGATTTTGCTGTCTGTCCTGTCAGTTCTGTCTTTTTAACTTTTTAACTTTCTATCTTGCTGTTTCTGCTGTACCAAAGGTTGTCTGGAAGAGATATAGCGATTTGACACCTGAATTGTACGACAATAGGCTATTAAGGCTAAAAAATTGTAATTAGTCCCGTCTAAAAGACACTGGTCAACACCCGTCTTTAGTGTCGAATGATTCATAAATCTTGGGGAACAAGGAGTCTAGCAAAGAGATCCATAGTTTAGCCGTTCGTACTGAATGTAGAGGCGAGTTTTTCTCGCGACCTATTTGCATAAATTCAATTATCACAGATTTCGCGATTCAGTAATACCTCAACACATTTTCCCGTTACGAGGTGTAGGCGAATGTTCTGATTCACGATAACGTATCAGAGATCAAAAGTGGTTTTTGATTGCGGTGAGGTCAAAACGGCTCTTTTTATATTATATCGTTAGGCTTCGTTGGAAAACGTGTTTCGGTGTGTTGCTTGTTTTAAATGAGATTTTCATTTTTATTTTCATACGCCTTAATCGTTGTTGAAAATTAATAATGAAAGAAAGAAGAAAATCAGTTTTATTCGGTGCCACACATCACAGAACATACATATTAAATGCCAGCGCTAATGTTCTCTGAATATAAGTTCCAATGCCGGTTTCGGCTACAGTGACCGTTCATAGACTGCCATGCTTATAGCTGATGCATTGAGCCTCCTATGCGCCCGCCAGTGACTAGCGTAAACCAACCTTGGTTTTGAATATGAATAACCAATATTCAAAATGCCATGTATCTGTCACCGTAAAATTGTAAATACCGTTAGATGATAATCTATCTCACGAGATTGTAAACATTTTTTTTTTATAGTGGCTTGACAAAATGGCTTCCTACGCCTGATGAAAGCGAAAGAGAAGCCCAAGTCGCTGTGACAACGGGCAAGTAACTGTCAGTTACCTGTCAGTTGCCACCGCCATGCCAGCCCAACCCTAACCCCCCACGAGCTCCGGAAACTCTGCTCACCGGCAGAAACACGACCCAGAGGTCATTTGGCTGCGGTATTCTATAGGGTGGAGGTCCTTCCCCGGACGGGCGGCTCAATCGAGCGAAGATTCGCTATGCCTACCTCTCTTAAAACTGTCGATAGATTGTGAAACTGTAACATAATGCTTAGAGTAAATACTGTTATACTATTTTTTGGTATATTGTGTCGATCAAAGTGGAACTGTTGATAATTTAACGCGCGACGGATTCCGAATCCGGGGAATTCTCCACTCTAGAATACCTCAGCTAAATGACCTCCGGGTCGTGTTTCTGCGGTGAGTAGGGTTTCCGGAGCTCGTGGGGTGAGCGTTACATTGCCAGCCCGGGGGTTAGGGTTGGGCCGGGCGTGGCGGGGCAACTGACTGGTGACTGACCGGTTACATTGCCCGTTGTCGCATCGTATTGGGCTCCTTTTACGCTTTGCATTAGGCGTAGGGAAGACATTATATCGTGCTACTATATAAAAAAAAACTTAATAGGTAAGCTAGACGTAATAAACTATTCCTTAGTTAAAATGCCAGATAATTTTCCACGACCAAACATCAGCTGTTGACGCCATATTGTAAACAAGATGAATTTTGGCGCCACAGAGTCGGGAAACATTTACGATTAGTTTAATGTTCAGAGCTCTAGCCTGGCCTCACGTAAAGTTAACATCGTAATGAATTAATTAAATTATACAAGTATATAATGTTTTACGTTTGCATAATGAAAGGGGAATCTTTTTTATCTACGAGTATGTAACTAGGTAGCGCTTGATCCTAACTCGCCTGACGTTAAGCGACGTTAGAGTTTATATTCCATTGTGTATTATATCTCATCATCATCACCAGCCTATTGCAGTCCACTGCTGGACATAGGCCTCTCCAGTTGTTCGCCACTTAAGGCAAACATCTGGAGGATATACCCATTAATCGCCACCCTGGGCGGGCGGGTGGCGATCGCAGGTGTAGTTTCTCGCTCCGGTGACGCTGCTGCCCGTCGTCGGCCTGTAGTATTTAGCTACGTCTTCGATCGTGATGGTTATACTGCCACCAGTCGGTTTCCAGCGCCTCGTTTGTTATTCAGCAGGATGCACCACGGGTAGCTAAGGTTGGCTTAAAGCGAAAGATGATGGGTCGCTCCCTTACATCCGTACGTATTAGGAATATCTACATTTCATTTTACTCTACGACATTTTAACTTCATAATCAACTTCTTGCAGCCCAGTCCTAGACATTGGCAATTGTTCGCTACATTGCTCGACCGTGGGCTTCTCATATTTTATCACTTGCCAGCTAGACATGCAAATCGTAACTCCACCTGGCTTGAGGGTGTCCCATACACTAAGTCTGCCGAGATGACGGTATCCACTCTGGTCCTCAGATACTCCGCCGGTTTGCGCTGATAAGCCTTCTGCTATATCAGCTTACTGATCTGGTGAGCAACATTGATAACCTTGATTCTCTGGCGATTCCATCCTATATCGCACAAAGTCGAACATCGCCCTTTTTATTACTCGCTGAGCAACTTCTCCATATTTAAAAAGCCATCATTTAAAGGCAAACTTTGTTTAACACACTCTATTTTATTTTCAGCTGTGTCCAAAGTGTCTTTTCAAACCTCGATTATTTTTAGTCTAGAAATATATTTATTTGAAAGTTTTACGAATAAAATTAAAGGCTGCAGCCGTGAACCTCTCAGACGTCAATTTATTGTTTGTTAATTGAGTTAGAAAAAGTTGAATTTAATTAATATTAAGTTTTACTGTAACAATTATTGTTTGTAACTTAGGCGATTTCTTAGAAACAAAGTTGTTACGTACAATTGGCTTGTGTAAATTGTTACATTGTTCATTTCATAAAGAGAGGTAGGGCATAGCGAATCTTCGCTCGAATTGAGCTGCCCGTCCGGGGAAGGACCTCCACCCTATAAAATACCGCAGCCAATGACCTTCGGGTCGTGTTCTGCTGGTGAGTAGGGTGTCCGGAGCTCGTGGGGGGTTAGGGGTGGGCCGGCATGGCAGTGGCAACTGACAGGTAACTGACCAGTTACTTGCCAGTTGTCACAGCGACTTGGGCCTCTCTTTCGCTTCCATCAGGCGTAGGGAAGCCATTACGTCGAGTCACTATAAAAAAAAAGTAAATACTTGGTTTCCCTCGCCGGTTCACTCGTTTTAATTTTAAGTCCTCGAGAGTAGTCGTTTTTGTAATACAAACCAAGTAATACTAGCGACCCGCCCTGGCTTCGCTTCAGGTATTTCAGATAAACATTTATATGGGTGGGTGGCATGTAAGGGAGCGGCCATCATCATTTCGCTCCAAGCCAACCTCACCTGCCCGTGGTACATCCTGCGATAACAAACGAGGCGCTGGCAACCGACTGGTGGCGGTATAAGAATTGAAGACGTAGCTAAATACCTCAGACCGATGACGGGCAGTAGCATACCTGGAGCGAGAAGCTACGTCCTGCGATCGCCAACCCGCCTGCCCAGCGTGGCGATTATGGGTATATCCTCCAGACGTCTACCCAAAGTGGCGAACAACTGGAGAGGCCTATGTCAGCAAACAAAGTGGAGTGCAAAGGCTGATAGATCATGATGATTTATTTGGGTTGATTATGGCCAATTAGTAACAATCCCTAATCTTTTCTCTAAACAAATTTAACATTTGTTACTTAGGACTTTCCATAGTGAAATAATTTTAATCGGCACATTTTATGACCTTTTTCATCCTTACAAATAGACACACACACACACACAAATACACAAATCTTTCCTCTATAAGGAAAGCTCTCCGGAAGGAAAGGGTCTCCGGAGCTCGTGGGGGGTTAGGGTTAGGCCGGCATGGCAGTGGCAACTGACAGGTAACTAACCAGTTACTTGCCAGTTGTCATAGCGACTTGGGCTTCTCTTTCGCTTTCCATCAGGCGTAGGGAAGCCATTATGTCGAGCAACTATATAAAAAATAGCTCTCTTTGATGACAGTGTCCGTTTAGTTATGTTTTCAACGGTGCACTTTCGTACATCGAGAAATTCTCAACCGCATAGATATTGTTTTACTAACAATAACCTTCCTGCGAGCAAATTGGCATGTGTGTGAATATTAGACACCACATCCTAGTGGCAACGGTTGTTACGAATTAGAGTTTACGCTAGTACATCCAAGTTTCGGTCTTAATTAAAACCGTATACAGGAATGCTATGTGCTCTTTGTTATACCCTACCATGCATCAGCCCTCGTGTTAGTAAGAAATAAGACATACTTACTCATCATCAGCCTATTGCAGTCCACTGCTGGACATAGACCTCTCCAGTTGTCCGCCACTTTGGGCAAACATCTGGTGGAGGGCTTTACCTAGAATCGGACATAGCGAAAAGAGGTAGGGCATAGCGAATCTTCGCTCGAATTAAGCTGACTGTCCGGGAGGTCGTTCCTCCACTCCACCCTATAAAATACCGGCAGCCAAATGACCTCCGGGTCGTGTTTCTGCCGGTGAGTAGGGTTTCCGGAGCTCGTGGCGGGTCAGGGTTGGGCCGACATGGCGGTGGCAATTGACAGGTAACTGACCAGTTACTTGCCCGTTGTCACAGCGACTTGGGCTTCCCTTTCGCTTTTCATCAGGCGTAGGTAAGCCATGATGTCGAGCTACTATAAAAAAAATCGCCACGTTGGGCAGGCGGGTTGGCTATCGCAGGGCGTTGCTCCTCGCTCCGGTGACGCCGCTGCCAGCCATCTGCCTGCATTATTCAGCTACGACCTTGTCACCGGATTCATCCCCACAGTCACTATTTTATTATTACTACTATACCGGTAGCTATTACCTCTACCTTGTAATTTGAACGTTTTAAACCAATACAGCGCTGATTGATCAAAGGAAATTAACCAATCACAGATGGGTTATTGAACTCAACTCTGTATTCAGGCGACCGGGAACCGATTTGGAATTATAGGGAATAACACGATTTAAGTTTCGGTGACATCTAATCGAAATTAGGTGTAGGTAGGCTTGGAGTAATTTATCTATGGTTGTAGATAGAACATTGACTATTTTGCTATTTAGATAGAGCTGATACTTTTTATGGCACAAGATAACATTGCAAACAAAATCAAACTTGTGTTTGTTCCGTGTCTGGTTGTTTATATTTGTATTTAAGTATTTATTTGTGGTACCTTCGTTGTTCTGATACCCATAACACAAGTGCTTAAGCTACTTACTTGGGATCGGAGCAATGTATGTGATGTTGTCTGATATTTATTTATTTACTAGCTGTGCCGGCAGCGTCGCATGCGTGAATTTCGGGTTTCAAAAATAACGGACTTCCATAAAGTACCTATCTTGTGCCTAAGTGTTAAGTTAGACCTCTAGCAATACATTGGTGAAAACCGCATGTAATTCCATGCAGTAGTTTTCGTGTGATGCGCATTGAAACATACAGGTCAAAGTTTCTCCCATTTTCCCAACACTTCCCTCCACTGCTCTGCTCCTATGAAAAGTAGCGTGATGAAGTATACTATAACCTGCCCAGGAGTATGAAGAACAATTGTGCCAAGTTTCGTTAAAATCCGTCCAATAGTTTTTGTTTCTATAACGAATATACAGACAGACAGACCGACAGACAAACAAAAATTTTACTGATTGCATTTTTGGCTTCAGTATCGATCAGTAATTACCCTCTGATAGTTATTTTGAAAAAATATTCCATGTACAGAATTGACCTCTCTACAGATTTATTATAAGAAAGTATAGAAGAAGATAAAAGTAAGGTCGACAGGCATAATAGAACAAACCCATTGCGCCTGTCGCCGTTCACGCCTCGCCGAAAGAACCCAGGGTCGTAAGAGGAAGTGTGTGGTTTGCTGGATTGGCTCCAAGGATATTCCAGCGCGACGACATACATCACCAGTCGTGCCCAATAGGCCGTATCATAGCAATATTACGCACAATTTTATAGACATCGTTCTTGCAAGCTCATCGGTCATTAATCAATCTGTTGTTTTGTGGTTCTACTGATCCGATTAAGGGATTGGGGTCTGCAGAGGACGGACATGGCCAGCCGTTTGTTATTCGGAACACTCAATATAACATTGCGTATGTATTGACTGTATTACTCGTACTTATAATCGACGACCAATTTGGTTCTGTACGTTTTTTTTATAGTAGCTCGACATAATGGCTTCCTTACGCCTGATGGAAAGCGAAAGAGAAGCCCAAGTCGCTTTGACAATTGGCAAGTAACTGGTCAGTTACCTGTCAGTAGCCACTGCCATGCCGGCCCAACCCTAACCCCCCACGAGCTCCGGAAGCCCTACTCACCGGCAGAAACATGACCCGGAGGTCATTTGACTGCGGTATTCTATAGTGTGGAGGTCCTTCCTCGGACAGGCAGCTGAATTCGGGTGAAGATTCGCTATGCCTTACCATACTTTTCACTCAATCGACATTCGTAGACAATTTGTCATTCTACGACCAACCAAATTGCTTCCTACCAAACAATTCAAGTTTCACGACAGCATTACAAAGTCAAATCAGTATTCTAACGAGGTGATTCGCCATGTGCCATCCCGCAAAGACGGGTCACATCTATTATAGACGCGACGCCCAGCCCGCGTCCGTGCAACCCTCATAAATACAGCCATAGATAGATAGATAGATATTCTTTATTGCACAAACATCAACATTTATAGGAAAGAGTATACAAACAAATAGTAGGTACAATGTAGGCGGTCTTATCGCTGGGAGCGATCTCTTCCAGACAACCTTCAGGTAGAGGACAATTGCTAAAAAAAAGGGGAAGGCAGTGCAACTGTTACAAGTAAGATAAAAGTATATATATAAATATATTACATACATAAAATAAACAATACAATATATACAAAATACATATTTAAAATAGACATAATAACTAGATACATATAGATATATATATATAACCATGTTCCAATAAGAGTTTTGGTCGGTTCCGTACGTCACATTAAGGACGGATTATACCAGCTTTTTGAAGACGCGTATGCCCGCTTTTGGACGACAGTAGACAAGCTTATTTTCAACCAACTTCAAAAAATTCGAATTCGAAGATTTCTCCACAGAATTTTACCACGATCTTTGAGTGGCAGTTCTAAAGAGCATAATCATTTGTCTGTTAATTTCGTAAATGCGGTTTAATTTCAGTTTTCCAAGTAAACTGTATTGTTTTATCCCATTTTGAGATAACGTCTAAATTAAACAGTATTATTGGCACTCTTGCCAACTCGCGTTGACTGTTTAACTAAATATTAATGCTAACAATATTATTAAACTGAATCTTACAATACAACAGATTGTGCACAGTATGAGTTCTAAATATATTTAAAATTATTTGTGTTTGTTCTATGTCTGAGTTTTATTCGTACGAACAAATTTTCCGAATGGATACCACCTTCGAAAAGAGACCTTCAAAAAGCGAGTCTACAGATTTCTCAAGGGCCGGCAATGCACCTGTGACTCCTCTGGTGGGCGGTGTCTATGGGCTGTAGTAGTCACTTACCATCAGGTGACCTTCAAGCCCGATTGCACCCTCTTTCATTAAAAAAAAACATACTTATTGTGATTCGATCCCCGCACAGTGCAAAGTTTTGTGTGCATAAACATGTCTGTTTGTATTGGTCTGAATGTTTATTATGTATAAATGCATTTATTTACAAAAAAACAATAGTATCTAAGTAGGTTTATCAGTTGTCTACTACCCACAGTACAGCTTTGGCTTTGTTTGAGACTAGACGGCGCTGTGTAGCCCGGCGTGGCATGTCTTGGGTTATATTGTTCTTATTACTTACATGTTGTGGTCCTATTGAATTAATATAATTTGAATTCCATATTCCAAGAGCTTTGTTCAGATCAATGTCTGTGATGTCGGCTAGTGTTTGTTTATTTAACAAATATTGTTGTGGAAAATTCTGAGGGTTCATGTTTGTGCATAAATGTTCACTTGATTTAAACAAATTCGTTCAATAGACAATGGACCGCTATTCTTTGCGTAAGAATAAAATAAGTTGACTATATTCTTCCCTTGATATATGCATAAAATGCACTTAATATATTGCATTCTCTGCTTAAAGATTGTTTAATACCTATTAGTTTCTTTGTTTTTTGTAGGGAATGCCTTTACGCATACACCAGGGGCCTAGGTACGGGACACCTGAGTTATGTGGGGCTCACTCGTATCTAGCAGACAGTACCTACTAAACAAGACAGTGGTCCGCTACAGGACTAACTGGTCAGTTACCTGTCAATTGTCACCGCCACGCCGGCCAAACCCTAACCACCCACGAGCTCCGAAAACCCTACTCACCGGCAGAAACACGACCCGGTTCGACACGACACGATATGCGGTATTCTATGGGTCTTCGCTCGAGTGGAGCCGCTCGTCCTTCCCCGGACGAGCGGCTCCACTCGAGCGAAGATTCGCAATGCCCTACTTCTCTTAAAGACTACTAGCTGTGCCGGCGGCGTCGCACGCGTGGATATCGGGTTTCAAAAATAACGGACTTCCATAAAATTGTACATAAATTTTGAGTTAGACCTCTAGCAACACATTGCTGAAAACCGCATTCAATTCCATGCAGTAGTTCTCGCGTGATGCGCAATCAAACATGCAGATAAAAATTTATCCCGTTTTCCATTGGGAAGTCATCCCTTCACTGCTTTGCTCCTATTGATTATAGCGCGATGAAAAGTATACTATAACCTGCCCAGGAGGCCAGGAGTATGAAGAATAATCGTACCGAGTTTCGTCAAAATCCGTCCAGTACTTTTTTTCTATAACGAACATACAGACAGAGAGACAGACAGACAGACAAAAATTTTACTGATTGCATTTTTGACATCAGTATCGATCACTAATCACCCGCTGATAGTTATTTTGAAAATATATTCCATGTACAGAATTGACTTCTCTACAGATTTATTATAAGTATAGATTGAGACTACTTAACGTTAAACAGGTACATGGGCTCTAAAAGAATCGTCAATACGTTGGCTTTCTAAAGGACTAACGAGGCGATTAAACATACCCACTTGTGCTCAGATGACGATCCATTCCTCGGCGAGTGACCGAGGGCAAACTCATTAATTATTCGAGTGCCCTTTGAACCCGCTGACACGACCCTGGTGAAAAATGTTGCGGAATATTAAAATATCGAATTTGACGAGAAAAATGATGAATCGTATTGGGTGAACTGGTGTTGAGGTGGCACTTTGGATTCGAAGATGGGGTTGAAATTTAAGATTTTTTTATTGCTCGGACATCACATTAACACATATACAGTAAAAAAACATTTAAAACAACATAAAAGGAAACAAACAAAACCAAAATACCTCACTTAGCAGGAAATTTGGGAAACGGTGACTTATAACACAAAGGGGTTTCAATTATTGTTGTTTTTTTATAGTAGCTTGACATAATGGTTTCCCTATGCTTGATGGAAAGTAAACTGGCAAGTAAGCTCCCATAAGCTCCGGAAACCCTGCTCACAGGCATAAACACGACCCGGAGGTCATTTGGCTGCGGTGTACCATAGGGTTTGGAACGAAGATTCGCTATGCCCTAGCTGTCTTCTTTACTAAACTTACATATTAATTTCTATCGATTTGACAACTATCAAAGTCAAAATAATCTTTATTTGTATAGGTTTTAAAAAAAACACTTACAAATCGTCGAAGCTACCACCGGTTCAGAAAGCAGCATTCTACCGAGAAGACACCGGCAAGAAACTCGTGTAGTTGCTCTTTTCAACATAGTGTTTACAATATTATCATTACATTTATATTTTTAACTACGACCACGTCATACAGTCTAGGGCCTTTTGAGACCTTAATTATTAATTAAACTAAAAAGATAAATTAACATACTCTATATAGGGCAATCAGGAGCAGACCAGTCTCCAAGGCAGCACCTGTTCACAAGTATGACGTGTGTACCAGCTATCTACATTCTCTTATTATTATGTCCTCTAATTATGACTTAGATTCTTACCCTACTATCAGAAGCATTTCCATTATTGATTGAATCAACAGCCTAATTGAATGTGTGTACTAAAATCCGTAACAAAATACACTTAATCCAAATAATTAGATCGTAGCAGGTGTCCTTGTAATTACGGAAAGCTTTCACGTGACTACGCGAAGGTAATATGACGTGACAACCTCCTAGTGAATAAATAGAGCACCTATTGAATTTTGGTAAGTGTCATTTAGCTTAAAGCTGACTCTAATTGGGCGGTTTTATGAAAAAATAGAAACCAATACTTTGTTTGGGTCGTAACGCTAATCTAGTTAGTTTTTTTTATAAGAAGAGCTTTCAGCATGACCTCACTCCACTTGATGGTAAGCGGTCGTGAGGTCCAAAAGTTAGGTCGACAGGCACAATAGAACAACTCATTGCGCTTGTCGCCTCACCCTGAAGGCTCACAGAGATGCCGTTTCACGCCCCGCCTAAAAAACCTAGAATTGCAGAGGAAAGAAACACATGAACTGGAAGGGCATTCCATGACTTAATGGCACGGGGCAGGAACGAGGAACTAAACCTCTTGGTGCGCGCCACCATCGTCTGGATGGTGTGCGGATGACAACGCTGTCCAGCACGCTGTTGTTCGGGAGTGGAAAGGAGAGAATGGGACGAGTTGGAATAACTCTTCGGAACATTCCCCATTGTAAAGACGATAGAGAAGACTGGCTAGTTATTCACCGTATCCCGATCCGGCATTCTTATCGAACGTTTTGTCACTACGAAGTGTCGGTACAACCACTGGACAACAACGAAGCGCTGGCAACCGACCGGTGGCGGTATAAACCATCTCAATTGAAGGCATAGCTGAATACCACAGGCGATGACGGGCAGCAGCGTTACCGGAGCGAGAAACTACGCTGTGCAATACCCAACCCGCCAGCCCAGCGTGGTGTTTATGTGTATATATCCAGATGTTTGCTCATTTGCTCTAAGTGACGAACAACTGGAGAGGCCTATGTCCAGCAGTCGACTGCGATAGGCTGATGACGATGATGAACTTGACTGTTCGATTTTGTTATGGAATCTGGTTTAATGTGCACACTCTATCCGCTAACCAGTTTCCGGCAGATCTAGCGGTCCGACGTAGTGGGAACCTTTTTTTTTTTTTTTTTTTTTTTTTTTTTTCTAGAGGGGAATGCATTAGGCACCTTCATGCCGCCTCCGGGGGGGAGGCGGCATGGTGTGTGGGACTCACACCTCCCAAAATGGGAGGGCATACCCACTAAACCCCCTGTGTCGCCAGTGGGCAGCAAGTTGCAGGGACACGGGTAGCGCCGAAGCATACGGCCACATCCCTGCCTGCCCTGGCCAGCCGCAGATGATAAGCGGCCGGCACTCCTGGTCCGGGGAGGGCAAATACCCCTACCCCCGGATCCGGGGAGCAATAGAGTGCCCCCCGGGCGGACCTCGTGCAACGGTGTGGCTGCACCCACCACACCGTTACGCCCCTATGAGTGGATCGCGCCCCCGCACTCACCACTCGGGGCACGAAGGAGAGGCTCAGAGGGCATACGATGCGTTGTATGCCCTCCGGCGACGCCCGGGCCGGGGGCGGCGTAGAGCGGGCGCGTCTACCGCGGCCTCACGCTCTCTTTCCGCCGCCTCCTTCTGCGAGATCACTGTCTCGCAGAATGCGAGCATCGCTCGCCAGACCTCCTTCGACGCCGTCATCTGCCGCAAGAGTTGCGGCAGATCGAGGTCCTGTGCGACAGTGACGAGGACGGAGCGCTCATTGGCCCAGGCAGGGCAATGCCGAAGCGTATGCTCTGCCGTGTCCTCCGAGCCACTGTCGCAGTGACGGCATAGAGGATCAGGCTCTCGCCTGATCCTCCATAAGTACCGGCCGAAACATCCATGTCCCGTGAGGACCTGGGTCAGCCGGTACGTCACCACTCCGTGGGGGCGCCGCATCCACTCTTCCAAGATAGGGCCAATGGCCTGAGTGGTGCGGCGCCCCCACGGGGCAGCCTCGAGGCGCTCATGCCATACTGTGAGCGCCTCCGCCTCAACGGCCTCTTTCTGCGCTCCGACTTCGGCGGGCGCTGGCCGGAGGCCCCGCGACCGCTGCTCGGCTCGCCACAGGTAGACTGCGGCGAGTACGGCAGCGTCCAGGTCCCACGGAAGGGACCCGGCAATCGCGGTGGCGGCATCCGCGGATATAGTTCTATATCCGCGGATGGCCCTCAACGCCAGGGGGCGTTGGGCCCTCCACAGCGCGCGGGAAGTCTCCACCGTAATGGCGCCAGCCCAGACCGGCGACCCATAAAGGGCCATCGATCTGAGGACGCCTAGGTAGAGTCGCCGGCACGCTGCAGAGGGCCCCCCCACATTGGGCAGCAGTCCGCTTAATGCGCCCGCTGTCCCCGCCAACTTGGGCCACAGCTTTTCGAAGTGGCCCTTAAACGTCCACCGCCCGTCGAGCCACAATCCCAAATATTTCAGGATTGTGCCGACGGGAATCCGCGCGCCTTCTACCATCACGACAGAGTCGGTGGGAGGCGCGCGCCGAGGCCCATGGAAACATATGGCCTCGGTCTTCTCTAGGGCCACTTTGAGGCCCAAGGCGCGGATCCGGCGGACCACTGCCCCCGCCCCCTCTGAGGCGCGCTGTATGGCCTCAGCGTGGGTTCTCCCTTTGGCCGTCACCAGGGTGTCGTCAGCGTAACAAGTTACGCCGACGCCAGCCGGGAGTCGGCCGCGGAGGACCCAGTCGTAACCGATGTTCCACAGAAGCGGGCCAAGAACCGAACCCTGTGGAACACCGCACGACATAGGGTGGGTCTCCACGCCAGTGCGCGCCTCATAGGCTACGCTCCTACCCTCTAGGTAAGAGCGCACCGCCGCCTGCAGGTACTCCGGCACACCATGGTGCCGGAGCGCCTGCAGGATACAAGGCCAAGGGAGGGAGTTGAACGCGTTGGCGATGTCGAGAGACACCGCCATCAGAACTCCCCCCTCAGCCACCGCCCGATCTGCCAACCCCTTTACGCGGAGGATGGCGTCGACGGTGGAGCGTTCGGACCTGAAGCCGTACTGGTACGGCGACAGATCCGGCCCCACTTGCGTCAAGTGCTGGACGAGGCGGGAAGCGATTAGACGTTCTAAAAGCTTCCCAGCCTCATCCAGCAAGACGATCGGGCGGTATCCCGACGGGGAATCTGCCGGGCGCCCTTCTTTCCTTAGCAGGATTAAGCGCCCTACCTTCCACACCGCCGGGAAATGGCCCTGGCGCAGCGCCTCAGATGCCAAACGTCTGAAGCGCTCCTCCAACCATCCAAGAGCCAGGGCCAGCACCTTGCCCGGTACTCCGTCCGGGCCAGGTGCGACGCTCTTTGAGCGCAGCCGCTTAACGGCAGCGCTCACCTCCTCCTCCGTAACCTCCTCGAATCCTTGTCCCGCTGGCGGATGCGGGTACATTCGAGGAGGCTCCCACCCTTCTAGAGCTGGAAAAAGGGCAGGAACTACGCTCTGCAGGACCCTTGGCTCGAGCGTCAGAGTCACCGGGGGGGTCCAGGGGCGAAGCTTTTGCCTCGCCCGTCTGTAGGGCCGCCCCCAGGGGTCCTGGCTCAGGGACGATAGCATTTCGTCCCTGGAGCGCTTCTTGCCCTCCCGGATCGCTTCCTGGAGGGCTGCCTTCGCTGCTCGGTAGGCGTCGAGCAGCGGGGCCTCCTGGGCCGCATCGCGTCGCCGTCGTCGCCGGTGGCGCTGGATGGTGCGCCTCGCCCTTACGCATGCCTCACGGAGGGCTGCGATTTCAGGGCTCCACCAGTAGACGCTCCGTCTCGGAGGCCGGGGTCCGGGTCGGGGCATTGACGCGCTACAAATGCGCGTCATGGCCCCCCGGAACTCCTCGGCCTCAGCGTCCACCTCGGTGCACCCTGTACCCTCCGAGATCCAGGCTTCCACTATCGCCGCCTCCTTCGCTTTCTCCCGATCAAGCCTTGACAAAGTCCAGCGTGGAAAATTGTCAAGGCCGCGGGAGGGCGGTGGAGCGGGCGATAGGAGGCTAGAGGCGGAAATGTCGAACCATATGTAGCGATGGTCCGACAATGTTTCCGCCTCCTCCAGCACCATCCAGTCGTGCACCCTGTGCGCGAGTGCAGGGGTGGCGAACGTTATGTCCACCACGGACTCTCCCTGCGGCCGCACACAGGTGGGCACGGTGCCCCTGTTGAGGACGGACAGTCCCTGGACGACAGACCACTCGAGCAGGAGCGATCCTCGTCTGTCCGTCACTCTGGAGCCCCACTGGGGGGACTTACAATTAAAGTCCCCCGCCAGGAGTACCGGGAGTTGGTGTCGCCGGAGGGATCCACCAAGCCTATCAAGGCTGGCTTCCAGCTCCGCGACACTGCGGCTGGGTGGGAAATACACACCAACCAGCAGCATCTCCCGGTACTTGGCAGCGACATAGCCACTGCCACAAAACAGGGGCTCCAAGGGGCATTCGCCCGAGGAAACCAGTGCCACCGAGTCAATTGGGTCCGCCACCCAATTGCTGTTTCTCGGTGGCACAGAGTACGGCTCCGCGACGACAGCGACGCTGGCCCCCCACTCCACCATGTGCTGCACAAGCAGATCTTGTGCAGCGATGCAGTGGTTGACGTTCGCTTGAAGGACGCTTATGGCGTAGTGGGAACCTGGCCTAAGTTATCAACGCCGGCTCAACGTAGCGCCGAAAGCCTAATGTCTACCCGCTCTTAATAGAATATGGCAGACATGAATAGAAACAGAAATTATCGTTATCGTTATACATTTATGTTGAATAGATAGAGAGATGTGGCGCGAATTAAGGGAGGTATACGTTCAGCAGTGGACGGACCAAGGCTGTTGATTGATTTATATAAGTTGCCACAAATACTTAAGTATGAATCGTGAAGGATGCTGGGCCTTCTAAACCCAATCTAAGGCGTAGCTTGTACTATAAATATTAGACAACTGATAAACTTAATAGATAATATTTATTTAGTAACCTACAAATAATATTAGCACTTATAAATCGTCAATATTTAACATAATTATATTTTTTTGAAAAATCATTTTCAAATTAAAAAAATGCCAACGGTCGTGGGTTTGATTCCCGCACAGTTCAAACATTTGTGTTCATGAACATGTCTGTTTGTATTGGTCTGGGTGTTTTCTATGTATAATATGTATTTATTTACAAAAAAAATGTATCTAAGTAAGTTTATCAGTTGTCTAGTACCCATAGTACAAGCTTCGGCTTAGTTTGGGGCTAGGTGGCGCTGTGTGGCCCAGCGTGGCATGTCTTGGGTTATTTATATATTGTACATGTTGGACTGTGCCGAACTCACGACCATTGTATCAGATGCAATGTTCACTACCACTGAACCAAATCAGTCGTCATTATGTAAAACATATAAAAAATTTAACATTTTAACTTTCAGTAGGATAAGTAGGGTACACTTTAAATATAGACCCAGGATAAATTTAGTTACAAAAAATTGTATTACGAATCGCTAGCGGCATCTCTCAGTAACGTAATTAAAAATTGACTCTGTATCTTTTAAATAAGAGTAATTAGGGCAGCTCTTATGTAGGTCAAGGGATAAATTAATAATAACCTTATTAACCTTAATTAAGAAATGTTTTCGGTAAATGAAAAAAAAATCCTAAGCTATTCTTTTTAAAAGTAACATAGCGTATTGACCGCCATAATCGACGAATCTGTGTTGGCTTGGCAGCTTTCGGGTAAACTGCGAAACATTTTCTCGTCCGAAATACCTCAGTCCTGAAGAAAGTGTTGTCCTCATCCCGAAACGCGACCGAAGTCACCGAATGAAGACAGCTACGACTTGGGAACCTACAAGAAACGAGCGTATTCATATTTAAAAGGCCGGCAGCGACCCTAAACTCGGTTAGAGCTGCGGGTGTCCATGGGCGGTGTCGACTGCTTACCATCAGGCATCACACTTGCCGCCTCTCGCATAAAAAAAGTGGTCGCTACTTTATCTATTTATATATAGAGGATATCCTCCTTCTATATAAAATGTAGACACTATATAGTCCAATGTAAAATCGTCCAAGCATGTTGCACTCTCATTTCTGATGTCACTTACAACCAGTGTCGCGGTGGGTCCGCGCCACAGTATGCATTTTGCATGCATATTTTGTTCTATAGTTGTAACTAATTCATTAGCGTTATCCTGTAATATGCTCCAAATAAAAATTATTGTCATATTTTTATTTCTAACCAAGACGTTAAAACCCTACCACTGGCTGAAAAGCTATAGTTTTGAACATTCGCTAAAATTTTAAAATGACCGTTAGTCGACCCTTACGACACCCACGCAGCAAATAAATAGGGCGGTTATTTGTATTCTTTAATAAGCTTTTTAAGCCACCAAAGCCCAATGGCGTTTACAGTTACTGAAAGACAACAACGCTTAAGAAATTTTCCTTAATTAGACATTTTATTGTTAAAACTCCACAAAAAGAAAATGTTTTCATTTCCGACGTTATTATTTCCTTGTACCAATTAAATGCTCTTAACATTCCCTTCATAGCACTTTCATTCGCCCGAAACTCTGGCCGAGACAAATTTTCATTTGCTGTGATTATACTTCAAACTTATGGATCAGCCGTACCGTAACTTTTGCCCGTGTGGTTTCTGAATCTCTATAAACGACTGACCCGATGGACCGTTTGGTAGTAGCCTGAGTCAGCTAAAGATCGCGAGTTCGATCCCCGCACAGTACAAAGATGTGTGTGCATGAACATGTCTGTTTGTACTGGTCTGGGTGTTTTCTAGGTATAATATTAGATATATTTATTTACTTGAAGACTTGAGCATAAAAAAGACATACGACATGATGATGAATTATTTACAAAAAAAATAGTATCTAATAAATTTATCAGTTGTCTAGTACCCATAGTACAAACTTCCGCTTAGTTTGGGGCTTGATGGCGATGTGTGGACCAGCGTGGCATGTCTTGGTTATTTACTGTTTATTTTATTTAAATTAATATCTTTTTTGTTTTTTTCTAGTCCCGTTAGTATTTTCTTATTTTCCGCGTTAGCCCTATACTCTATTCCTTGGTATCTTGTTAAAAATTTACGCTTATCCCTCCAAATGAATTACCAGTTTTATAAAGCCTGAGGTTTGGATTAGCAGTTTGTTCTTTCCTCTCGTGTTTAGAAAATATTACACAGATTTATCAGATAATGCTGACTGCTTGCAAAGGCGGAATAGATTTGTGTAACCTGGTAGATAACCAACTATTCTTAATTATATTGCCAAACAAATAATCATGGTTCTGCTGTTCAATCATACTAAAGAAGAGCCCGCTTATACCAGAAGATGGAGTACCCACAGTACCTCACCTACTCAATACATCATCATCATCAGCCTATTGCAGCCCACTGCAGGATATAAGCCTCTCCAGTTGATCGCCACTTAGGGCAAACATCTGGACGATATACCCATAATCGCCACGCTGGGCAGGCGGGTTGGCGATCGCAGGACGTAGCTTCTGGCTCCGGTGACGCTGCTGCCAGTCATCAGTCTAGGGTATTTAGCTCCGCCATCAATTATGATGGTTATACCGCCAACAATCGGTTGCCAGCGCCTCGTTTGTCATTCGGCAAGATGCACCACGGGCAGGTGAGGTGGGCTTGGTGCGAAAAGTTGATAGATCGCTCCCTTACATCCCCAATACATCTATACATCACAGAGGTAGAGCTACCCACTTGCCCACATTTTCAGAAGTTTCTGAAAGCTACGCGTATTTACCAGTTACCAGAGAGTGAAGCGGATTTTGCTGGGTGAGCGCGTTTCATCGTAGACTACGATATCGCTTACCATCGCTTACTTAGGCAAATCCCAGTCAAGCGCAAACTCATTTAAAATGAAAAACAAAACGTTAAACTTGTGGACAAGTCTTACCGTAAGTGCCCACGTTTTGTAATCAATTACCTTAACCACTCTACCGACGCTCTCTCATAATCTTAACTAATATTATAAAGCTGAAGGGTTTGTTTGTTTGTTTGTTTGAACGCGCTAATCTCAGGAACTACTGGTCCGAATTAAAAAATTCTTTTTGTGTTGAATAGACCATTTATCGAGGAAGGCTTTAGGCTATATAACATCACGCTGCAATTATTAGGAGCGAAGAAATAATGGAAAATGTAAAAAAAACGGGGGAAAAATAACTATTCCACGCGGACGACGCGGACGATAGTCGAGAGCACAGCTAGTGATAAATAATTAGAAAACATATCCCAGCAAGCCCATTCCCTCATAACTACCCGTATTCCGTGGCAGTTACATTAAAAACTTAATTCGCTCGCCGACGCGCGGTTAAGCCATCCAGTTTTGTTAACCCAAAAAATGGGTAGAACCTTAAAACTTTCGAATTTCCCAATGGATCCCTCAAGGGGTAGCGGTTTGAGCTCGCTGCATTATATCTTGCACAGATGTTATTATACTTTACGACGCCAAAAGTGTGCGAGACTTATTACAGTAACTTTTTAGGACATGTCTCGTCTGCCAGTGCGGTAAGAGGTAACTGCTTTTAAAAGGACTTCTACACGGTCGGATTGGACCGCCGACCAAGGACGCGTTGGTCGGGGTTGAATATAAAAATGGACAGTGTAGAAAACGGTTGTCCGACCAATATTTGGTCGATGCCAACGGGCTTAGTCGGGAGCGCATCTCTTCCGACCGGCTGCGTTCGTGGTTGGCATCCACCGGCCGTGTAGAATGAATACAAAAAATTGGTTGATCCGACCAACACGTCCCTTGGTCGGCGGTCCAATCCGACCGTGTAGAAGGCCTTTAATAGATATTTGTCTCGGAACAAAGATTAGGCACGGTCTTTCCCGACGTTGACCTGTTAGTGACTTTTACTAGGCTAGTTACGTCGAGAACTATAAGTTTCTGAAATACAAAGACATTTTCCAAAATTCCTATTCATATCATCATCAGCCTATAATATTGCAGTCCACTGCTGGACATAGGCTTTTCCAGTTTGTTCGCCACTTAGGGCCAACATCTGGAGGATACACCCTTGGCGATTAACCACGCTGGGCAAGCGGGTTGGCGAACGCAGGGCGTTGCTTCTCGCTCCGGTAAGCTGTTTGTCGGTTGCCAGCGCCCGTTTGTTATTCGGCAGGATGCACCACGAGCAGGTGAGGTCGGCTTGGAGAGAAAAGAATATGGGTCGGCTTCCTTACATCCCATAGCCATCCCATCTATTCATATATTTCAACACTATTATAAAACAGTAAGCTCTACAAGGGATGTAACGGAGCGATATATTTTATCATCTTTTCGCTCCAAGCCATTCTCAGCTGCCCGTGGTGCATCCTGCTGATAAACAAACAAGGCTCTGGCAACAGACTGGTGGCGGTATAATACCTATTATTACTGAAGGCGTAGCTAAATACCACAGACCGATGACGGGCGGCATCGTCACCGCACTGGAGCGAGAAGCTACTCCCTGCGATCGCCAACCCGCCTGGCCCAGCGTGCCGATTAAGGATAAAGCCTCCAGTTGTTTGCCCAAGTAGTTAACTATTGAAGAGGACTTTGTCCAGCAGTTACTGTGATAGGCTGATGATGAAGCGCCACGATTCTTACAAAAATCTAGTTAGTTCCTAAGAGTTTGCCATCAAAAAGTCTCCATAAACATAGGACTAAAAGTAATCAAGATCAATCTCAAATTTAATCTCTACTCCTTCACAACAAGCTCGAGCGAACATCAAAAATAGATTAATGTTAAAAACACGAATAAATAATTCAAAGGTACAAAACGTCATTATAAATTTAGTTCGTTGTAATATTATTTACATTAAAGATTATGACCCTCGGTGTACAACGCATCTGAGCATTAACGTAAGCATTTCATTTACAAATAATTAAGCCAATTTGGACTTTATACGTTTCGCTTTAAAGCTATTTTAGAGCTGACGCGGATGTTGGCTCGAATCTGTTTGCTATTAGACATTACCGTTGAACATAGAAGAAAGTGGAATGAATGAGGTAAATGTGTGAAATTGTAATGCTACTGCTACTATTATACTTAGAGAGGTTTTACTATGTACCTGATATTTGGGGCTCCAACATTTCGGCACTTTGTTTTGTATAGTAGCTCGATACAAGGGCTGCCCTGCGCCTGGTGGAAAGCGAAAGAGAAGCCCAAGTCGCTGTGACAACTGGCAAGTAACTGGTCAGTTACCTGTCAGCTGCCACGGTCATGCCAGCCCAACCCCAACCCCCCACGAGCTCTGGAACCCCTACTCACGACGGCAGAACACGACCCAGAGGTCATATTGTATATATATTGTATTCATTAGCGTCCTAATTTTATTCGTTAGCAAATCATCATCGTGTTAAAGGTCTAGATTTTCTATATGTTCTTCACATCCACCACAGCATACATTGGCGTGGCCGATGACAGGGCAGTAAACGCGATGTTTTGCGTCGTAAACCCTACAGTTTTATATGGCCACTCTAATCGAGCCCATAGTATTCGCGCGGCTGATTTACGGAACCCGTCGGTTAAAAATGGTAATTATAAATTACTTTTGCCGTTAGCGAGGAAAAGTTAAATGTGAGCAATTTTATGTTTGACTAGCTGTACCGACGGCGTCACACGCGTGGATATCGCGTTTTAAAAATAACGGACTTCCATAAAATGGTACCTAAAGGTTAAGTAGACCTCTACCAATACATTGGTGAAAATCCGCATTTAATTCCATGCAGTAGTTTTCACGTGATGTGCGATCAAACATACAGGGTAAAAATTTCTGCCGTTTTCCCCAACACTGCCCCGTCACTGCTCTGCTACTATTAATTGTAGCGTGATGAAAAGTATACTATAACCTGCCCAGGAGTATGAAGACTAATCGTACCAAGTTTCGTTAAAATCCGTCTAGTACAGACAGAAAATTTTACTGATTGCATTTTTGGCTTCAATATCTATCACTAATCAACCCCTGATAGTTATTTTGAAAAAATATCTCATGTACAGAATTGACCTCTCTACAGATTTCTTATAAGTATAGACTAGCGGATGCTGTTGCGTAACACCTTTGAACGGGCTGGGAAACCGGGCCCGTCTGGAATATTTTAGGCCTTTGAGGTTAAATGTTGAATAGTAGGACACCCAGTCGCTACGCTATTAGGAAAATATTCGTAACAGCGAACCGACCTCGCTTCGCTGCGGGTATTTCAGATAAACCCCAATTAATATGTTCTTATCATGGAAGTAATAAGTACTACGTACAAGGCATTTATAATTCAATAACTATTTACATGTCATAACAATTTAGCCAAATTTGACTGGCTCGATGGCTCAATTGGTAGTGACCTCTGCCTTCTGAGCCAAGGGGTCCGTGGGTTCGATCCCCACACATTACAAACATTTGTGTGCATGAACATGTCTGTATGTATTGGTCTGGGTGTTTTCTATGTATAATATGTTATTTATTTACAAAAAAAATGTATCTAAGTATGTTTATCAGTTGTCTAGTACCCATAGTACCTACAAGCTTCGCTTAGTTTAGACTAGATGGCGCTGTGTGGCCCAGCGTGGCATGTCTTGGGTTATTTATTATTATTATTTAAATGACCTCCAGGTCGTGTATCTGCCGGTGAGTAGGGTTTCCAGAGCTCGTGGGAGTTATGGTTGGGCCAGCATGGCGGTGGCACCTGGCAGGTAATTGACCAGTTATTTGCCCGTCGTCACAGCGACTTGAGTTCTCTTTCGCTTTCCATCAGACGTAGGGAGGCCAATATATCGAGCTACTTTAAAAAATAAAAGAAATAGGTATGATGTCATTGTCACAAATTTTATATACATATTTCTACTGAACCCTGAAAAAATTTCTAATACTTGTTCATATGCAGGTGTAAATCTCACCAAGGGTTGGATATCAAAAACCTACTTAGGAAGTGCTCAAACAAATAGTGAGAAATACATTACGAAAGCCTACTCAAGTTCGCTAAGCACCTTTTTAAAAACCTAAGTAAGTTAAGTAGATGCTTACACCGACTTTAAATTTAGGTTGAGAGATGGAAGATAGATATAGGAGTAAATTCTTTGGTAGTATAGATCATTTACTTGAGATTGTTAAAAGTACTCAGACGGACGGACAGACAGATGAATGGACGGAAGGACAGACAGCGAAGTCTTAGTACAAGGGTTCCATTTTTTACTCTTTGACTACGGGGTTGTAACACAAAATATGCTTTATATTCGGTCTGAATCAAACTATCCGTGAAAAAAGAATATTGATTAGGAAGCAGCACTTCAAAAGATGTAGTTTTTATAAAAAGCCCCCGTTCATCAGCCATGAATCAGATATAATTTATCTTTATAAGAAAAGTTAAGTTAACTCTGAAAAGTTCGGGATCAGGAATCAAGCTTAGCGTTCAGTTTTGTGAGCTGCACTGAAGGTCGTTAATATCATATTAGGTTAAACCCTCGGATTCGCCCGCGGTTTATCTCAGTCTTTACACAACCATCCTTTATTTGGGTTGATCTACAAAGTGCTGAATGCAGAAAAATATTCTTTATTGCAAACCAACCGGTTGATTTAAACCTAGAGACAAAGATACGTAAGGTAAAGGTACAATTTAAGCGGTCTGAACACTTTAAGCGCAGATACGAGTATTTAGATATTTGCTTAGTTAGACACTAGTTTAGCTAATCTAGACAATAACTTAAACTAGTTTTTCTCTATTGTACCTATTACGTTGCCCGCTCCCGTTCCCACTTCCATTTTTATTTCCATTCCTAATGCAAAAGTTGTCTCAAGCTTTCTACTTCCGAACTCTTATAACATTTAAACGCTGCTGACATTTGATCATCGATAAGAGAGGTAGGCCATAGCGAATCTTCGCTCGAATACGGATGATGACAAGGTATGAAAATGAAGAAAATAATTAGTCCGTCTCTTATATAATAAAAAAATATAAGACCCGTATTTTTTGTTTTGTCGAAATAACAAGAAAATACTTAGATATAGCGCATTAAAGTTACGGAGTGGGGGCTAACTACGTCACGTTAGAGTATATTTTGTACTCTAACGTGACGTCATGTGACATTTAAAATCAATGTATCTTCGTAAGTTTTTGAACAAGAGGCAAAATAAAAAATACGTATCCAATATTTTTCATTAATCTATCTGATGGACATTAAATTATTTTTTAGTCATCATCCCAATTGAGCTGCCCGTCCGGGGAAGGACCTGCACCCTATAGAATACCGCAGCCAAATGACCTCCGGGTCGTGTTTCTGCTGGTGAGTAGGGTCTCCGGAGCTCGTGGGGGGTTATGGTTGAGCCGGCATGGCAGTGGCAACTGACAGGTAACTAACCAGTTACTTGCCAGTTGTCACAGCGACTCGGGCTTCTCTTTCGCTTTCCATCAGGAGTAGGGAAGCCGTATGTCGAGCTACTAAAAAAAAAAAACGATTTTGGGTAAAGCCTCGGTTGATAGGCAGATGATGACTATTATCTGTACTTATAATAAATCTGTAGAGAAGTCAATTCTGTACATTAAATGTACAAAGGTAATAAAACATGTTTCGATACCAATATGTAAGCACCTATCACACATACTCAACTTAGCTATTGCTGCTGGTGTTTATCCTAGTGAACTGAAAGTAACGATCATAAAACCATTGTTCAAAAAACAAACTAGAGAGCAGATGCAATTTTATCGGCCAATAGCTCTTCTACCAGTATTCTCGAAAATATTTGAAAAATATATATCTGAAAAAATATACAACTTTGTAGAAAAGCACAACCTTCTTGTCAAGGAACAAAACGGTTTTAGACGTAACAAAACAATAAATATGGCAGTGTTTGACTTTTTAAATATAGTTATAAATAATGTTGATAAAAGAACACCAGTTTGTGCCATCTACTGTGACATGACGCAAGCATTTGATTACGTCAAACATAACCTTCTAATAAATAAGTTAGAAAGTTATGGAATTAGAGGAAATATTCTTCAACTGATTGAATCTTACCTGACAAATAGAAAACAGTATGTGCAAATTTCTAAAATCAATCCTTCAACTAAAAAGGAAGAAATATACAAGTCTCGAGATCGTATTATGCAATATGGTGTTCCACAGGGGAGCGTACTAGGTCCATTACTTTTTATATTATATATAAATGACATTACAAAGACAGTGAAACATCCTATGACTTTGTTTGCGGATGATAGCACCATTGTTATAGAGTGCAAGGATAGGGGCAATTACGAAGCCGAAATAAACAGTGCATTAGAATGTGTAATAACATGGTTAGGAAACAATAATTTAAAGATTAATCTAGATAAAACAAAATTAATGCAATTTAGTCAAAGATTACTTAAATGTTCTAATAGTATGAATATACATTATGAGAATCAACCAGTTACTGAAACGGACACTACTACTTTTCTTGGTCTAGTTATTGATAAAAAACTTAATTGGAAAGCACATATTGAAAAGTTGACTAAAAAGGTTAGCAAATGTTCCTACGCACTCTTCAAACTCGCCCCTGTATTGAATACTGATGCTCTTATAACTGCATATCACGGTATGGTGGTCTCGCTACTAAGATATGGAATAATATTTTGGGGTAATTCTGCAAATATTGACGTTGTTTTTAAAGCCCAAAAAAGGTGCCTGCGTGCTATATTTGGCTTAAAACAACAAACCAGCTGCAGACCGTATTTTAGAAAGTATAAATTGTTAACGCTGACATCTTTGTATTTATATGAAGTCGCTGTGTTTGTTAAATCTAATCCAAAATATTTTGTAAAAATGACTGACATCAGCCACCGCCGGCAAAGAGACGAAAGCAAATTATGTGTATGCGTGGCCAATACGGCACTTAAGCAGAAAAGTATTCTTGGTATGGGTCCCCGTATATATAATAAACTGCCAAAAAGTATTAGAGATCTTGACATTACAGAATTTAAGCATAGACTAAAGAATTTCCTCATTGATAAATGTTATTATAATGTAAATGATTATCTGAATGATGTTGAAGTTTTGAATTTTAAGTGTTTATAGTATGTAATAAGTATTTTGACATTATTATCTTGTATTCTATTTGGACTGTATTTAATTTTTAATTTCAATTTTATTTTATTTTTTATTTTCGCTTTGACATTATCTTTATTTTATTTTAATTGGATTATGAAATAGCAATGTCAGAATCTGATCAAATTAAATCAAATTTGTACGCTTTTCTAGGCAAAACATGCAGAACTCATTTATGTATTTAACAACTGTTACTCACTTATGTTTCTACAAATAAAAATATCTTTATCTTTATCTTTAAATACATTTTCAAAATAACTATAAGGGGATAATTAGTGATCGATACTAATGCCAAAAATGCAATCAGTAAAATTTTTGTCTGTTTGTCTGTTTTATTATTCTTCATACTCCTGGGCAGGTTATAGTATACTTTTCATCAAGCTACGATCAATAGGAGCAGAGCAGTGAAGGGAAATGTTGGGAAAACGGGAGAAATTTTTATCTGTATGTTTGAACGCGTATCACACAAAAACTACTGCATGGAATTGAATGCGGTTTTCACCAATGTATTGCTAGAGGTTTATCTTAGTTTATTTTTGAAAGCCGATATCCACCCGTGCGACGCCGCCGGCACAGCTAGTTAGAAAATAATACGCAATGGCCGTTCTAATCTTGAAACATAAATCTGTAATGTAGATATTTCACTTCGGCACTTGTTCTTTATCAAGCTCAACTCCCACATTGCTAAACGAATTAAACTCCCACACTCATTCCAAAGTTTATCTGACGTAGGAATGTCACCCGAGATGGCCCGTTATATCATTAATCAGACAGTCTACACAAAACTTGGTTGTTTGGGCCTCCCAGGGCTTAAAATGAAAAATGGTCAGACATTCGTCAAAAGTTAAGTTTAAGTTCTAGGTCCTTGAGGAATAGGCTAGTTTTATTTGATCCGGAGTCCGTTATTTGCTTTTAGACTACACATACCACTTGTTGCCTACTGACGTCACTGTAGGCTTTTCTGATAGATGGATAGATAGATATTCTTTATTATGCAATGTATTGGGGATGTAAGGGAGCGGTCTATCATCTTTTCCCTTTACTCACCTGCCCGTGGTGCATTCTGCCGGACAACAAACGAGGCGCTGGCAACCGACTGGTGGCGGTATAACTATCACAATTGAAGGCAAAGCTAAATACCACAGACCAATGACGAGCAAGAAACTACACCCTGCGATCGCCAACCCGCCTACGCGCCTGCCCAGATTATGGGTTTGTCCTCCAGATGTGTGCCCCTAAGTGGCGAACAACTGCAGAGGCCTATGTCCAGCAGTGGACTGCAATAGGCTGATGATGATGATAAAATATTCAAAATAATATAAAGCATACACCAGGGTATGTATGTAAATAGCTATCAAGCAATATAGTACCTACTTAAATTATAAACAAAAAAATACTTCTTAACAAAGTTTCTATCATTATGCAGTCAAAATTGTACCCATAACTTAGTTGCCATTATCTTATCTCCTACCCAACTTTGTTAAAAAAATGTTTGGCAGAATCTCAATAATGAAAGGAGTTTTTCTCGAAAAAGTTTACTAAATTATATTGAGATAGGACAAAAGTTTTGGAAGCACTGCGGTGAATACCAATGTTAAAGCAAAGTGTCACAAATTAAATTTATATTGAACGGGCTTTTATGGTTTATTTTTCACCTGAAATAAATGAATATTATATTACTAGCTGTGCCAGCGACTTCGTCCGCGTGGAATAGTTTCTTGGGTAGTGATTTTAATGACCCCCAGTGTCTGGCAGCTGGCAGCGGCGCGGCTCAGATCTCGGCGCGCTTTATGTACCCGCGCAAACGTACAGCAGACTCGACGTGATTAGTTAAATGGGCGTAACTTTTTTATTTATGGACCGATTAACATGAAACAAACACTAAATGTTAAGGAAAGCTTCCAGCAATATATTAGTGAAAACCGCATCTTAATCAAAAAACGCGGTTTCTGAGATTAGCGTGCACAAACATACAGACAAACAAACAAACAGACAAACCGACAAACCGACAAACCGACAAACAGACAAACAGACAAAAATTCCAAAAATCATTGTTTTGGGTACTATTGCATTAATAAAGGCCTCCCATAATATTTTTTCACAAATATCGTCCATGTACAGACAGCGATTCGTTACATTTTTATTATATGTATATGTCGCAGGCAAATTCTATAATTCGCCCGTATACAAACGGCGTCGGCAGTTTACAAAGACAAATTCGTTATATAAAATGCCGTACGCCGTATGTAAGATATCGTTCATTTTCTAATATGCCGAGCTACGATATTACAGCCGATTACTAATTGCCTCGGCATATCGTTCCAATTAGTACCAAATCTAACCGCGCCCTGGCGCTACTAGTCTCCAAAACCAATATGGCGGTCAACAGTGAAAGTGTGGAAGAAAAAAAATATTAAAAATATGTCTAATATCGGCTGTTTCAAATAGATTTTAAGGGCTAGTATTATAGGAAACTATTGAAATTAAACTAATCACAAAGGGGCTCCGAAAACACCGTGGAAAAAAAAACAAAAAAATTCGAGGTTATCCAGCACGTAAAAACGCTAGGGTGTCCATGGAAACTGGTAAAGTGGAACAAAAAATTGCAATAAAATGCATTGTATTTTGATTCGCTGTAAATCAATTGTTTCGCTGATGGTTTTATGCTTGTTTAACTAAGCTTAGCAGAATAAGTGAAACAAAGAAACATTGTTGAATTTATTATTGTTATTACCACTGAATGTCTTGTTTAATTAATAGGTAATTCTTGGTAAGTTTACTATGTATGTGTAAGGATCCTAAGATTAGGGAGAATATGTTCTCACACGGTACCATTTAGTGCAGGTTTTGTTTGGTTACGGTTTCAATTTCATGCTTATTTAATCGACGAATTTATTTTCGTAGTCAATAATTTAATAATATTCTATTATGAATCTTAAATACCTAAATAAAATGATTAAAAACCCTGTTTCATTTCTATTATCATGGTCACCCTAATACACAAACCAAGTCGACGTTGACGCGATAACAATTTGCCTTCGGCATTTTATAACACGTATTTATCTTTCTAAACTGCCGACGCCGTTTGTATACGAGCGAATTATAGAATTTGCCTGCGACATATAGATTACTGTCGTACTGTGAAACCAATATCCCCCGCCCTTTTCTACTCTATAATGCGGAATGCAATGAAATCTTCATTTCATACTTCATGCATACAGAATCACTTCTTTTATTAAAGTTTGAGCTTTCGAACTCCGCACACGTATGTGAACCCAGTGGATATACAATATGATAAATTCTTTGAGAGTATCTGGTGTCAATAGGTAGGTATATTAGTCATCGAAGAGCATATAGGTATGACTAATAGTTTGGTTCAGTGATTGTGAACATTGCCTCTGATACTTCGGTTAGGGCTTCGTGTGTATAACGGCTCTTCGCACAAGGGAAAGAATAGCCCAAGTCACTGTTGACTGGCCCGCTGGCTGATTTGGTAGTGACCCCTGCCTTCTGAACCAAGGGTCGTGGGTACGATTCCTACCTGGGACAAACATTCGTGTGATGAACACTTAAGTTTGTTCCGTGTCTGGGTGTTTAAATTTGTATTTAAGTATTTATTTGTGGTACCTTTTGATGTTCTGATACCCATAACACAAGTGCATAAGCTACTTACTTTGGGATAGGGGCAATGTTTGAGTCTGATATATTTATTTATATTTATTTACTGTAGCAACGGCCGAGTAACCTACTTTCCCAGTTCATGTCAGCCCATGATCCCGACCGATCCGTAAAATAGGATCACATATCAAAGAAGAAAGGAGGAAGGACACACATAATTAACATACTCGTATCTCCTTGCTGGACTCTTTGTTCCCCGAGACGTACAATCTTTAGGTGTTCAAAGCCATAGTGGGTATATATTTGCTAGGTAAGCTCCGTTACTACTTGCTCCGGCGACGCTGCTGCCCGTCATCGACCTGTGGTATATGGCTACGCCCTCAATCGTGATGGTTATACCGCCCCGTAGCTAAATACTAAAGACCGGTGACGGGCAGCAGCGTCACCGGAGCAAGAAGCTACGCCCTGCGATCGCCAACCCGCCTGCCCAGCGTGGCGATTATGGGTATATCCTCCAGATGTTTGCTCTAAGTGGCGAACAACTGGAGAGGCCTATGTCCAGCAGTGGACTATAATAGGCTGATGATGATACCGCCATCAGTCAGTTGTCAGAGCCTCGTTTGGGCAGGTGAGGGTGTCTTGAAGTGAAAAGATGATAGGTTACACCTTTACATCCCACGCTTAAAATAAGTAAACACAAAGACTCAGATACAAAATAAACACAAATGTTCATCACACATTTTTTAACCCCAGAGGGAATCGAACCCGCGGCCCTTGGATCATAAGGCAGGAGTCACAACCAAATCAGCCAGAGGGTCAGTCAAGCAGGTAAGTTGTCGTCCGTTTACTGCGATTTTGCTTCAGCGTCGTAATAAACTTTTACTCGTAATCTTTAAGGAAAAATAATGGAAATATTATCGGGAAATCCCAGAGGGAAAATTCCTAACTACTTTATTTTAGGTGAGGAAAACTTTAGAGTGATTTTCTTCTCAGGGAATTGTTTCACTTTGGGTCAGAGATCGTATGCACTTAGCACTAAAATAAATTACGTAAATATATTAGTATTCCCTGATAGATAATAGGTAATATCATCATCAGCCTTTATCAGTCCACTGCTGGACATAGGTCTCTCCCTTTAGATCCCTTCAACATCATCAGTCTTCATCATAGGCCTCTCAAAAGTTCGAGTTCTAGAGTGGAGACCGCGTCTCCGCAAACGGTATGTAGGACTTCCTCCTCAGGCCAGGTGGAGTGACGATTTGCGCAGGAGGGCTGGCAAGTGCTGGTTGAGAGAAGCCCAGGATCGATCAAAGTGGAAACATTTACTAAGGTATATAAAAAAACCTTTTATTTTTTGTATTAAAAAACACATTAGAAATTTCTCAAATTATAAGTTAAAAAAAATTAGTTTATTTCCAAAGAAAATGTACAATCAAGAACAATGTTGGCTATGACTGCTACACTAGTAGTCAGGTTTATATGACGTATTTGTATTTTACATATAAATATTTTTTTTTAAATATCAGACAACATCACATACATTGCTTTGATCCCAAAGTAAGTAGCCTAAGCACTTGTGTTATGGGTATCAGAACAACGAAGGTACCACAAATAAATACTTAAATACAAATATAAACACACAGACACGGAACAAACACAAGTGTTCATCACACGAATGTTTGTCCCGGGTAGGGATCGAACTCACGACCCTTGGTTCAGAAGGCAGGGGTCACTACCAATTGAGTCACCGAGCCAGTCGTATATATTCCCAGATATTCATCTTGAGTCACGCTATGTGTTATAAAAATAATTTGCCAGTCTTAAAGATCTAAGCATACATAAGGACAGACAGACAAAAGATACTTTGTTTCAAACTATTTAGTGATTAGTTACTTAGCAAGTCCGAAATTCCAAATCCGTCTTCTGTGCGTAAAGAAATAGCCATTATACCGAAACAAAACTAAATTCAGGGGACGGCGCGTGTAACACTAAAAGTTTTCTAACGCAGGGTGTTAGCGAAAGATTTGCTTTTGTAACACACACCGAGGACCTTTCCCTTTGTTCAGTACGTGCGAGCAAAGTTTATTGACAGCCGTTGTATTGTATTGAACACACTCTTACGATTGTCTTCTTCGCGCGTTGTATTGACGTGAGGAATATTGTATTGCTGAGTGATTTATTGAGGATGCACGATCGATTTTATAATATGTTTACCTACAACTGGCGACGTCGCTATTCTAATCTGGCTCGGTGGCTCAATTGGTAGTGACCCCTTCCTTCTGAACCAAGGGTCGTGGGTTCGATTCCCACCCGGGACAAACATTTGTGTGATGAACACTTGTGTTTCTTCCGTGTCTGGGTGTTTATATTTGTATTTAAGTATTTATTCGTGGTACCTTCGTTGTTCTGATACCCTTAACACAAGTGCTTAAGCTACTTACTTTGGGATTAGAGCAATATATGTGATGTTGTAAAAAAAATCGGTCGTTTCCGTATTTCAGAGTTAAGAATGCGGTGCCGAAGACTGACATCTAACATGGAACGTCCCATTGCCCTTTGCGCTACGCGCAGTCTATGAAGGGATTTTCTTCTCAGCGGCCATGTTTCAGCTCCGTTCATTGTTCAGTTGTAAAGCCTCGTCTTAAGGCTATGTATGTTAAGGCAACTTAAACATTTGGCCTTACATACTAAATTCACAGTTTTCTTACGAAATGGGGGATTTCAATGCCAAGAAAACTTAGATCTGCTCGTATTCATCAAAAACGTCCTTATTTCCTTCTTGTCCCACTTTCCTGAGGCTTTTTTTTATAGTAGCTCGACATAATGGCTTCCCTACGCCTGATGGAAAGCCAAAGAGAAGCCCAAGTCGCTGTGACAACTGGCAAGTAATTGGTTAGTTACCTGTCAGTTGCCACTGCCATGCCGGCCCAACCCTAACCCCCCACGAGCTCCGGAGACCCTACTCACCGGCAGAAACATGACCCGGAGGTCATTTGGCTGCGGTATTCTATAGGGTGGAGGTCCTTCCCCGGACGGGCAGCTCAATACGAGCGAAGATTCGCTATGCCCTACCTCTCTTTTAGATGCCTTTACACGTCGAGAAGTCGGGTTCGTGTAATGCGTGCGTCCCTAATGTGTGTCATGTGGTAGCTAACTGCCTGTTACTATACGGAATGCTCCATCGTCCCTCTAAGGCCGGTCACATACATTCAGAATTCCGTTTCGGAATTTCGAATTGATATTCAGATTTGCAGTAATAATGCTCTACTTACATATAAAATGCTGGAGCGCTTTGTATGCAAGTAGAGCATTATTTCTGTAAATCCAAATTTCAATTCGGAATTCCGGATCGGAATTACGAATGTATGTGACCGGCCTAAAACGTCAGAGATTGCTCGACAAAATTAATGGATGCCTCTAAACTGTTTACTGCTGCTTTGTAACACTAATGTGAGTTTTGAGTGTCACAAATTGTCGAGGCACATTTCTTAGTTGAAGGAAACTTAAGTAAATATGAGACTTGGGCATCAGAACAACGAAAGCACCACAAATCGTACCCTTGGTAATATAACGCCACATCTGCAAAAAGTCAACTTTACAGGAGAGAGGTTTAAAGTTTGGGGCAGTGTATTTTTGAGCATAACTTTGTAGCGTTTAATGGAAACTTCATACAATTTCGCATGTATATGGAAGTGAATGAAACTAATTAAATGTGGTGTATTGCTTCTTATTTAATACATTATTTTTGAAAATAGTATGTCGGATGTGCACATGCGGCATTGTTTTACCAAGACCTAGCTAACGTATGTGCACATGTATCATTATTTTACGAAGTACCCCATGGTACATGTAACTATATGTCATTTTTCTACAGAAAAAAAGTCAACAGTATTAGGTCGTATGTCCATTAATCAGGAAATTTCTTAGTTAATTTACACATCTCTGGTCTAATAACTTTCAAGACTAACATTATAACTTAATCCTGCCTAACAAAGCACGTCTGGGTTCACAATAACCTACGTTAATCTAAAAAAAAGACGAAGGACTTGTAAGTTTGTATGTCTGGAACTTTATGGATAGTAGGTAATTGTAAATAAAAAAAATACAATATCTGAGAATATAACATTTTCTGTATTATAATCTTCCTAATTTATATACCTGCATGTGTAAAAACCAATCAATACAATTTTTTATCTTGCTCATACATCGAAATCTTCATTAAGTACAATATAATGCTATCACAGATGCAGATAACAGCCCTTGAAGCACAGCACTTTTGAACTAAATCACAATTTCATTATGTAATCTCTTTTCAATATAAAATTACATCCCAGCTTTGAAAACTCACCATCGACGTCAATTCTTAACATTTTTCAAGACGAAGTTAATGTACCCAAGCACACTCTGAGCATTTCAGTTGTGGAGATTTTTGTAATGGCTAACTTTGTGCTAAACATGATCAGCATATGAGATTTAAAAAACAACATCTCTGTCTCAAAAACGTATTGCCTCTAATAAAACATAAAACGAAACTACGTTAGTAAAACATTACGAGGATATTTGCTCAGGCTCATCAACATTTAATTCCGCTACCAGATACACCTTCAGCAGCTACATCTGTTACGCCAATTCCTTCAAAAGGCAACGAAAATAACAGTCCTATGCTTCCCTCGGGTGGTAAAAATGATCAAGACGTGGTCTGTTCATGCTGTTATGAATGATAGCGACCAGCCCGACTATGAAAATAGCACTACCGACGGTACAAACGAAACAAGCCTGAGAGGAGAAATAGGGCCGTGAAAGGCATTGGAGTAACAAATGTAGCTGCTATATCTGGCGGAATTATGATGATGATGATCTCCACGACGTATCTGTCGACGGCGAACCTTGTAATTCTCTGCGCTTAAATTTATTTCAAGTTTACAAACAGTTGCTATGATGAAAGCCCACTCTCTCCTCTCAAGCCATCAGGATTCGGTAGACCAGTTTCCTGATACGACCGGTGGTAACTTGGAGATGCAGTGATAGTGTAATTACATAGATCCTGACTAGCGCCCTACAGGTTTATCACATTACCCTGTTATATTGCATGCAGTATCGACATAGGTTGTTACGGGGATTGGCCTGGGATAATTATAACGAGATGTTAGTTGCCTGAGACTTGTCCGTTTATCAGCAGAGTCACCACTTGCAGGTAAGGTTAGCTTGGGGGATTGGATGTTAAAGACCTCCAAATTATTCTGGCGGCGATTTACATATATTTTATTGTAATTAATTTAATCAAAGGCAATTTTATTAAAGGCAGCACATTTGTGACAAAGTGGTTTCGTGTGAAAACTCTTATGCTGATCATTTTAGTACAAAATTCGTCATTACAGCTTCCAGATGTTTGATGAAAGTGGCGAACAAATGGAGAGGCCTATGTCCAGCAGTAGACTGCGAAAGGCTGATGATGATGATGGTCTCGACTAGGGGTACGCGGTATATTCTTCAAATTGACTTTATCAAAGATTTCCTCATGAGGCCACATGCCCCTAACCTCCAGAACTGTTTTCCAAACTGAAAATGGCATATTAACTCGTCAATTCCCATGCTTCTGTAAAACTGAAAATGTATGTTATTTTTGTTTTAATTGACGGTCTGAGATATTTATAACATAAAAAATATCAAAAAAAAAATCTACCCCCCCTATTTTTCTGGTAAGGGGGGTGTCACCTACAGGTGACACTGGGCATAATATATACCTTTCACTTAGTATGGTAATAAAAAGAATATAACTTATTTTCTTTTCTACACTTTTATTATGTGAAAGTAATGTATTAGATAACATATATATGTATGTATATATGCTTTATTTATTACTTTTCATGAAAATTGTACCAGTATATGCGATGTAAACCTATATTACACCTGAGAACACATTTTTTTTATACGTTCATGGCATAGTTTGCAAAGATGTTGCGCACAATCGTTTTCTGTATAGTCAGCTGCACTATCTGATAGCCTAGTTCAATGAAAACTCTGGATTCAAGAGCCGTATTTGGTGTTTAGTTGGGGGTTTCCCGGGTATTTTTGTAAATACGATTTACTAGAGCTTTGCGGAACTCCCAGTAAGTCGAGTACTACCAAGCTTTCCTTCAATCAGCCAAGCATTTTGACAGGATAAATCTAGTCCGAAAGCAAACACTGGAAACCACCATTTTTTACCTCATAAACCATTCGTCATAGAATCGGCATCCCATCAAAATGATCTACGCCACCCATGTATTTGTTACACATTTTTATAAGCGATGGACAATTGGTTGGATGGGTAGCAACTTAGCTATTTTTTTGGACTACGTTTATTTTTATATAGTACATCAATATGATCCACTTTCGTTATTGGTGACAATCCATGACAATTAGAGGCCATATCAACACTATTGTCATGCCACTCGGCGACTTTACTCGGAGACTATTTCTTTTGACACCGTATAAACCAGCTCACTCCTAGGCTTCTTCTTTATCTCTTTCCGGTTCATAAAGTCACAGTTTTCCAGGCAGTTTTCCCTAATAGGTTCAGTCCCTCCAATATTGTTTTCATGGAAAAAACATGCTATCATGAACGCAGGAGGTACAGGCATTGTATTGTAACAATGCCCAGTGTCACCTACAGGTGACACCTGCTAATTTGACCGTTTTTTTGAGAACAAAAACTATTGATTTCTCAATAAAGTTATTTGTATTAGAGGTTACATACCTTAGCAACAATTTGCAAAAGTAATCATTGCAGTACCTACCCTTTTGAAATTTTTACAGAAAAAAAAAGTTAGCCAAGCGCTCCCGCGCCAAAAAATGTCAGTAACGTTCGAAACAATTGAATAATTTGGCAGTTTATGTATGGATTACTATTGTCAAATATATTTATTTATATACTACCGAATGTATACTTTATTGTAGTTGCATATATTTTCCTTATTTTTTAAATTTAATAGTTAAAAAAAAATCGCCAATGTATGTCACCTACAGGTGACACTGGGAATTGACGAGTTAAATAGCCTTCGTTACGTACACAATATATTTTTTTTACTCAAAATTCGCACTGTGTAAAAAGGAAAAGTTACACAAATTAGGTTCAAAATTTGTTAAGAAAATTGCTTAGGTATGCTATAAAATAAATAACTAAAGATCTGTAATATTTGTCCAATAAACATGTCTTTTTTAGGCAGTTAAAGTTTTTTATAACGACGCATCTTAGACTATGACCTAATATAACGCTTCAAGTGCACATGCGATTCCAAAGGATGCATGATATAACGCAACATCTTCACAAGCGGCTATGAAGAGTTTAGACAACAATAACGCAAGTAAACATGAGACCAACCCTAAAAAACATGCGAATTAATTATAATTTATAGCATATCATATGCTTAATTAGTTTTTATAAACATTTTCATTGAAATACCAAAAGTCAATAAAAAATATCGCATATGATCATGCAACAGGTTATTTTATGGCAGTAAGTGCACATACAATTATTTTATACAAACATGTCCTAATAATGTTTAAAATTACTCAGCTTTGGGGTTTTTATTTCCCGCACCTATATTTTGTCAATTTTAATCCAATATACAACACACACTCATTATCCGGTAACACTGACGCGACTAACATTACGGCGCCGCGTGCGCAGCCCCGCGCCCGGACCAGCGTCGTACAACAACGAAGCATGTGCATTTGTAACATTATTTTACGATCACGAATGACTTACGTCATTTTCCGACTAAATTATTTCCAAAACTAAAAAAGATAAAAATAAAATTCTTTTCGTATAATATAAAACGCATCTTTTTAAGACTATTTACGTAATAAAAGTACTTTTGACGTATGGGTACATGTTGCATTATATTACCATGGGTGCGAAATAATACTTTAGAACTATTTAAATAAAAATATGAACACCTAGACACAAAACGAACACATTCATCACAGAGTCCCGGTTAGTCCCGTTTCATGTCTCACATCTTACCCGCGATCCTTGGTTCAGAAGGGGTCACTACCAACTGAGCCATCGGGCCAATATGCCGGCAGCTGCGTATTACTTACCATTGGGGATGTAGAGGAAGAGGAAGACCGAAAACGGAATGGATGGACTGTGTGAGAAATGGTATGCGTGTCAAAGGTGTGAGTGTGGAGATGACGGCTGATAGAGAAGAGTGGAAGGAGAAAACATGTTGTCCCGACCCCACTTAGAGCGGGATAAGGGCAGGAGAAAGACTTACCATTGGGAATTGCCTATCTTCTTTTCGCTCCAAGCCAACCTCACCTGCAAGTGGTGCATCCTGCCGATTAACAAACAAGGCGCTGGCAACCAACTGGTGGTGGTTTAACTATAACAATTGAAAGCGTAGCCAAATACCACAGACCGATGACGGGCAGCGGCGTCATTGGAGCAAGAAGCTACGCCCTACGATCGCCAACCCACCTGTCCAGCGTAGCGATTATGGGTATATCCTCCAGATGTTTGCCCTAAGTGGCGAACAACTGGTGAGGCCTATGTCCAGCAGTGGACTGCAATACGCTGCTGATGTTGATGACTTACCATTGCAGTTTAACGTAGAAGCAACACGTGTAATCAAATACTCAAGAGTACGAAACGACCTTCCAGAACGAATAAAAATTACGAGTGTGGAGATAAATTCTGAAATTTATTTGCTCGTAAAATTATCTTAAGTACTTACAATCGTTAACTGCAGACAGACAAGTCTCCGTAGCAGAAAAGTAATGGGAGCAAGATGTTTGAACATGTAGGTATTACTATGTTAACGGAACTCATCGAACTTATGTTAAACCTGGGTATAAAAGTTTATCCGAAAAATTAAGTGCGTTTCTAAACATTATTCAAACATTCTGTTTTGGAAAGATTTGTGTCTGAAATTTTGAACCAACAGCGGATAATATTTACCTAATCAACTAGCAGAGCAACAGCGTCATCGGTGCGAGAAGCTAGGCCCTACGATCGCCAACCCGCCTGCCCAGCGTGGCAATTACAGGAAATCCCTCCGATAACATTTGGAGAAGCCAGCCTATGTCCATCAGTGGGCTGCGAGAGGCTGAAAATGATCTCCGATTCCAAGTTTTAATCAAAATTCTCATACTTACTTGTACAGAACCTTGTAACCCAAAAAATCTTTTTTGTATATTATTTCAGTTCCTTCAGCTCTCTTGGTTCACATATTGTCATATAAATCATTCTGTCTTATAGTATATTCCCTTGTCATTCTTTTTAACCAATTATATTTATTACAAAAAAAAGTATCTCAGTAGACAACTGACAAACTTACTGATGGTTACCCATAGTACAAGCTTCGGCTTAGTTTGGGGCTAGATGGCGATGTGTGGCCCAGCGTGGCATGTCTTGGGTTATTTGTTTTTTATTTTTTCTTATGGAAAAACAAAACAAACTTATCGAGGTGCTGAAAAAAATTACAAAAGCAATCTACACCACAGTCTTGAAACACAAACGTTAACGTAGAAATTGCTATCTTACGACCCGCAAAAATAGATGTTTGCTCCACAGATTTTAATTTCCACACACAGTACAAATGTTCTATCTGAAGAAATACAAGCCAAGAACTATTAAGAGCTGTAGTTACAACGTTGATGAAAGTTCAACCGAAATTACGGCTCAGAGAACAAAAGCTCAGAGATTAATGCTGAGAACGAGAGATAACTTGTTCAATTTGCAACATTGTCGTAATAGAGAGAGGCTTAGCGAATCTTCGCTTGAATTGAGGGACCCTCCACCCTATGGAATACCGCAGCCAAATGACCTCCGGGACGTGTTTCTGCCGGTGAGAAGGGTCTCCGGAGCTTGTGGGGGGTTAGGGTTGGGCCGGCATGGAAGTGACAACTGACAGGTAACTGAACAGTTACTTGCCCGTTGTCACAGCGACTTGGGCTTTTCTTTCGCTTTCCATCAGGCGTAGGGAAGCCATTATGTTGAGCTACTATAAAAAAAACTCATATGTTTATAAGTCTCTACATATTTCGTTCACTTTAACAGTTCAAAGAAGTTACACGAAAGTAACATTTGAGCTATGTAACATAAAAGTATCATGAGAAGGTCAAAAGTAATACAAATTGTTACAAAAGTAACATTCTGGCAACGCTGCATTCGGTAGAATTCTTTCACTTACGAACGATTTCAACATGAGCCATCCCAATTTCAATGTTGGTTAGAGTAGGTACGTCTTGAATGACCGAATCTTTTAGACGTAGGTAGGTACCTACTTTGGCTAAAAATATTTAATGGTATGCGAATTGCTCACTTAAGCTATTTGTGAAAAGTAAAAATTTAATCCCGTCACATAGGTATCTAGATTTTTCGACCGAATGGTTTTCTGAATTTCACACTTCGACGATTTGAAAAGTGTATTGTGAAAATGTTTAGAAATAAACATTCTGTTTCAATTCAAGATATTAAATAACTGGACTGTGTTTCGACTGAATGTGCGGAATTGTTCTTTAAATTGAAATGCCAAGATTTTCATTTGTTTATCGACCTAAATATAAAAGGATTGTTGTTATAAACGCTTCAAAATATACGAAGTTCATTTATTTCAGTAAATTTCCTTACCAATTGGTACACAGAGTAAGTACAATAATATCACGTGTGTAATAGGATAATTGTTTATGTTTGATTGTTCGTGTTACGCCTAGGTTACAATAAAATATGACCGAAAATTGAAAACAAAATCCCAAGTACTTTTGTCGACTCTCACAACACTCTCGGGAAGACAACTGGTAACGGTGATTTGTATTCTTTATCGATTACTACAAGAATAACGAATAATCTCTACACATGAACCATGTTAGGTAGATACAGAAGTTCAAACAAAGGGTTTAGGGTGTAGACAGCGCTTGACCTTTTACTAAAGACGCATTTTCCGTCGTGAAAAAGTGCGTGATCTGACCCTAAGCCTAGATAAATATTGGTTGAAAAAGATGTGAGATCTAATATCGGCAAAGTGTGTTGGACTACGCATAGAACAATGCTCCGTAGTCAATCATAATAAAAAATAAATACCCGACATATACCACGCGGGGCCACACCAAGCTAAGCCAAAGCTGGTACTATGGGTACGAGACAAATGATAAACTTACCAAAATGGGCTTTATAGTTGAGTATCAAATGGATACCTGAAACATAAAATAATCATCTATTCTTTAACTAAAGATAGGTATAAATCTGTAGAGAGGTCAATTCTGCACATGAATGAAATATTATTTTCAAAATAACTATCAGGGGGTGATTAGTGATCGTTACTGATGCCAAAAATGCAATCAGTAAAATTTTTGTCTGTCTGTCTGTCTGTATGTTCGTTATAGAAACAAAAACTACTCAACGGATTTTAACGAAACTTGATACAATTATTCTTTATACTCCTGGATGGACAGGTTATAGTATACTTTTCATCACGCTACAATCAATAGGAGCAGAGCGGTGAAAGGAAATGTTCGGAAGAGCGATGCGTTTAAACGCGCATCACGCAAAAACTACTGCATGGAATTGAATGTGGTTTTCGCCAATGTATTGCTACAGGTCTAACTAAAAATTTAGACATTATTTTATGGGATTTTGTTATTTTTGAAACCGTCGGCACAGCTAGTACCTAATAATGTTTTAATTCCTATCTGCCATTTAATACGACGCGATGCGGGAAAGCAAAGTATTTACACTTTCCCCGAAATAAACATTTTCATCAAACAGTCATTATTCTGTTTCAGTTCTTTGTTGACTTAAAAGGGTAAAATACCTTATATTTCTTTAAACACGATATGTGTTTCATGAAGCAGTCTTTCTAGCTTAGTCGTCTCATAGGTAAGCTGAAGACGACAGACTACAAGGGTTATAAAACTAAAACCTTTATAGGATTCCAGACATAAACTACGGAATACTGAAGGGTCGCCATTCATAAATGATCCGGAACTAATACAGTTGTGCTAAGTAAATACTCCTTCTTTTGAAGAAAAGGAAAAATATACGAGTAGGTAGTAATAAGATGATGTTGTATTGAGATTAACTTTCTTTGTTTTACTTTTTCTAGGTCTAATTTGGGCTGAACGATATTAGCACTGCGTTTTCGCTTAAGATGCAATTCTTAAGGGCCCGGGTTCGATTGCCGGGAAGGAAATAAAATGAAGGAAAATATGAAGGTAAATTTAAGACCAAGCGGTTCTAAATAATCTTTAATAAATAAAAATGGATCTTCGAAATATATAGGTACCGTAAAACGGGGTCAATAGAAACGCAGGGGTGAATAGACACAAAATCAAAAAAGTTTCGGTACCTACATTTCAAGGCCCACAACATTCGAACGCCTGCACCAATGGGGAACGATTCTAGAACGTTTTTTATATGGTCAATAACGAGTTGGGACAAGGATTGTGTAGGTAGGTAAGTATATAAAATGAAAAAAAATGTAAACATTTTTTATGGCCTAAAGTCCAGTGATTTAGTTAAAAAAAATATGGCGATATTAAGTATGCTGGGTCAGCAACAATATATTATGTAGTAAATAGATAGGAATCATCTTCAGTCCAACTTCGATAGGTCCCTACCCTGTGGTCCCTACCTAATCCCGATGTGGTTTCGAAGTAGACTTGTAGCTTTGATCTTGTGATCTTGTTTTATTATAAAATAGTTCACCAAAAAGGTTTTATACCTACGGCATTCCTCCGGGGCTTGTGAATCAGCTAGGTACACGATGTTATTCCACTCTGCTTCAATAACGCTCGACGCGGGACTAGGAAATGTACAACTATTTCCATTATCCTGTATGTTTTATTTATTTTAGGTTAGAACTTTGTTTATTTTATTGTTTTGTATGCTGTACGAAATAAACTTTTATTCAGTCCCATTTATAGCCACCGATGAAAATAGAGCGATGTCATCGTCAGCCTATTATAATACCTATGTCCAGATGCAGTCCACTGCTGGACATATAATCGCCACGCTGGGCAGGCGGGTTGGCTAGCTTCTCGCTCCGGTGACGCTGCTGCCCGTCATCGGTCTGTGGTATTTTGCTACGCCTTCAATTGTGATAGCTATACCGCCACCAGTCGGTTGCCAGCGCCTCGTTCGGCAGGTTATTCGGCAGGATGCACCACGGGCAGGTGAGGTTGGCTTGGAGCGAAAAGATGATAGGTCGCTCCCTTGAGATGATATTGTATAGATAGAGCGCATTCCTCTTCTAATGCTTCCATGGTTACAGTAAGTACATAGTAGATATTTGTTACCCAAACATAAAGCACGAGTCATTATAAGGATTGGACGTGGAACACAGACGGCTGACTTTCCCAGAGGTCGAACCTCTGGGCAGTGACGTGGCTTAATTAAAATGTTCACCGGACCCTTTACTAAGGATCAGGTTTGGCGGAATAAATTGTTATGTCCTTTTGACGCGATGGAACGGACATTACATTGCGCCAAATTCGTTTTTATATAGATATCCTCCAGATGTTTGCCCTAAGTAGTGAACACCTGGAGAGGCCTATGTCCAGCAGTGGACTGCAATAGGCTGATGATGATGATGATGATGATTGCAATAAATACTAAAAAGAAAATTAATATTTAAGGGATGTCCATACAATAAACGAGATTCATTTATAATGGGTCCCCAATATAGCAAAAGTGTAGTTTGCAGAAAAAAGTCATCTATGCCCCATATAAAAATCAGCACCAGCTTAAAATCTACTCCCATTTTTACAGAACCCGTGCGCGAATCTGACTTACATTTAGTTAGACTAGTTTTTTTTTATTTGCAGACGTCGAAATCATTTAAAACTAAGTTGGCACAGAGCTTGTAAATAACGGTAGCCTCCATTTTGGCTGTTTATTTTTTATTCCGAGACCCGTCTGCGGATAAACTGTGACGTCAGACTTCGAGTTGAGATTGGATTGCTAGAGGGGGATTTATAGCAATCTTGTTTCGTACGAAGTCTTTGTGAGACTAAAGGAGAGGCAAATAAAGAATGCGCGTTACCATTGAGGGACGTATAGGAGGAGCTTTGGAATGTGTCAATAGGTGTTAAGTATACCAAATATTACACCATGAAAATAGGGGGGTTAGCCCATCTAGTTATACGGTACAACAAAATGGACAAAATATAAGGTTATACATGTCTGTATATATATATATATGTCTGTTTGTATTGGTCTGGCTGTTTTCTATGTATAATATGTATTTATTTACAAAAAAAAGTAGATATTTAAGTAAGTTTATCAGTTGTCTAGTACTACCCATAGTACAAGTTTCGGCTTAGCTTGGTGCTAGACGGCGCTGTATGGCCCAGCGTGGCATGTCTTGAGTTATACAATATAGTTATATACCGGGCAGTTGCCCGGTATACCTAACTTACTTAGAATAGACCACTCTATCTCTTCCCGTGAATATTTTAGTATCAAGGCAATAAAAAAGCACATTCACAAAAATATAATATTCTATTATCACTCAATCACATGGTTTAAATATAAATAACAATCTATAAAGGGCCCATATACATCTACGTAGAAAAAACAACGCACACGACTCCAATCACTCAACAGTAGGGTTGCATTATAATTCACGGACGGACAAATTTACAAACATACAGGCCGTTAGCTTCGTAAAATATGGCGGAGGAAAGACCGGAACTTATATACTATTTATGAACATATATGCAGGTACAGGGAACACCAACACGCTATAATACTATGACTTTAATTGGGCAAATGATCAGATGTACCTGCAAATAGGCATTTTCATAGTAAAATGCACTTTATACGCTTCTGGAACACACCGAGGTCATCAAACGTCAAACAAAAGGATATAACCATATTTTAACCTTGACTTTTTAACTATGAATGGCTCATTCCACTTAATCCCCTTTTATGACTCCCCACTGACTATCTTAGACTTTTCCCCCAGAAATCATTAAGGTAATTAACTCAATTAACTCTTAAGAGGCCGTCAGCCCGAATTTTGCTGAGCAATAATAGCTTTATAAAGGATGAAGGTCCCCTTGAAAAGAAAATTTCGAAATCACGAAATGTAGTCGCCCAAAAACAATCCAGTCAAATGCGTAAATGTAGTATTGCGTAGGATACAAATAATTTTCAATACGAATAATAAACAAAGGTTGCGTTTTGAATTGGTAACAAACTATGCGAAGACCATTTTGGGTCCTTGCACCATCTTAGTTAGTTTGTCAATTATTGCAGCAGACAAATTTTGCAGTTAACTGTACCAGTAGTATAAATATTTCACCATGTTAACAACCGCTGTACAAACATCGCAGCTAATTTTCTAAAAAATGAACTTCAGTAATTACAATCTCTACCCTTCTTATACAACTCTACTATTATAAAAATTCATTACTGTCATAATTTATACACCTTTTACGTACAAAACTGGACGACTTTCCTCTATTCAAAGATGGAAATTCATGCAGACTGCCTGCTAGGCTAATAAATTGCCCTGTATATGATGGGTTCTAAACAATTCTATTTAGTTACAACATAATTATTATGCCATGCCATATTGAAAATGCCCAAACTTAGAAGAAAATAAATAAATTGTGTACTGCTCAAAACACGTTAACCTATCTTGGAAAACTTTCATCAATTCCTCGTTTATTATAAGCAGCAGGAACATATCCGACCTCCGACGCCCTATCACAAGTGAAACGACCCAAAATTTGAATTTGGGATAGGGTCTTGTCATTTTTTCCCCAACAAATCTTCCAACAGATCCTGGTTGCTCATGCCGTCCTCCAACAGATTTGTTCGAGACTCAGTCCTAGAACTTCGTCTTCCAGATATAGACCTCTTCCTCGTCACAGGAGCAGACTCATTCAAAACTTGGTCAGTCAACATTTTGAAGTTATTGTTTAACTCTGTCAAAGCCGCATCTGGAATCTCCCCTTGGAAATTAACAAAGTCATTTATTTTATCAACTACTTGTAACTGTTGAACGAGTTTATCACTCTCGAATCGTGAACTATTGAACTGTTTCACATGCTTTTCTATTAACTTATTGCTCTTCTCGATATCCTGTATGATATCTTTGCAATATTTCTCGACAGGTTTTCCCGACAACTTTCTTTCTAGAGCACTATTCTCTCGCGTTGGTTTCTGGTCTTCATTATTGATTGAAACAGTAGTAGTCTCTTCAATGGTAATGTTTTCGTAGAAAGAAACGTTGGAACTTCTTCTGCCTCTAGACTTGGGTCTTTCATGTTCCTCTTCAGTAATTTCTTCCTCTATAGATTCTTCTGTTGATCTCCTTCTAAGAGCGCTAGGTTTTCTTGAGGGGCCTTCGTCGTTTTTTAATTTTGTTAAAAGATCAGCCTTTAAAACTTCGATTTTCTTCTGAACTTCATCGGGGGAGGTGTTTTTGAAGTCAATATCTTCATCAAAGATGGCCAGTTCAGCCATGCCGTCCTGAACAGTCTTAGCTAGTTCGATCATGTCATCGGAGGCTTTTGAACTTTTTCTGGTCTGGTTAGGTGTAGAACGAGTGCTGGTAGAGTTGGTGCGACTTCTTCCGTATCGAGAGCGAGGCTCGGTTGAAGATGATGTATCTTCCTCATGTGATAAGGAGCTGCTGACGTTTCGGGAATTCTCGCAGAGCTTTGCAAGTATGTTTTGATCAATCTATAAATACAAAAAATAATTAACATTGAACAAAGACGTGCCTTTCTATATTACAGCATGTTTTTAATTATTAAATTATTTTCTTCTTTTGTTGGCATAATTTCCACATGCTTAACTTGCCAATCGTAGAACAGTGCGCAGAATATCTAAGATCAGGTACCTAGTTCGCAAATCAGAGGGCTATGATTTATACTTGAATGAATGATTTATCATCTTGAAAGTAACATTATATCAACACAGACTTACATCGTTCAAACCCTCAACACAACAATCCAACAGTCGTAGGCCTGTGAAAGTATGTCAAACATACCGACATAGTACCGTTTTCGCTCGACATCACACAAGTTTCCTAGCTACACACTTATATAATAAATTAAACACGACACTAAATATGTATCCCAAAATATTTTATGAATGCAAAAGTACTCTCAAAAACTATTTAATGGAACTCGACTACTACCAGACGGAATTATTAATTAAAATATGAGCCACTTACTCTTAGAAATAACCACTCACTCTTTAATATATCTCACTAACGCACACACAAAAACACACACATGTACTCACACACACACACACACACACACACACCTACACACACATACACACACACATACACATACACACACACACACACACACACATACACGAACAGTCACTCTCCAACACACACTATTTTATTATAAATTACATAGTCTGGGCGGGGAACCTGGAGTCCTGAAATACAGGTGTATACCTAGTTTAGGCTCCAGTCCTCCCCAAATATTGTATGCTTGAGCTTTAGATTACATACTACTCATATCAATACTGCTTGTAATTACCTACCTAGAATAAGTTCTTTCGTGCAATGTTTTTGGCGGAAATAAAGAATTTTTAACCGACTTCGAAAAAAGGAGGAGGTTCTCAATTCGTCTCTATGTATAGTATTTTTTTTTTTTTATGTATGTTCAGCGATATTTCCGTCAATTATGGATGGATTTCAAAAATTTTTCGACAGTTCGACAGAAGACACTTCCGAGGTGGTCCCATTATCACCAAGTAAGGATCTGATGATGGGATCCTGGAGAAATTGAGGGCAACAACCGAAAATTGTATGCTCATATGGTGTTTTTGTTACGTAATCATATTTTACTCAGGTATATGCTTCCGGGCGACAACATCTGGTGCTGATGATGAAGCCACAGAACTCCTTAACGGTTAGGAGTTAGGGGACAGTACTGACATTGGTCGATATTAAACTAGGTAGTAGTATGTACTTATGCAGGGCTAATAGGGCAGGTGATTTGGTAAGTGATATGCTTGATTTTAGATCGCAAAGTCTTCACTTGACTAAAAGCAAAATTTTTCATTCCTAAGTAAAACTCTTAAGGACATTAATTAGCCTTTATTCAAGGTCACAGCACATTAACGCAACTAAAAACAGAGAAATAAAATTATTTTTTAAAAAAAAATTAGACCGACTTCAAAAAAAACGCAAACGACCAAAACTAAAAAGCGATAAATAACGTAAGTAATTCTATCCTTAATACATAATCATTTAAATATTACAATTATCACTTATTTTTGAAGTCGGTGCCAGCCAAACATATCTAGGTATATTGTCGTGTGGATTTGCCGGCCGCGCGCGTCATACAACAACAGTCTACGTTAGGTAGGTACCGAGAGGTTGGCACCGACTTCAAAAATAAGTGATAATTGTAATATTTAAATGATTATGTATTAAGGATAGAATTACTTACGTTATTTATCGCTTTTTAGTTTTGGTCGTTTGCGTTTTTTTTGAAGTCGGTCTAATTTTTTTTTAAAAAATAATTTTATTTTTATTATTATTATTATACTTACGTTGCTGCGCGGGCGAGGCTCATCGATCGCAGTCAATTCAAGTGCAGATTTAGTTTTGCTGACTGGTCGCGCTGATGTGACTGTAGACGTAGGTTTAGTGGGTGACTTGATGCTTCTACTTGCCGCAGTGCTTAGCATCTTCTCTTTCATCTATGACAATAAACGGCTTATTAGAAAAAAGAATTGCTATTGGTTGCAGACGAGCAAACGGCCTATCTTATTAGAAAAAAGAATTGCTATTGGTTGCAGACGAGCAAACGGCCTATCTTTTAATTATGACGGGGGCAAACCGAGCTATAGGCCATCTGATGATAAGTGATCACTTCTGCCCATAGGCGCTGCAACATAAGTAAAGGGGAGGGAGAAAGTTGAGCTACCGGTACTCTTATTCGCCAAACGAAACTAAGCTGCTGTTAAACAGTAACCGTCGTTAGAGGACATCAGCAATGCCAGGGACACAAGACATGCCGCTGCCTGCCGTTTTCACACTTGCCTTACAATCCACCGCTGGACATTTAACCAATAAGTATATTACCAAAAACATATTCTACGCTCATTTGTCATCATCATCATCAGCCTGCACTGCTGGACATAAGCTTCCCCAATTAACAATTGTCAGATTGGGGGATCAGTCACCCCACTTGGCAGGCGAGTTGGTGACCGGATTAGGTTTTATTTGTACTCAAGGTAAATGCTGCTGCCCGTTTCCTGTTCTTAACTTCTACTAAGCCTTCTGCGGGACATCTAATCAATAATATTTCCAAAAGCATATTCTACGCTCAATTATCCACCAACCTCAATAATAGTAGAGAGCTTATCAGCATTGGTGATGGCCAGATCCAAGTCGTGGCGCGTGTCCTTGTGCTTGTTGATCTCGCTCTGCAGCTGGTGGCGGAAGTTCTTGGCTTCGAGCGCGATCCGCCGCTGCAGCATGCTGATGGTCTCGTTCTGCTGCTGAACCCTCGCCGAGAGCTCCGTCACGTGGTGCTGGAGCTTCTCGCGCTCTAGGAGGTTCCTGAACAATGGAATCATTATCACCATTATCATATTCAGCTGTAGAAGGTCCACTATAGGACATGGGCCTCCTCCAAAGACTTCCTTCACAAGTTGCAGACTGCCCACACCCAGCCCCATACCGTGATCTTTACTATGTTGTCTGTCAGTGCACCTCGCTGGGCGTTCCACGCCACGTATCCTGTCGAAAGGTCTTCAGTCCAGAACTTTTATATCAAAAGATTTATAGTCTCTTGACTCTTCAATCAGGGCGCGATGCACGTCCCTGCCATCGGGAAGAAGGGCTTGTAACCGTGCTACGCATGCTGTAAGAGTTCCAATATGGCGAACGTGAAAAGAGTCGTCATCGTCCAGGAATTCAGTCAAAATACCTGTAGCATACTTATAAAAAAACTGCCTAGTAGACTGCTACTAGGCAGTTTTAGGAGAGACTGCTCTCAAGACCAATACAATGTTCAAACGATTCACCTACCTATCTTTGCTCAGCTCCAACAAATGCTGGTGTTCATCCTTCAACTGCTGCAGTTGCAGGTCTCGTTCCTTCAGCTTCTGCGTCACCTCCTTGTACTGCTGCTTCAGCTGCTTGTACTTGCTCTGTTGGATCCTGATCTCCTCGTTGTGGGAGTTCAGCACTTGGGGCAGTTCCGCGTTCGAGTTCTCGTATCTGCAGATTGAAAAGATATGTAGTTATTCCATGAACTTCCCAACTTTTTGACTAGTTTGATGGCTCATTTGGTAGTGACCTCTACCTTCAGAGCCAAGGGCCGTGGGTTCTATCCCCTCACAGTAATAACATTAAAATTTGTGTGCATGAACGAACATGTTTTTTATAGTGGCTCGACATAGTGGCTTCCCTAAGCCTGATGGAAAGCGAAAGAGAAGCCCAAGTCGCTGTGACAACTGGCAAAGTAAGTAGTCAGTTACCTGTCAGTTGCCACCGCCATGCCAGCCCAACCCTAACCCCCCACGAGCTCCGGAAATCCTACTCACCGGCAAAAACACGACCCAGAGGTCATTTGGCTGCGGTATTTTACATATAGGGTGGTCCTTCCCTGGACGGGGGCGGCTCAATTCGAGCGAAGATTCGCTATGACCTCTCTCAATGTCTGTCTGTATTACATAAATATGAAGACAGCTATTATATCTTACATAAATTTCATAAAAAGCTGAAATTGAATCTTTGTTATTCCCAAATCCCTTACGTGTAAGTAATTTCATATTTTCCTGGATAATTTACCAAAATTGCTAAAACAATGAACATTTCTTACAACTCTCTCCTTAGAGAATAGAGTAGATAGGAACGTTTCTCTTATTTTTCCTTACAATGTAAAAACACATCTTCAAAATCCTCGTAACGATGCTTCATTTCGGTGCAATTTACAAGTAAATGAAGAAACGCTAATTACTTTCACAAGGAGCGATGTTTCCCACAGAGACATATCAACATAGAACTGGAATCAAGTTTTTTTAAGAATTTATTTTACAAGCATTCGATAACTGGCACACACAACAACACAATATCGCTCTACTTCAAATTGCGCATTCTCCTTGAAATAGACAAAAATACTCTACTTGAAGTTTGTCTGGAAGACATTGCTCTAGCATTAAAATCGATATATTAACGATAATATTGATACCATAAGATTCTCAAAAATACAGAAAATTATTCGCAATACATACAAGGGGGTGATTCTATTTTTTTACGTCAATCTTCCGGCCTTCCTGTAGTCCTGTTTTTTATTCATTATAGATCTGCGCTTGGCCGAAATTAACCTGATGTTAAATGATATTGAAGCCTAGGTACGATAAAGCTTACCCAGGAAACACCGATTTACGCGCGCTTATTGAACTAACAGTTTCACGAACAGTGCTACCAGGATAGCATTAAGAGAGGTAGGGCATAGCGAATCTTCGCTCGAATTGAGCTGCCCGTCCGGGGAAGGAACTCCACCCTATAAAATACCGCAGCCAAATGACCTTCGGGTCGTGTTTCTGCTGGTGAGTAGGGTCTCCGGAGCTCGTGGGGGGTTAGGGTTGGGCCGGCATGGCAGTGGCAACTGACAGGTAACTGACCAGTTACTTACCAGTTGTCACAGCGACTTGGGCCTCTCTTTCGCTTTCCATCAGGCGTAGGGAAGCCATTATGTCGAGCCACTATAAAAAAAAGTCCTGTTTTTTATTCATTATAGATCTGCGCTTGGCCGAAATTAACCTGATGCGAAGTGATATTGAAGCCTAGGTACAATAGAACGCGCTTACCCAGGTAACACCGATTCACGCGCGCTTATTGAACTAACATTTTCACGAATGTACGTATGACGACGTACGACGTATCATGCAACATAGTATAGTATAGAGTCACGAGTGAAGCAAGACCGTTCTACCTTTGATACATAAGGGTCCTACCTGCTAAAATACGTATTAAGAGAAACTTTCTCATTTCGATTTCAGTTGGGAACGCAAAAAGTATGTAGGGAAGTATTAAGCTTATAACGAATACAGTATTCTAAAAACATGGATGAATACACAATGAACCACTCGAAACATTGTACAACTATTTTACGGACTAACTTTGAAACTTGTCGTTTGTTGCTCATATTTTATGCAGTACATTTTAGTTTAGCATACAACAACTGTTGTCTGACTATAATCAGCGTAAAATTAGTAGAGTGGTTTTAGTATTACGTATCTAATCTGTAATAAAACGTATTCAGGTGAATGAACACAATTGTCATTCGAACATAAGGGCTGGTTGTGACACGGGTAGGTAGCTAATTTATTAATAACAGCTCATTTATAAGCAAACATAGCCAATCCTACCTTTTTAACCGACTTCGAAAAAAGGAGGAGGTTCTCAATTCGTCTCTATGTATAATATTTTTTTTTTTTTATGTATGTTCAGCGATATTTCCGTCAATTATGGATGGATTTCAAAAATTTTTCGACAGTTCGACAGAAGACACTTCCGAGGTGGTCCCATTATCACCAAGTAAGGATCTGATGATGGGATCCTGGAGAAATTGAGGGCAACAACCGAAAATTGTATGCTCATATGGTGTTTTTGTTACGTAATCATATTTTACTCAGGTATATGCTTCCGGGCGACAACATCTGGTGCTGATGATGAAGCCACAGAACTCCTTAACGGTTAGGAGTTAGGGGACAGTACTGACATTGGTCGATATTAAACTAGGTAGTAGTATGTACTTATGCATGGCTAATAGGGCAGGTGATTTGGTAAGTGATATGCTTGATTCTAGATCGCAAAGTCTTCACTTGACTTAAAGCAAAAATTTTCATTCCTAAGTAAAACTCTTAAGGACATTAATTAGCCTTTATTCAAGGTCACAGCACATTAACGCAACTAAAAACAGAGAAATAAAATTATTAAAAAAAAAAAATTAAACCGACTTCAAAAAAAACGCAAACGACCAAAACTAAAAAGCGATAAATAACGTAAGTAATTCTATCCTTAATACATAATCATTTAAATATTACAATTATCACTTATTTTTGAAGTCGGTGCCAGCCAAACATATCTAGGTATATTGTCGTGTGGATATGCCGGCCGCGCGCGTCATACAACAACAGTCTACGTTAGGTACCGAGAGGTTGGCACCGACTTCAAAAATAAGTGATAATTGTAATATTTAAATGATTATGTATTAAGGATAGAATTACTTACGTTATTTATCGCTTTTTAGTTTTGGTCGTTTGCGTTTTTAATGTAGGACAGAAGCTGATAAAAAGATATTAAGTGATGTTTTTTTTTTCACATAGCGCCATCTAGCCCCAAACTAAACCGAAGCTTATGCTTTGGATACTAGACAACTAATAAATTTACTTTTGACACTTTTTTGAAACTAGACAACAGATAAACTAACTTAGATATTTTTTTTGTAAATAAATACATTTTATACATAGAAAAAATCTAGTCCAATACAAACAGATAGGTATGTTCATGAACACAAATATTTGTACTGTGCGGGAATCGAACCCACGACCCTTGGTTCAGAAGGCACAGGTCACCAAATGAGCCATCGAGCCAGTCAGAAAGTAAATACACAATAAACATAGCAGACACTTAGACCAACCAATACAAACAGACATACAAGTATTCATGTACACAAATGTTTGTACTGCCCGAGATCAAACCCGTGACCATAGTGCCAAAAGCAGCCTCTACTACTCCTGAACCAAACTGCCACGCCAAGAGGAGGAATGAAATTCAGAACAAATCGAAAATGGAATCGAATGAACTATGCTCTATCAGTGTTAAATCGATTTGGTTAGAAAAATATAAAGCATAGATATCTTCTTAGTTGGGCACTCTTGGCAGAGTCGTCGTGGCTATATCTATAGGGGCAGGGCTGCGCCACTGTCATGGACGCGGCACGTTTCGCTATAATAGGGATGTTTCCAGGGTCAAAACAATTACATTATATTTAGTACGTATTTTAGGTTATGAAAATATATTGGACACGTATCTTTCATTTAAACATAAAATGACAAAGATACAAGGCATCAAAATTTAGGAGTGGGGGTCTTTGACGTCACTCTGTAAGAAAAAGCTCCCACTCTTTGACGTCACGCGTAATTTTAACGGGCTATTATCTTAGTAATTTTTTGTCTAATTTACAAATGAAAAAATATGTGTCTTTTATTTTTGAACAATCTAAAAGACGGGCTAATTACATTTTTCACGGCAAAAAGCCTATTCTCCATATCTGCCGGTTTTCTGCATTACGCACCTACACACTGCACGGTACTTGATACCAAACTTAATTTTATTTTCAAGGAACTCCAAATAGGTATCTCCAGGGTCCACTATTCTCAGTAAATGTAAGTGCAAAAGTTGGAAACTTCCAGCTACCGTAGAGGCACATGACAGATGATTGATTTGGATAACAGCCATCCACTTTCCATCATTTAAATTTTCCCTTGAGATCACTATGTTGGGCCGTTATAAAAAAAAACTTGTACTCCATTTTATTGTGCAAATAAACTAAACAAACCTTTGCAAAGCTATTTCCTGCTTCTTCTGAATGGCGCGTAAAACACGATTCTCGTTACTTAGCTCCTGGAACAAATATTAATTAATAATTAATGTAAATCAGAAAAGCTCACATAGAGGAATAATAATAGATAATGTGTCGAATTCTTTGAAACGAGTAGGTAGATACGGTAGTTAGAGCCCTAAAAATCATTAGGCAAATGTCTATAAGTATAAATTTAATACCTAATAATTAATGCGACGCTCACGCCACACAGTGCCATCTAGTCTCAAACCAAGCCCAAGCCTTCAGTAGGCCGTCGTACGTCGAAATGGATATACATACTTAAACCACCCTCACTTGGCCGTGGTGCATTCAGCCGCTTACCTGCAAGTGATAATGCGCGTCCGCTAGCTGTTTCTGCAGCTGATTCACTCGTTGCGCTATTGCCGACAGCATTGGCATCGTCAGTTAGACTTGCTGTCAATCAGCGGATCAAGCCTCTTACCTGCAAGTGATAATGCGCGTCCGCCAGCTGATTCTGCAGCTGCTTTACATACTCGGTGCGTCCGCACAGACAGCGTCAGTTAGACACGCTGTCAGTCAGCGGATGCAGCCGCTTACCTGCAAGTGGTAATGCGTGTCCGCTAACTGTTTCTGCAGCTGATTCACTCGTTGCGCTATTGCCGACAGCATTGGCAGCGTCAGTTAGACACGCTGTCAGTCAGCGGATCAAGCCGCTTACCTGCAAGTGATAATGCGCGTCCGCCAGCTGATTCTGTAGCTGCTTCACCCGGTGCGTCTTCGCGGACAGCACCCGCTGGGTCACGTAGCGGTCGCCGCCGGCCTTGTTCAGCGACGAGTTGGACATGCCGTCGGTCAGCGGATTCAGCCGCTTGCGCTTGTTCAGCAGGTTGAGTCTGGAGTTGCTGCTGTACACTGTCTCTAGAGACTCTTTTCTGGAATAGAGAATTGTTCTGTAGCGGCCTACAGTAGCAGTTTTGCAGCGCACGCAGTTTTGTATTGTGCGCTGCTTAACAGGCAGTCGTTCCCCGCCGCGCATTCCGACCACTCGCTATCAACATGTAATTCATTGTATTCTACGGTGCACCAAATATATATTTCTATTGGACTTTGGACATCTATCATTTCACCACACCGCACAGAGGAACCTCCACATCTTCGTACCCCACAGTTCCATGTTAGGCTACAGGTATCATCATCATCATCAAAAAGGTCCACTTCTGAACATAGACCTCCCCCAATATCAACTGTTATTTGGGAGTTTGCCTTTATCACCATGCTTGGCAGGTGGGCTGGTGACCGCAGTATGTTTTACCTGTAGCCAGGCCAACGATGCTGCCCGTGTCCTGTTCCCTTAGTCGTCTTCTACGACCCCACAATGCATTACAGCAATTTTCCACAGCGATATGAGCTTTCGAAACGCTTTTTTTTGTACTACACAATGTTAACAAAGACGATGACTTTCCGCTTAATGTTATAAAAAGCAACGAGAAAACATGCTTAGTTATAAACAAAATGTAACAAGTACCTATTTCCCATTCAAAACTAAATATAGACACTCGTAATCTCGACTCCTAAGTTGTTTAACCTTATTATTAAACGTAGAAGGTCAGAACCTAGTATTCAATTCATGAAACCTCAAATCATTAGGCTACCGTTCCATTTAAGCGGAAAGGAGCAGAGCGGTGATAATGCTAGAAATTTTCATCCGCAGATTTCAAGCTATGTTTGTGTGTGTGTGCCTTTACCGCTCCTTAAAAATAACTCTATTACTTCAAGGAATATTTTAAGAAAGAATTAAATAAATAGGGTCAATTAATCACGAAATAAGTAGGTACATAACAACACATTTAGCGACTCATTTCTATATTGTAGAACATGTATTTACAAAACATGTATTTAAGAGAGGTAGGGCATAGCGAATCTTCGCTCGAATTGAGCCGCCCGTCCGGGGAAGGACCTCCACCCTATAGAATACCGCAGCCAAATGACCTCCGGGTCGTGTTTGTGCCGGTGAGTAGGGTTTCCGGAGCTCGTGGGGAGTTTGGATAGGACCGGCATGGCAGTGGCAATTGACAGGTTACTTGCCAGATGTCACAGCTTTTTTTTTTTTTTTCTAAATGACTACGATGATGGCCAGGGCGGCCTTGTCATCATCACCGGACTGTGATGTCACAGCGATTTGGGCTTCTCTTTCGCTTTCCATCAGGCGTAGGGAAGCCATTATATATATTGTCGAGCTACTATATAAAAAAAAGAAAAACGTTATCAAAATGAAAAACTGTGGTAATTGATTAGTTAACAACCATAAGACCTCTAAAGGTCATTGATTTTAACTCAACGCGCTTTGGGCTTTGTTCCAAATTACGTCTTAACAATAAATGAGAAACATTTATCGTCTTCACCATCACAATACATACAAGAGCGGGCAAGGAACAAAGGAATATTTCTCAACGAGAGGAAATGAGCTTAGATAGACCTATGAATGGTAAATGATAATACCTAGCTAGATTCTACCGGAGGAACAATAGACCGTTTTCTTCAAAAAACATTGCGAAGTCAAACAAGTAGATCCTGCCTACTTATCTATCACTTGAATAAATTCCGGTTACACTCCTATCATCACAATCATCATCATCATTAGCCTCTTGAAGTCCACTGGACATAGGCCTCTCCAATTATTCGCACCTTCTTGCATCCAGTACTTGCCAGCCATCTTGCGCAAATCGTCACTCCTTCTGATCTGAGGGCATCCTACACTACGTTTGCCAAGAAGAGGTATCCACTCCAGAACTCATTTATCCCAATGGTTATCGGTTCTACGGCTGATGTGACCAACCCACTGCCACTTCAGCTTATTTGCTAATCCTGTAAGATGTCGCACTCCTAGACCTCGTTTAAATATTAAAATCTATACTTTAATCACGTATAAGTATAAAGACCTTTCGCGTTATTAAAAATGATGCAAGCTACATATAATTTTGCACATTCCATTCCATATAAGCGAATCGATCTTAGTCCAGGCTCGGCGAAGGCTGAATGGCTAGATATTTATTCAAACCCACGGACTCGGCCAGTTTGTTATTTGTCAGTAAAACATTGGGGAGTGTAGGTAAACACCATATTGTAGGATCTTGAGCAAATCTACTTACAATCCCCTCTTCAAACACGTAAAACATGTGTAGGTACTTGGATACCTATAGGTACAAAGTAAGACTACATACGTATTTGGAATTTTTAGCGTATCTACGAATATTATGAAGCAACTCTAGCTAGAGTTGAGGGCTTGTCTCAAGTCTATGTACCTATGTATAACCAGGGCAGGCAGGGATGCGGCCGTATCCTTCGGCGCTACCTGTGTCCCTGCAACTTGCTGCCCACTGGCGACACAGGGGAGTTTAGTGGGTTTGCCCCAAATTGGGAGGTGTGATTTTTTTTTATAATAGCTCGACATAATGGCTTCATCAATACACCATGCCGACTCCCCTCCCCTCTAGAAAAAAAAATACAAAGAGTCTATTAAATATAAAGATTTTTTGTTCTATGGTAGTACTAGTAGTAACAAAATCAGGCCATTGGAGACTTTTCATTAGCCACCACTAAGTAAATAGTAGTTTCTGAAGTTACCTACGTAATGTGTAATTGACCTTTCACTTTTACAGATTTAGATTCAATATTTTTCCAGCAGATAGGTACCTACCTAACTTAAATTAAACAAAGTAATAAACGAAATTATCTAACAAAAATATGATTCTTCATGCGAAAAACGTTATGGTATCGGTTTTTGTGTAGGTAGGTGTGTATGTATTTACCTAATAAAAGTAACTTGCTTTTCCGAGTAAATGAATTAAGTACATCGTAAATATATTACCTAAGTAAGACAATACACCCACTTGGCTCACCCACGTGTCCGATAAACGTTACTTACATACCTACGTGTTATTACGACTTCAACACTTGAGGGCGTTTTGAAGATCGCCAAAGAGAAAATGGGCAGCTTTTGATTTATAGGTACGCTATTTATAATGACAATCTTAAGCATTTTTCTTTCAGATTCACATACAGAGACCACTTACGAAGCCGGAAAGACCTGTGACCTAGTAGGTTGATATTTTATCAACAGTAAAGATAGGTTCCTACATTTATAACTGCATCCAATTGATTCATTTTCAATACGGACGTACGAAGCATGCGTCGGAAGAGGGTTAGCACCATGCGGATACCGATTTTGCTAAACTAAAAGTGAAGAATTGTCGCCAAATAGATGGACTAAAACGGTCCAAATACCAACCTTTAGATGGCTGCCATTTTAAAGCTAGGGCGACGTGCAGAACATTTTTATGGCTTTTTGGTGGCAGGCGAGCAAGCAGCCTGTCACGGGCACAGCAATGCGCGCTACCTACCGTAAAAAAGACTATCCCATTAAAAACATTCTGTAAAAAACTAGTCAAGTCTCGGTGGAGCTGCTTGTTTATCTCTAAAAAGTAATGAAATCCAGACAAGCCGTGCCAAGTCTAGGGTTCCTTACTGCGGTTTTTTTACATTTTCCATTATTTCTTCGCTCCTAATAGTTGCAACGTGATGTTATATAGCCTAAAGCCTTCCTCGATAAATGGTCTATTCAACACAAAAATAATTTTTCAATTCGGACCAGTAGTTCCTGAGATTAGCGCGTTCAAACAAACAAACAAACAAACTCTTCAGCTTTATAATATTAGTTAAGATAAGATGGTGTGTGACTTGGCCGTTGAACATTTTTATAGGTAGGTACTAAGCTACACAACACAAGGGTACAAGTCAATATTGTTTACTCAGCAGTGCGATTGTAGAGCTAATAAGTAAACTTTTTTCTCTATATTGTTCAGCATTGTAGATGGATGGTAGGTACGATTTTTTATAGCTCCTCGTAGCACATCGTAGGTACCTACCTACTTGAGACTATGAAACGTAATAACCAAATTCTATTAGTGACATAACATGTATTTATTTGAAATGGTAGGTACATTTTGTCTAACGTTTCGGTGTGAACGGGCGCTTCGTAACATCACCCCGCCCGCCCACGCCTTAACGTGTAATTTTAACGTAAGAGCGCTTTGTTTTGACAAGATTTAGTAAAATTGAGCTAATTAGATAAATTAACGTTTCGTTCCCAAATCCCAACAAATGTTACGGTTCGGATTTTTCATAGCTAGGTACAGACATACCTACAAATGATTATAATTTCCTGCAAAATATTTTTATTTCGGTGTTAGAATGTAAAACGAAAGGCGATTGGCAACAATATTGAATGTTATGAAGCTAGTCAATTTACAATTTACTTGATGTTTATACGTAAGCCTGCGATTGAGAGCTCTCTCAGAATCTCATCTACGAGTAGAATCGGATAATTTTAATAATTAATCTAAAACTATGTCTTTTCTGGCATATTATTTAATTTCTTGTGGAATAGGTACTGATCTCAGCAAGAAAAAATCATTTAAAAATGGAAGCAAAATGTAGACTCTTCGGAACCCAAACGATAAAACGGTACATTTTCGCTCTACCCTTATCTACTCGCGGTGATAAAAAGAGGTGAGGGGATAATGAAATTAAATACTGAAGTACCTATTAATGTGTATATGAAATAGTGTAGCTTACAAGCACTTCAAAAGGGTGTAGGTTAGGTACTTACTTTCTTTCAAAAAGTATCACACTTAACGACCTAACGATCAGAGACAATGTAAAACCAGCAATTAGATAACCTCCCTCACCAATGGAGTCTAACTCCAGACTAATTTAAACTTAGTTACGTACCTATTAGTTCTAACTCGCAAAAAGTTAAGCCAATAGTTCAACGTCGTACCTTAGTCTATGGACCCTTCTAGAATCTAGCGCTGTACGAATCTACAATGTAAATAAAAACAAAAGTTTAGTTTTAGTTAATGAGACAAAAAGGTTAACTCACCTGAGATCTTTCCTTCTATCCTCTGGTATCAAACTCAACACTGACATTCTTCCTATTACAGCAAAAAATCCATTTTCTATCCAAAAAATAGAAAATACGGCTCAAAAATGAGCCGGAATATTTATTTTCGAGGGAATTAAATTTAAAATTGCGAGCTTTGTTTGTGCGATCCCGTTGCTAGGATACCGATAACAGGTGATGTCAATCGATTCGGAAGACACTGGCCGTTTCGGGAAAGGAGGTCGGTTGTCGGTTTTAAATTTAAAATGCGTTATCTATCGTCTGCGGTATGGAGGGTTCGTGGGTTATTAAAATAGTTACCTACTGATTTCAATTTGTAAATTTTATTAAAGTGGGTTAATAAGCTCGGTTAATTTGTTAGTTATGTAGGTTAGGGATTCGAAACTTTGTAGTGCGTAAATGTTATAATTGGATGATTAAGTAGGTAGACATGAGATTACATTGTTATAGGTAGTAGGTACTATTATTACTTATTGATTAGTTGATTAGGTACATACTTGTAGATTGCGAGGGATTAGTTAAGTAGCTTTTCGATCTTTTACCTACTAACACTAACGCTCAAATATGCCCATTCGTTTGGGAGTGGATGAATGGAATTACATACCAATCAATTTCTTTGCTTATTTTGTTATCTGCTTGCCTTTAATCTGGGTATGTATGCCTCTTAGCAGCGTGGTTTCCCTATCCATTCTATCTCATCCCGTGGTATCGTAGTAGACGATTAAGGGAATATTAGGAAACGAGCAATAGCGTAAAAACTACTGCGGTCACCAACCCGCCTGCTGCCCTTCATTGGCCTGTGTTATTTAGCTACGGGGATGTAAGGGACCGGCCTATCATCTTTTCGCTTCAAGCCAACCTCACCTGCCCGTAGTGCATCCTGCCGAATAACAAACGAGGCGCTGGCAACAGACTGGTGGCGGTGTAACCATCACAAATGAAGGCGTAGCTAAATACCACAGACCGATGATGAGCAGCAGCGCCACCGTAGCGAGAAGCTACGCCCTGCCGTTATTTATGACTATTTTTTGGCATAGTCAAAATTCGTTTTCATTGAGATTTCAGAGATTTGGATTACCTACCTACAGCTTGAAGCACACACGCCTTCAATCGTAATGGTTGTACGGCCACCAGTCGGTTGCCAGAACCTTGTCTGATATTTCGCAGGATGCACCAAGGGCTTTTTTTTTCTAAATGACTACGATGATGGCTAGGCATCATCACCGGACTGTTGGGGGAGCGGAAGGCTCTCACCCCTAGGCACCGCGGGCAATTGAGGGTGGCTTGGAGCGAAAAGATGATTGATGGGTCGCTCCCTTACATCCCATGTCTTATGTTATTTATTATTATTATAAAAGGAGAAGAAATAAAACGAGCAAGTGTAAACAAAATAATATACTTATTCAACAATTACATTCACTGTACACAATCAACATTGTATAACATTTATTTACATAGTAATCTTTAGCCTTTTCATCAACTGTACCATTGGCGACATCTGTGCAAACAGCTTGGTCAAAATTAGTAATCTTAATATTCACATACTAATTTGCCTTATAAATAACATAAAGAAAAATAGTCGTTATAGATATATGAAAGGGTTAGGTAACCCTTTAATGAAGTAGGTACTTCATTACATAAATATGTTGCGGATTAGATTCTGAAATGAACATTAGTGTAACATTTAAACTTTTTATACCTAAAAAAGATATAGGTCTGTTACTCTAACACATTCCTTGATTTATCAGTCAAGTGTATAAGATGATGTGGCGTTAACTTTACAAAATAATAGTATTAATAGCAAGTGGCCAAGCCATTTCTATAAACATTTAATAGGTACACATTTTACTACATTTTATAGTATAACTTAGATGAGGTAGACTAGAAATTGTTTAAATAAGATATTTAATACTTTGTATTTTATACATCTTCAATAATTAAATAGCACTAGCTACCAAAATTTTAGAAAATATAATTTAGGGTGAAAGGAAAAGAAATTCATCATGATTTTAATAGCGACCAAACCAATCAGTGATTTTTATTGGCAGTGGCAGTGTATTGGCAGATGAGCAAGCGGCCTGTCTGATGTAGAACAGTACCCGCCGCCTATGGACATGAGCAATACTGGGGGCGCAGCCATGCCGCTACCGACCGTAATGCGAGTGTTTAAATATTTTTACATTATTTTATGAAATTAAATGATCGCCAAAACAAGGTTTAGTATGATTTTTCGCTCTGAAACTGATCAATGACACAGTATATGTTCTGTTCCAAGTATAATAACTTCCGCGTTTGATTTATCCCAAAATAAGGGCTTGCAAATATAAAATATCATATTTAGCGTCATATAAATCTCCAGTGGTCATATTATATAAGTCAGATTCTTGATAGAAGAATATGCTACAGTAAGGTCCGGCCTTACTATTTAACGTTTATACGCAAAGAGTTTTAACTCAACGACTCCCTCAATTCCCGAAGTGAAGTCTGGACGGGTCGCTAGTTGCGCATAAACGTCATTTTACAAATATTCTACACTGACATCTGTCGCAGTTGAAGTTAGGCTACAATTTAAATACATGTATTTACAACAACGTTAACATTATAATTTCACAATAGTGCTTGGGTCTTCGTTTTTATAGTCGGTCAAAAAGAAATCTGATACATTTATGAAACTCCAGAATAGACATAATATAATTAAAATCCGTCTTTGTTCTCTATGGATTTTGTAGCAATCGATCAGCTCTTCCTTCTTCCAAATATGACATTACTTGTATTAAACTAATGTCAAATTTGAATGACGTTAAAAATCAAATCGTTCATTCAAAGTTTCGAAAGAGTATTCGGAATTATTCGGTATTGTACTTGCATTATTTGACGATTCATAAGTGCTTATCATAAGCCTACTTGAATAAAGATATTTTTCATTTCATTTCACTGTCAATGATTTTTAGCCCAGATTCAAAATAGCGCCGCAAATTGTTAAACTTAGGGAAGATATTCTGTGGATTATTTTTAAGCAAAAATTTATATGTACCAATTATACATAATATATTCTATTTAAGTTCGATAAAATATCTGTGTTATTGCAACGCCATTTCAAAATCACAGAATTCAACAAAAACGCTACATTCGAAATTTCAAACGGTCTTTAGTCGAAAGCCTCAAATATTTTTCGCTCATGAAATTTGTCTCGTTACATACGTATATTATGTACCTATAGGTATATAGAGTAACTTAAAGGCCACTATTGGTAGTTTTTAGATATTTGAAATGTACTTTCGAGTGGGAAACTAAAACTTTTCGTATTTACATTTAGTACATCTCGAATTCTCGATCATCATCAGATTCTTTATTTCTCACTTAACTTTGAAGACCTATTGCAGTGTCATTTTCCAAGAAATTTCAGTTCTAAAATCGTATCTCGTACAAATTTGCTGATTTATTAATATCACACTTTTGCAGTGGACTTTACAGCCCAGCTAAAGGCCAATGGCCGTTTCATTTCGAAACACATTTTCTTTGAGATTTCTCAAATAGAGTCCGAAGATCTAGTAACTCTAATGCAGCATACAAAATCCAACTGATCGACCCTAACACATCAACCATTATATCCCAACAAAAACGAAGACTGTCATCGAACATTTGAACAAACGTTTGGTCCAACTTTCACTTGCTCACCAACGGTATGTCCTTATTCTGTTTCTCCCAGAGCCTGTAGTAGAGCGACTTGGGGTTGTTTATAAGGTCCGAGTGTTGGCCTCGCTCCGATACGGAGCCGTTCTCTAAGACGAGTATCTCGTCTGCGTCCGCGACTGTGGAGAGGCGGTGAGCTATGCAGATGGATGTGCGGCCGACTGTCGCCGCTTTGAGCGCCTGGAGGATCGCCTGGAATAAATAAATATTAAATATCAGACAGGGATGTAAGGGAGCGGCCTATCATCATTTCGCTCCAAGCCAACCTCACCTGCCCGTGGTGCATCCTGCCGAATAACATACGAGGCACTGGCAACCGACTGGTGGTGGTATAACCATCACAATTGAAGGCGTAGCTAAATACCATAGACCCATGACGGGCAGCAGCGTCACCGGAGCCAGAAGCTATATCCTGCGATCGCCAACCCGCCTGCTCAGCGTGGCGATTATGGGCATATCCTCCAGACGATTGTCTTAAGTGGCGAACAACTGGAGAGGTTTGTGTCCAGCAATGGACTGTAATAGGCTGATGATGATGATAATGAAATATCAGACAACATCACATACATTGCTCCGATCCCAAAGTAAGTAGCTTAAGCACGACAATCAATAGGAGCAGAGCAGTGACGGGAAGTGTTGGGAAAACGGGAGAAATTTTTATCTGTATGTCTGATTGCGCATCACGCTGAAACTACTGCATGGAATTAAATGCGGTTTTCATAAATGTATTGTTAGAGGTCTAACTTAAAATTTAGGTACCATTTTATGGAAGTCCGTTATTTTTGAAACCCGATATCCACGCGTGCGACGCCACAGCTTAAATAAATAAAAGTAACCTAAGACATGCCATGCTGGGCCACACAGCGCCACTTAGCCCCAAGCTAAGCCGAAGCTTATACTATGGGTACTGATAAACTTACTAAACACTATTTTTTGATGTTCATGAACACAAATGTTTGTACTGTGCGGGAATCGAACCCACGACCCTTGGCTCACAAGGCAGTGGTCACAACCAAATAAGCCACCGAGCCAGTCAAAATAGCGAACAATAGGCTATTGTGGCTAAAAATTGTAATTAGTCAAATCAGTCTTTTAGCTTATTCAAAAATAAAAGACACGTATTTTTTTATTTGTAAATTAGGCAAAAAATTACAAAGTTATAGACCGTTGAAATTACGCGTGACGACTCGGTGAGGCATTTTTACGCGAGCGACGTCAATGATTCTCCCTCCTAACTTTCAATGCCTTGTATCTTTGTTATTGTTTATTTGAATGAAAAATGGAAAAATACGTGTCTTTTATTTTTGAATAAGCTAAAAGACGGACTAATTAAAATTTTTAGCCATAATGGCCTATTGGCCTATGTCCAGCAGAGGACTGCGGAAGGCCGACAACGCCGATGACTGAGCGGCTGCGCATGACTCACGTGCTCGGTGAGCGAGTGTGTTTAGACACTTAGGCTATAGACGAGTGGCTGAACCCCATGTCGACGGTCAATGTGGACTGCGAAAGGCTGATGATGATGATGACGCTCGTGCATGACTCACGTGCTCGGTGAGCGAGTCGAGGCTGGAGGTGGCCTCGTCGAACACGATGACGGGCGCGTCCTTGAGGATGGCGCGCGCGATGGCCACGCGCTGCTTCTCGATGATGATGATGGTGACAATGATGATGACGCTCGTGCATGACTCACGTGCTCGGTGAGCGAGTCGAGGCTGGAGGTGGCCTCGTCGAACACGATGACGGGCGCGTCCTTGAGGATGGCGCGCGCGATGGCCACGCGCTGCTTCTCGATGATGATGATGGTGACAATGATGATGACGCTCGTGCATGACTCACGTGCTCGGTGAGCGAGTCGAGGCTGGAGGTGGCCTCGTCGAACACGATGACGGGCGCGTCCTTGAGGATGGCGCGCGCGATGGCCACGCGCTGCTTCTCGATGATGATGATGGTGACAATGATGATGACGCTCGTGCATGACTCACGTGCTCGGTGAGCGAGTCGAGGCTGGAGGTGGCCTCGTCGAACACGATGACGGGCGCGTCCTTGAGGATGGCGCGCGCGATGGCCACGCGCTGCTTCTCGATGATGATGATGGTGACAATGATGATGACGCTCGTGCATGACTCACGTGCTCGGTGAGCGAGTCGAGGCTGGAGGTGGCCTCGTCGAACACGATGACGGGCGCGTCCTTGAGGATGGCGCGCGCGATGGCCACGCGCTGCTTCTCGATGATGATGATGGTGACAATGATGATGACGCTCGTGCATGACTCACGTGCTCGGTGAGCGAGTCGAGGCTGGAGGTGGCCTCGTCGAACACGATGACGGGCGCGTCCTTGAGGATGGCGCGCGCGATGGCCACGCGCTGCTTCTCGATGATGATGATGGTGACAATGATGATGACGCTCGTGCATGACTCACGTGCTCGGTGAGCGAGTCGAGGCTGGAGGTGGCCTCGTCGAACACGATGACGGGCGCGTCCTTGAGGATGGCGCGCGCGATGGCCACGCGCTGCTTCTCGATGATGATGATGGTGACAATGATGATGACGCTCGTGCATGACTCACGTGCTCGGTGAGCGAGTCGAGGCTGGAGGTGGCCTCGTCGAACACGATGACGGGCGCGTCCTTGAGGATGGCGCGCGCGATGGCCACGCGCTGCTTCTCGATGATGATGATGGTGACAATGATGATGACGCTCGTGCATGACTCACGTGCTCGGTGAGCGAGTCGAGGCTGGAGGTGGCCTCGTCGAACACGATGACGGGCGCGTCCTTGAGGATGGCGCGCGCGATGGCCACGCGCTGCTTCTCGATGATGATGATGGTGACAATGATGATGACGCTCGTGCATGACTCACGTGCTCGGTGAGCGAGTCGAGGCTGGAGGTGGCCTCGTCGAACACGATGACGGGCGCGTCCTTGAGGATGGCGCGCGCGATGGCCACGCGCTGCTTCTCGATGATGATGATGGTGACAATGATGATGACGCTCGTGCATGACTCACGTGCTCGGTGAGCGAGTCGAGGCTGGAGGTGGCCTCGTCGAACACGATGACGGGCGCGTCCTTGAGGATGGCGCGCGCGATGGCCACGCGCTGCTTCTCGATGATGATGATGGTGACAATGATGATGACGCTCGTGCATGACTCACGTGCTCGGTGAGCGAGTCGAGGCTGGAGGTGGCCTCGTCGAACACGATGACGGGCGCGTCCTTGAGGATGGCGCGCGCGATGGCCACGCGCTGCTTCTCGATGATGATGATGGTGACAATGATGATGACGCTCGTGCATGACTCACGTGCTCGGTGAGCGAGTCGAGGCTGGAGGTGGCCTCGTCGAACACGATGACGGGCGCGTCCTTGAGGATGGCGCGCGCGATGGCCACGCGCTGCTTCTCGATGATGATGATGGTGACAATGATGATGACGCTCGTGCATGACTCACGTGCTCGGTGAGCGAGTCGAGGCTGGAGGTGGCCTCGTCGAACACGATGACGGGCGCGTCCTTGAGGATGGCGCGCGCGATGGCCACGCGCTGCTTCTCGATGATGATGATGGTGACAATGATGATGACGCTCGTGCATGACTCACGTGCTCGGTGAGCGAGTCGAGGCTGGAGGTGGCCTCGTCGAACACGATGACGGGCGCGTCCTTGAGGATGGCGCGCGCGATGGCCACGCGCTGCTTCTCGATGATGATGATGGTGACAATGATGATGACGCTCGTGCATGACTCACGTGCTCGGTGAGCGAGTCGAGGCTGGAGGTGGCCTCGTCGAACACGATGACGGGCGCGTCCTTGAGGATGGCGCGCGCGATGGCCACGCGCTGCTTCTCGATGATGATGATGGTGACAATGATGATGACGCTCGTGCATGACTCACGTGCTCGGTGAGCGAGTCGAGGCTGGAGGTGGCCTCGTCGAACACGATGACGGGCGCGTCCTTGAGGATGGCGCGCGCGATGGCCACGCGCTGCTTCTCGATGATGATGATGGTGACAATGATGATGACGCTCGTGCATGACTCACGTGCTCGGTGAGCGAGTCGAGGCTGGAGGTGGCCTCGTCGAACACGATGACGGGCGCGTCCTTGAGGATGGCGCGCGCGATGGCCACGCGCTGCTTCTCGATGATGATGATGGTGACAATGATGATGACGCTCGTGCATGACTCACGTGCTCGGTGAGCGAGTCGAGGCTGGAGGTGGCCTCGTCGAACACGATGACGGGCGCGTCCTTGAGGATGGCGCGCGCGATGGCCACGCGCTGCTTCTCGATGATGATGATGGTGACAATGATGATGACGCTCGTGCATGACTCACGTGCTCGGTGAGCGAGTCGAGGCTGGAGGTGGCCTCGTCGAACACGATGACGGGCGCGTCCTTGAGGATGGCGCGCGCGATGGCCACGCGCTGCTTCTCGATGATGATGATGGTGACAATGATGATGACGCTCGTGCATGACTCACGTGCTCGGTGAGCGAGTCGAGGCTGGAGGTGGCCTCGTCGAACACGATGACGGGCGCGTCCTTGAGGATGGCGCGCGCGATGGCCACGCGCTGCTTCTCGCCGCCGGACAGCTTCAGACCACGCTCGCCCACTTGCGTCTCGTAGCCCTGCGAACGGAGGAGTACTATCATTAGATATAAAAAAAAACTAACTAGACCGGCGCAGTGACCCAAGCCGAGTCTTGGCCTCCAACAATAAGAGCCTCCATCTAGGTCTGTCCTGCGCAACCTCCTGCCAGCTGTCCGCACGGAGCTCACGCACTCATCGTTAGATATATCACTCAAAATTTAATACAATTTACATTTTTTTTTTCAAGAGAGGTAGGGCATAATCTTCACTCGAATAACCTATTATGGCTAAAAATTTTAATTAGTCCGTCTTTTAGCTTATTAAAAAATAAAACACACGTATTTTTCCTTTTTTCATTTAATACAATAGCAAAGATACAAGGCATCAAAAGTTAGGAGTGGGAGTCTTTGACGTCACTCGCTCCCGTAAAAATGCCTCACCGAGTGACGTCACGCGTAATTGCAGGGTTATAACTTTGTAATTTTTAGTCTAATTTACAAATAAAAAAATACGTCTTTTATTTTTGAATAAGCCAAAAGACGGACTAATTACAATTTTTAGCCATAATAACCCATTGAGTTACCCGTCCGGGGAAGGACCTCTAGCCTGTATGTAGAACACCGCAGCCAAATGACTTCCGGGTCGTGTTTCCATGAGTAGGGTTTCCAAAGCTCGTGGGGGGTTAGGGTTGGGCCGGCATGGCGGTGGCAACTGACTGGTAACTGACCAGTTACTTGCCCGTTGTCACAGTAACTTGGGCTTCTCTTTCGCTTTCCATCAGGCGTAGGGAAGCCATTATGTCGAGCTACTATAAAAAAAAATCAGCCTCCAGAGTTGGACACAAATCTCCCCCAAAGACAATTGCCATTTGTGGGGGGATTTGCCTTAAGTCACCATATACGTACAGTACATTATATTTGTACTCAACTAAACACTGTTTCTTTAGTCGTCTTCTGCACCACCCAAGCGATGAGTTCAAGTGCTATTTCTGTTTTTTTTATTTTTTTTTATTTACGTTTCACAAACGGTATGTAACATTTAGACATATCTTCATACATTTAAAAAAGAAAAGAAACATGTTCATTCTAAAAAACAGTGAACACAGCATGCATTGTGTGGACATTTTTTTTTATTTATTAACCGACTTCAAAAAAGGTGGAACGTTTCTCAATTCGACCGTATGTTTTTTTTTATGTTATTTAACTGTTTTTAGCCTAAGTAATTTAATGTAAACAATTTGGTTTAAGTCTCAATTGTGTGGTGTTGGTAAACAATGTGCGTACATCTATAAACGCCTTATCGGGAATATATTATCTGTGGTATCTGTAATCGATTATCTATGCATATAGGTCTATGTCAATGGTTGTCAAAAATATCTCTCTGTTCTGTTCATCGCAAAAAGTAAGACGCCATAAAAACCTGTAAACGATATAATTAAATTAAGTTTTGTGGAAGCAATAAATAAGCAAGTATCCTGAATGCGCCGTGTTTTGTTTCAAATCTCATCATGTGGCTGTTGTTATTCCTATAATAAATAAATAAATAAAAATAAATTATACACATGACAGGTTACAAACAAGGTAAAATTACATGAAAAATCTACGATCTGTCTGGCTATTCGAGCGGAAGCTATACGTCACGATGACAACTCGTCAAACTGACCTTGGGCCACGTCTTGACAGACTCGTGCAGCTCGGCCATCTTGCTGGCCTGGTACACCTCCTCCTGGGACTTGGTCAGGTCGCCGTAGTGCAGGTTGTGGAATATCGTGTCGTGGAATAGCACGCAGTCCTGGGAACAGCGGAGTAACATTTGGTTTTATCAACCATAGCAGCAACGTCGCCGGAGCAAGAAGCTACGCCCTGCGATCGCCAACCCGCCTACCCAGCGTGGCGATTATGGGCATATCCTCCAGTTGTTTGCTCTAAGTGGCGAACAACTGGAGAGGCCTATGTCCAGCAGTGGACTGTAATAGGCTGATGATGATGATGATGAACCATAGCAGCAGAGAGGGATGAAGAGAGAGATGTTGTTGGCGTGTGTGTGTTGTTTCAACCCCCAGGTGATGAAATAGAAGAAATCGTGGAACAACACGCAGTCCTGGGAACAGAGTAGTAACATTTGGTTTTATTAACCATAGCAGCAGAGAGGTATGAAGAGAGAGAGAGACAGATGATGTTGGCATGTGTGTGTTGTTTCAACCCCCAGGTGATGAAATAGAAGAAATCGTGGAACAACACGCAGTCCTGGGAACAGAGTAGTAACATTTGGTTTTATTAACCATAGCAGCAGAGAGGTATGAAGAGAGAGAGAGACAGATGATGTTGGCATGTGTGTGTTGTTTCAACCCCCAGATGATGAAATAGAAGAAATCATGGAACAACACACAGTCCTGGGAACAGCGTAGTAACAGTTGGTTTTATTAACCATAGCAGCAGAAAGGGATGAAGAGAGAGAAAGAGATGAAAAGAGAGAGAGATGAAGAGAGAGAAAGACATGAAGAGAGAGAGAGATGAAAAGAGAGAGATGAAGAAAGAGATTAAGAGCGAGAGGAGGACATGTTGTGTTGTAATGTGCGTGTGTTGTTTCAGTTGTTCAGTTTCAAGTTTGTGTGAAAATTTGTATTTAATGTACCTGCGGCACTATGGCGATCGCTTTCCTCAAGCTGGTCAGATCCAAATCCCTAATGTTCTGTCCCGCTATGAGAATCTCTCCGGACTGAGGCTCGAAGAACCTGAACAGCAGTCGGACCATTGTAGATTTTCTGAAAATAAATAATGCGAAAATGAGAAAACTTACCACTAAATTCATATAATAATAATAATAATTTACAGAAAGTGAGCATCTTATTCCTATTTAGCCATACATGCCGAAATCATAAATTTCGAGGATCAAAAATTCATAAACAAATAATAATAAAATTCTTTATTGGACAAGTATTGAGTTAAATTATATAATACAATAACTAGTATTGCTAAGACATTATGTGCGTTGGAAGAAAACAGTGAACAGGGGTTCCCAAATATTAGAGCAAAAATATGGTAAGACTGAGAGGGACGACAGAGAGGGATGTAAGGGAAAGGCCTATCATCATTTCCCTCCAAGCCAACCTCACCTGCCCGTGGTGCATCCTGCCGAATAACAAACGAGGCGCTGGCAACCGACTGGTGGCGGTATAACCATCACAATCGAAGGCGTAGCCAAAATACCATAGACCGATGACGGGCAGCAGCGTCACCGGAGCGAGAAGCTACGCCCTGCGATCGCCAACCCGCCTGTCCAGCGTGGCGATTATGGGTACATCCTCCAGACGTTTGTCCTGCCTGAGTGGCGAGCGGCTGGAGAGGCCTGTGTCCAGCAGTGGACTGTAATAGGCTGATGATGATGATGATCATCATCATCCTAGCCATTTGCCCCATTGTCTCGAGGGTCTGTCTGAGAGATTTGGCGAGGGCTAAGCTTTTACACAGAGCGACTGCCATCAGACCTCCGCAACACTTAGGGTAAGCTATACCCATTCCCAGTTTAGGCGTCAGAGTTATCATAATCTCTGATATGATGTGACGACTGCTATCTGAGTTGGTAAAGATAGCACCCGGGACCAACAGCTTAACGTGCCTTCCGAAGCACGGAGGAAATCGGTGTCAAATTTTGGTCACCCATCATCGGATTGACCGCGCCAATGGTTGCACAACGTTGCGATCATTGTTAATCGAACAAGACCGCGGCGCCACCGAGCTCCTCAAACCGAGCTGATGATGATGATGATGATGATGATGATAAACGATGTTAATGATATGTTACCCGCTGCCCGAGCCGCCGACAATGCCGATCTTCTTGCCGGCCGGTATCGTGAGGTTGAGGTTGTTGAATATCGGCTTCCCGTTGATGTATTTGAAGCTGACGTTCTTGAACTCGATCGTGGCCGTCTTTGCGTCCACTATTAGAGGCGGCGCCTGTGTCTTCTCCTGTAGCATAAAGTTTACGAGTGTTATTTATAGAAATAAAAAAACGTTTATTATTATTGGACATCACAACGTACACAGTAAACAATAAATATAATAAATATCAGACAACATCACATACATTGCTCCGATCCCAAAGTAAGTAGCTTAAGCACTTGTGTTATGAGTATCAGAACAACGAAGGTACCACAAATAAATACTTAAATACAAATATAAACACCCAGACACGGAACAAACACAAGTGTTCATCACACGAATGTTTGTCCCGGGTGGGAATCGAACCCATGACTCTCGGATCAGAAGGCAGGGGTCACTACCAATTGAGCCACCGAGCCTGTCAAACAGTAGACAGACATTATACTAAAACATAAACAGAGATAAACACATAATAGGTACATGATAATTAGACCGGGCAAGACCGTTGCGACGTCCAAAACAAAAGGGCCTCACTCAGCATTAGGCCGTGGCTCCCGTAGAAGCCACGGCGCTGGTTTTCAGTGAGTCCTGCTGAGTGAAGCCCACGGACGATCGTCTCTGCTCCCATGTTTTTTTTAATACTATAGTAACAGCGACCATAAAGGATAACAGATATTGCTTAGAGATAAGGACGCATTTCCTCTGAACTTTAAATAAGCATCCGTATTCTTTTCTTATTGGGTTTTGTGTTGGGTCGTGGGTTCGATCCCCACAGATTACAAACATTTGTGTGCATGAACATGTCTGTTTGTATTGGTCTGGGTGTTTCTATGTATTTATTTACAAAAAAAAATGTATCTAAGTAAGTTTATCAGTTGTCTAGTACCCATAGTACAAGCTTCGGCTTATTTTGGGGCTAGATGGCGCTGTGTGGCCCAGCGTGGCATGTCTTGGGTTATTTATTATTTATTTTAGTTGAATACAATAGTAATAGCCATTTTAAAAGATAAAAGAAAGTTTTTGAGCAATATGACAATAATATAGTTTTCTGGCTCGCCGAATGGTTGTCTGGTTCTCGACAGTTATTACTATGGCGTCTTTTTTTATAGTAGTTCGACATAATTTAAGTAAAATTAAATTAAGTTCTTTCATGTATTTAAGGAAGAGCAGTGTCTCCTGATACAAGCATTTAAGCTTAAAAGTAGTCACTGGATGCTTATGTTTAAAACGCTTAATTTTTTGTTAAAGCCAATAAAGTATTTTATAGTGTTACAAGCAAAAGAAAGCGAATTGTGTGAGTGACTAAAATATGGTTGGTAGAGGCAAAGGCCTCCAAAACCAAGACAAAGCCATACTATCACATACTGAACTGATTATAGTCGACTCGACTGATGGCAGTTGGAAAGAAAACAAAAAAAAAATAGTGTTACAAGCGTCCATAGGCTGCGGTGACCGCTTAACATACGGGCCGTAGGATTGTTGGTTAGTGATATAAAAAAGCGAAATACCTTGATGCGCGACTGCACGGTCATGAGCGTGAACATGGTCTGCATGTCGATGAGCGCCTGCCGCACCTGACATAAACAATAACATATATTTAATAACAATAACAAATCCAAACTAATATTATAAATGGGAAAGTGTCTGTCTGTCTGTTTGTCTTTCTTTCACGGCAAAACGGAGCGAAGAATTGACGTGATTTTTAAGTGGAGATAGTTAAAGGGAGGGAGAGTAACATAGGCTTTTTGCCCTTTTCTAACCCCCCATTTCCCTAAATTGGGGGGTCGAAGTTTGTATGGAGCATTCACCCCGAATTTAACGCGAGGGGGGCAAAAGGGCAAACGTCTGGAGGATATACCCATAATCGCCACGCTGGGCAGGCGAGTTGGCGATTGCAGGGCGTAGCTTCTCGCTCCAGTGACGCTGCTGCCCGTCATCAGTCTGTGGTATTTAGCTACGCCTTTAATTGTGACGATTATTAGTGCAGTCAATGAAGCGAAAAATACGGGCTAACCTCCGAATTTTTTTACTGTGATCCGATTTGCATGAAATTTTGGAATTAGGCTCATCTTACCATTAACTTCAAAAGTGAAAATGATTTGAACTCCGCCACCACCATGGGGGTGGTTGCCACCCCTTCTCGGGGGTCAATGGTTGTTTTTTCAAAATAACCTCGGATATCGATTGAAGATCTAATTTTAAGCAAAAAAGTTTCTATAAAGTTTCTCGAAAAATCTAATACTTTTCAAGTTATTGGCAATTGAAAATTCGCAAATTTTTCACGATTTTCATCAGTTTTTTTCAAATATCTCCAAAAATATACGTTTTATCGAAAATTTTATAAGGAACGAAACTGTAGCAGGTAAAAAAATGAACAATTTGGTTTTTTACAAAGTATTCTAAGTGCAATATTAAGCTAGATATTAAAGATCAAAGCCGTTTTTTATTTTATCTGAAATTTCATCGATGTAGTCAATGCCATCTAGCAGCGAGCAAATGCATTTTATGCTTTCTAATCGAAAAGGGTTTTGTAGTGCTTGAAATAAGCTTTAAAATGAGCTTTATCAAAAGTCTTTTGCACGTAAAATAAGTGAGCTATATTGCAAATAAGCGGAGCATCGAATGTTTTTTCTTTTCAATCAATGGGTTTAAATAAGTGCCATTTCCACCAAAACTAAAATTAATCATATTCCGCCTAGAATTAACTTTATTATGAAGAGTTTTATAGATTGTATTAGTTTGGCTGCTTTAGGACACATAGTTTTCAAAAAAGTCACGATTGAAAAAAAATCGAGAATTTCAAATTTTTAAAAATCCCACCCCTTTTTCATAATATCTCAAAAATGACGACAGATACGTATAAAAGTGTACGGATAAAAAATTTAGGTATTTTTCTGACAAACAATTTGGTTTTTTTTGTTTTTTCTATCAAATAAAAATTGACGGAGATATGATTGTTTAAAGAGCGCGTGGCAGGGCAATCACAGCCTCCCTTAATCGTGACTTTTTTGAAAACTATGTGTCCTAAAGCAGCCAAACTAATACAATCTATAAAACTCTTCATAATAAAGTTAATTCTAGGCGGAATATGATTAATTTTAGTTTTGGTGGAAATGGCACTTATTTAAACCCATTGATTGAAAAGAAAAAACATTCGATGCTCCGCTTATTTGCAATATAGCTCACTTATTTTACGTGCAAAAGACTTTTGATAAAGCTCATTTTAAAGCTTATTTCAAGCACTACAAAACCCTTTTCGATTAGAAAGCATAAAATGCATTTGCTCGCTGCTAGATGGCATTGACTACATCGATGAAATTTCAGATAAAATAAAAAACGGCTTTGATCTTTAATATCTAGCTTAATATTGCACTTAGAATACTTTGTAAAAAACCAAATTGTTCATTTTTTACCTGCTACAGTTTCGTTCCTTATAAAATTTTCGATTAAACGTATATTTTTGGAGATATTTGAAAAAAACTGGTGAAAATCGTGAAAAATTTGCGAATTTTCAATTGGTAATAACTTGAAAAGTATTAGATTTTTCGAGAAACTTTATATAAACTTTTTTGCTTAAAATTAGATCTTCAATCGATATCCGAGGTTATTTTGAAAAAACAACCATTGACCCCTGAGAAGGGGTGGCAACCACCCCCATGGTGGTGGCGGAGTTCAAATCATTTTCACTTTTGAAGTTAATGGTAAGATGAACCTAATCCCAAAATTGTATGCAATTCGGTTCACAGTAAAAAAATTCGGACCTATAATGCTTCATTGACTGCACTATATACCGCCACCAGTCGATTGCCAGCGCCTCGTTTATTCGGCAGGATGCATCACGGGCAGGTGAGGTTGGCTTGGAGCGAAATGATGATATGCCGCTCCCTTACCCCCTAGGAACTATTAAATAAAATATCGGACAACATCACATACATTGCTCAGATCCCAAACTAAGTAGCTTAAGCACTTGTGTTACGGGTATCAGAACAACGAAGGTACCACAAATAAATACTGAAATACAAATAAGCCAATATGTCGAGCCACTATAAAAATAAATAAATATATAAACACCCAGACACGGAACAAACACAAGTGTTCATAACACGAATGTTTGTCCCGGGTGGGAATCGAACCCACTTACCTTTGGTTCAGAAGGCAGGGGTCACTACCAATTGAGCCACCGAGCCAGTCAGTATAATATTGCACTGAATCTAAGAGCCGATAAATAATATTTGCCCTGCCGAGTGAAGTGTGAGTTGCTCATAAAATAATTATAAGAAGAAAACCTCGCGGTACACGGAGCCGAGGAAGCCCAGCGGGATGGACAGCTGGAACAGCAGGCCGTTCACCATCACCAAATCGCCGACCGACATGTTGCCTGTGGTGAACAAAAAAAATACGATGACACTTTTATGATTTAAAATGACACACTTTTCCACTTTGAAAGCGTCTCTTGCGCAAACTATTCGGTTTAGAAAAAAAAACTAGTAACCTCAATATCATGTTTAAATACCTGTCCACAGTAATCCGACAAGTATGAATATGATGAAAAAAGGAGTTTCAGTTCTGGGGAACCCTAAATTGTTTTTTTTTTAAACTTTGTATGAAAATCTTAATGCGGTTAACTGAATATATTTTTTTTTAAACCCAAGACATGCCACGCTGGGCCACACAGCGCCACTTAGTCCCAAACTAAGCCGAAGCTTGTACTATAGGTACTAGACAACTGATAAACTTACTGACGATATATTTTTAGGGTTCCGTAGCCAAAATGGCAAAAACGGGACCCTTATAGATTCTGTCTCTGTCCGTCCGTATGTCACAGCCAGTTTATTGCGAAACTATGAGAGTTACATTGAAATTTGGTACGTAGATTATTCTGTCAACCGCATTATGATTTTAAAACAAAATCAGAAGAAAATCTAAAACTTTTGGGGTTCCCGATACATAGAACTGAAACTCAAATTTTTTTTTTTCATCAAACCTATACGTTTGCTATGCCCTATCTCTCTTGATTGATTTGATTTGATTTGTATAGATTGAAGTGATCACTTACTATTAGGTCAGTGACATAACTTTACCATTCCAGGCCCGCGGCAAACTGTTGCCTACCTCACCTCACCTTTAGCGATCTCGCCGGCAGCCATGATCATGATGACGCTGAGGCCGGCGCTGAAGATGGCGTGCTGTTGGTTTGGGTCATTGATAAGTAGCTGAGTCGTCTACCTTTAGCGATCTCGCCGGCAGCCATGATCATGATGACGCTGAGGCCGGCGCTGAAGATGGCGTGCTGTTGGTTTGGGTCATTGATAAGTAGCTGAGTCGTCTACCTTTAGCGATCTCGCCGGCAGCCATGATCATGATGACGCTGAGGCCGGCGCTGAAGATGGCGTGCTGTTGGTTTGGGTCATTGATAAGTAGCTGAGTCGTCTACCTTTAGCGATCTCGCCGGCAGCCATGATCATGATGACGCTGAGGCCGGCGCTGAAGATGGCGTGCTGTTGGTTTGGGTCATTGATAAGTAGCTGAGTCGTCTACCTTTAGCGATCTCGCCGGCAGCCATGATCATGATGACGCTGAGGCCGGCGCTGAAGATGGCGTGCTGTTGGTTTGGGTCATTGATAAGTAGCTGAGTCGTCTACCTTTAGCGATCTCGCCGGCAGCCATGATCATGATGACGCTGAGGCCGGCGCTGAAGATGGCGTGCTGTTGGTTTGGGTCATTGATAAGTAGCTGAGTCGTCTACCTTTAGCGATCTCGCCGGCAGCCATGATCATGATGACGCTGAGGCCGGCGCTGAAGATGGCGTGCTGGCCGAAGTTGAGCAGCGCGAGGCTGGACGCCGTCTTGAGAGACGCCGCTTCGTACTTCTTGAGGCTGCTGTCGTACTTTTCCAGTTCGTACTTTTCGTTGTTGAAGTACTGGAAGATGGAAAGTTATGTTTATGGACACATTTTACCACTTTTTAAAAAAATCATCATCATTTTAAAATACCTATCCATAGATATCCCACACATATAGATTTAATGAAAAAAAAAATTGAGTTTCAGTTCTATGTATGGGGAACCCCAAAAATTTTTATTTTTTTTCTGATTTCATTTTAAAATCTTAATGCCGTTTACAGAATACATTTACGCACCTTTCAATAATGTAGTTCTTATGGTTTCGGAATAAACTGGCTGTGACATACGGACGGACAGACAGACAGACAGACAGACATGACGAATCTATAAGGGTCCCGTTTTGCCATTTGGCTACGGAACCCTAAAAAGACGTCTTTTATTTCTGAACAAGCTAAAAGACGGACTAATAACATTTTTATGGCAACAAGCCTGTCATTGGGTGAGGTCCAAGTCCAGCAGTGGACCGCAATAGGCTGATGATGATGATGACACGTTACCTTAACAGTCTCGTAGTTGATGAGCGAGTCGATGGCCTTGTTCCCCGCTTCGTTCTCGGCGCGGTTCATGTAGACGCGGAACTTGGTGCGCCACTGCGTCACGCCCAGAGTGAACGCGGCGTACACGCCCACGCAGCTGAACGCGAGACCTGCAAACCAATGAAGAAGTTTCAACACAAAATATATATTTTTTTTTTTATAGTGGTTCCGACCTCACTGTACAAGGCCCTAGAACGCGCGGCAGGCCCAAGAAACGCTGGCTGGATGTCGTCAGAGCGGATATGGCAGAGAACAATCACACGCCAGAGGATGCCGAATATCGGGCAAAGTGGAGGAGATTGAGTAGGAAAGCAGACCCTGGTACTAGTAGGCCGGAAAAACACAGTAACTGGTCAGTTACTTGTCAGTTGCCACCGCCATGCCGGCCCATCCCTAACCCCCCACGAGCTCCGGAAACCCTACTCACCGGCAGAAACACGACCCAGAGGTCATTTGACTGCGGTATTCTATAAAGTGGAGGTCCTTCCCCGGTCCGGCAGCTCAATTCGAGCGAAGATTCGCTATGCCCTACCTCTCTCTTTTTACTAGCTGTGCCAGCGGCGTCGCACGCGTGGATATCGGGTTTCAAAAATAACGGACTTCCATAAAGTGGTGCATAAATTTTAAGTTAGACCTCTAGCAATACATTGGTGAAAACCGCATTCAATTCCATGCAGTAGTTTTTGCGTGATGTGCGTTCAAACATACAGATAAAATTTTCTCTCGTTTTCCCAACATTTCCCTTCACAGCTCTGCTCCTATTGATCGTAGCGTGATGAAAAGTAACGTAACACGTAAGATGAACATACAGACCGGCGAAAGCCAGGCCGCCCTTGAGGCCCAGGATGGCGGAGACCAGCGTCAGCTCGAAGATGGTGGGCACCACGTTGAACACCATCGCAGATAACACGAAGTTGATGGCGCGCGAGCCTCGGTCTATCGTCTGGTGACATAACATGATGTTTAGTTTCCTTTGTATGAAAAAGGGGGCAGACTAGCAGACGGCTCATCTGATGGTAAGTGATAGCCGCCGCCCATGTACATCTGCAACATCAGGAGCTGTAACTCCTGCGCTGCCGGCCGTTAAGGAAGAGGTACGCTCTTTTCTTGAAGATATAATTAGAAGAAGGTATAATTAGCATAAGAATTGCTGTTCTCGCACCTATTTGCAATACCCAAAAGGTGACTAAGTCATAAGTTCCTATATTGTATAACACCCATACTGTACACTTAGTAAGCAAATAAAGAAATTGAAATTGATATGACGGTCGTATCGGTCCGGAAACACCGCTGGCGCCACCACCAAATCATTCCACACGCACAGTTGTGGATTGCCAGGTGTCCAGATGGTACGGATGGCAAGCTCGTCGTGAAGAGCGATGCCCGAAGGCATCGGCTGGAATAATTCTGCACAATAGGCATGACGACTAATTTTTGTTTTGGATTAATATTGATGCATCACCCAATTATAGAAACATTGGTGAAAGAATTACTTCGCTTGTATGAAAAGTCCTCGAGCTATTACAATTTCAAAATCACAAATATGAACTCGTCCAAAAACGCTTAATGCAAACGGATGCGAATTCGTGACGTCACGATTTCGTATTACTTGGTGCAATTTTTTTTGCATTTAGAATGCCTGCACTGACGCCGACGACATTTTAACCGACCACACACACACACGACAATTTCATTTTAAGACTAGCTGCTGCTCGCGGCTCTGCCCGCGTGAATATTCGTATAAAACATAGCCTATGTGTTAATCTGATGTACAAACTATATACCTGTAAAGTTTCATTAAAATCCGTTCAGTAGTTTTTACGTGAAAGTGGAACAAACATCCATCCATCTATCCATCCATCTATCCATCCATCTATCCATCCATCTATCCATCCATCTATCCATCCATCTATCCATCCATCTATCCATCCATCTATCCATCCATCTATCCATCCATCTATCCATCCATCTATCCATCCATCTATCCATCCATCTATCCATCCATCTATCCATCCATTTATCCATCCATCTATCCATCCATCTATCCATCCATCTATCCATCCATCTATCCATCCATCTATCCATCCATCTATCCATCCATCTATCCATCCATCTATCCATCCATCTATCCATTCATCTATCCATCCATCTATCCATCCATCTATCCATCCATCTATCCATCCATCTATCCATCCATCTATCCATCCATCTATCCATCCATCTATCCACCGATCTATCCATCCATCTATCCATCCATCTATCCATCCAAACAAACTTTCGCGTCTATAATATTAGTAGGATTTAAGATTTAAGACCTTGGATAGAGCGCCCGTCTGCCGGCCCAGGTGGAAGCTCAGGTCGAGGTTGTGCAGGTGCGTGAACACGTTGCAGGCGAGGCGGCGGATGGAGTGCTGCGCGACGCGCGCGAACACGGCGTTGCGCAGCTCGTTGAACCCCGCCGCCGTCGCGCGCGCGATGCCGTCTGGTGACGTCGGATGGTTAGTCGCGGAATGTCCAACTCGCTAAATGTCCGATTGGCAAAATGTCCAAGTCGCAAAATATCCAAGTTGAAAATTATCCAAGTTGCAAAATGTTTATGGCGCGAAATTTCCAAGTTACCAAATATCCAAGTTGCAAAATGTCCAAATCGCAAAATGTCCAAGTCGCAAAATGTACCAAATAAACGGTTTCTATTCTATTCTATAGTTCATTCGAATTAAGAAAATAGTGACTCATCACCGACTGCCGGCCAAGCCACACCTAACGCTAGAAATTATAATTTCTAGCGTTTTAATTGGCTAGGGGGTGTGGCTTGGCCGGCAGTCGGTGATGAGTCACTATTTTCTTAACGCGAATGAACTATAAGTTACAAAATGTCCAAGTCGTAAAATTTCCAAATCTCAAATGGTCCAAGTTGGAAAATGTCCAAATCTCAAATGGTCTAAGTTGCAAATCGTCCAAGTTACAAAATGTCCAAGGCGCTAAATGTCCAAGTTACAAAATGTCCAAGTCAATAAATGTCCAAGTCGCAAAATGTTCAAATCGCAAAATGTCCAAGTCGCAAAGTGTCCAAATTGCAAAATATCCAAATCGCTAAATGTCTAAGTTGGAAATTGTCCAAGTTGCAATATGTGCAAGTCACAAAATGTCCCACGTTACTAAATGCAATAAAGTTGCAAAATGTCCTAGTTGGAAAACGTCCAACTTTCAGATTGTCCAAGTCCCTTAATGTCCAAATCGTTTTTCCCGGGTGGGAATCGAACCCTTGGTTCTGCAAGCAGGACTCACAACTAATTGAGATACCGGGACAGTTATATCCCCTTCATTCCCTTCTAAGTAAATGACCTCTAGTTTAGGGCCCGCGGTCTAGACTACACAACTGCCTAAATTTTAAGTTAGACCTCTAGCAATACATTGGTGAACACCGAATTTAATTCCATGCAGTAGTTTTCGTGTGATGCGCGATCAAACATACAGATAAAAATTTCTCCCGTTTTCCCAACACTTCCCGTCACTGCTCTGTTCCTATTGATTGTAACGTGATAAAAAGTATACTATAATCTGCCCAGGAGTATGAAGAATAAATCGTACCAAGTTTCGTTAAAATCCGTCCAGTAGTTTTTTTTACAGATAGACAGACAAAAATTTTACTGATTGCATTTTTGGCATCAGTATCAATCACTTATCACCCTCTGATAGTTATTTTGTAAATATATTTCATGTACAGAATTGACCTCTCTACAGATTTATTATAAGTATAGAAGATAAAAAATATACAAAAAGGACTCACATCCAGCCAGCAAGCTGAACGCTGTAGTACCCAATGCCTGGGGCACAGTCGCCATGCCCAGCAACGCGTCCCCAGCCGGGGTGGTCATCGCTTGATTAACCTCGTCCACCGCGTACTTGAAGAGGAAGGGGACTGTTACGTTCATCACCTTCGCGCCGAACAGGAGAGAAAGGGACAGCATCACTCGGTTCCTGATCATCTCGTTGTCCTGGAATGTTTGAGAAGCGGTTTGTTAGTTTTTCTCAATATCAGAGTCATGTACATATAATATACTTAGGGTTCTTTAATTGATTCCATTATCCATGACACAAATACTTAAGCAGAGTTCTTTGAGATTGGGTGTGTGATACTGTCTGATATGTATGTATTCATCATCATCATCATCATCAGCCTATTGCAGTCCACTGCTGGACATAGGCCTCTCCAGTTGTTCGCCACTTAGGGCAAACATCTGGAGGATATACCCATAATCGCCACGCTGGGCAGGCGGGTTGGCGATCGCAGGGCGTAGCTTCTCGCTCCGGTGACGCTGCTGCCCGTCATCGGTCTGTGGCATTTAGCTACGCCTTCAATTGTGATGGTTATACCGCCACCAGTTGGTTTATTAGTTTGTATGTATTCACTATAAAACCAAATTTCTAATGAAGTTGATTCAAAACAATATTAGTTACATGTATATAACTTTACTTTATCTTATTCTCCACTGCATCTTCATAAAATAAATCAAAAAAAATATCCAAACTCACCTTTGGCCATACATATTCCAACATGCCCCTAAACATATCGGCTCCGGAGACCGGCTTCGCATCCGCCAGGTTTATATCTTCACGGGACAAAACAGAAGCACCTGGGTGAAAGCAGTCTCTTTTTTGGATACCTAGGAACGGGAAATACACCGTCAGGACCGAAGGTAGAGGAAGGGTAAAACGTAAAGGATGAGGGTGCAAGCGGACGTATTATATACAGGGATGCATATGGGATGCGTGCGGGGATAGAGCTGCGTTTCAACCAAGTATTAGTAACAAAAAGGGTAAACAATTTGGCAGTGGGTACAAAATGTACAAAAATAATGAGTACAAGTACTACGAAAGTAAAAGAAAAAAACAAAACAAATCTACAAAAACTAATTTGAAAAAGATAATTAATTTTATTTAACAATGTTCTTTAATTTCTAAAATGCACAAACATTATGTAATAAAATTAACAATTGATTAGTCTTCTATCATTACTGTGTATCAAAGTGAAAAAATGTTTATGAAGTGTACCTAATCAAAAGTAAATAAAAAAAAAGAAAATTAATAATGATGAACAATTTTGAGTATGTTAGCCAAAACAGTCAATCAACACAAAGAGGAACTTAGCTGTTTATTAGTTTGCAAAAAATTTTACTAGTATTTCATCTTAACATTTTCATAAACCAATATGAAATTAGTCTGAGAGAATAGGGGCAGAAACAATAGTTTAACACATATTGTAATGAAATATCCAATTCGACTTCTTTTGTTCATAAAAGCCAGTTGACATGATATTAGGTACTATCCTTCTTATTTGAACTGCAATAGAAGCTTGTTCATGCTGAATCATATCATACAATGGTTAACAATGAAATTATTCTAACTCTTTAAAGTCTTAGTAGTGCAGAAAGGATTTTAGAACATTAATAAGTAGGTACATAAAGCAATTTTTCACAATCAGAACATTATTTAAACATGCCATTAGACTTGTAAACATTTGAGAATTTTATAATACATGTACCTATGTTTGTAACTTCAACATTTCTTTTAAATTAAAAGTAAATAGAATGATGAATATATTTTATTTTTAATAAAAAATACTGTGATGAATTACAAAACTACTAAACACAACAACTGGCACTAGGTATTATGGTATATGTAAAGGGCAAAACATGTGCAAAAAATCTAAACTAGTAAATCAATGAAGTTTAAGGTTATAAAATAAGCTTGTTTATAAACAAATAAATCTAAAAGATGACTAACTTTTTTATAATTAATCAGACAGGAGCAAGTATACCAGTTTATTACTTCTATTTCTATGCAATAGTTTGCAATTGAAACTATTTCGCTATCTATGCAAAAAGAGCTCTAACGATGATAAAATTTAGCCAAGCCACAAGGTCAATATCACATTACGTAATCGACTTCCGTATAAAATATCTTTACTGGAAATAAATTAACGTTAAATAATGTATTTCATTCTAAGTCGTATTCTTATCGTATAAAGAACTTACCAACTGGAATTTTCCCTGTTTTTGGTCTGTTTGCCAACACAGCCGCCAATACATTTTTAGCCGTATCCCCACCTCCAGGAGCACCAGGACTGCTTGGAGGCGTCGTTGAATAAAACTAAAACAATAACTTCTAATAAAAACAAACATTTCACACTGAAAAACCTAGTTAAAAAAATAAAAAACTTGTTTGTTATGGTAAAGTTATCATTGATAAAAACTAACCCTGAAATAGCTTGTAACCGCGCATTGCTTACAAAATAAATTTAACTGTGGTTTGTTCAATATAACAGATTTATTGCTGCTGTACGCTTTTGTGAATTTAAAATGATTTCGAAATAATTTGTCGAATTTCTTATTTGACAATAGCGCGGCCGCCATGGTGGTTGACTGACAAGCAAAGCATTTGACAAGAAGAAGACTATTAGACTACTGACAAGTCTGACTGACGGAACGGAGCGACTATCGATGTTGCCAGTAATAGCTAAAACATTTTATCTGTAATAAATTTTGTCTCGTTAGAGTGGTTGATTTCACGGATGATGTTTCATTGGTTTAACAATGACACATGGAAGTAATTAGTACTTATCATGGGTACTTATATAATACTTCCATGCAACGACATGAAACAACGGCATGGAAGTAATAAATGGAGGCCGTTCAGTGTGAAACAAAAATTTAAAAAATCAACGTCAAATGTGATATTTTTATAGGGACAATCGTTGGTTGCCAAAATATCTATGTACAAGTACTCTTTTAGTTTGCTGCTGTCTAACGGAACTATAGGCAGATTTACATTGAGTCAGTAACTGACGTCAGTGGCAGACGCCGAAAATATTGTAGCGCGCGACACAGTACTGTGCTGACTTGAAATCAATTTACACTATGGCAGCATGGAAGTATTAAGTAATTACTTCCATGTATGGCAGTGCCAGGTTAGCACTGACTCGGCAGTGGACTGGACGTCAGTTACTGACTCGGCAGTGGACTGGACGTCAGTTACTGACTCGGCAGTGGACTGACGTCAGTTACTGACTCGGCAGTGGACTGACGTCAGTTACTGACTCGGCAGTGGACTGACGTCAGTTACTGACTCGGCAGTGGACTGACGTCAGTTACTGACTCGGCAGTGGACTGACGTCAGTTACTGACTCGGCAGTGGACTGACGTCAGTTACTGACTCGGCAGTGGACTGACGTCAGTTACTGACTCGGCAGTGCACTGAACGTCAGTTTCTGACTCAATGTAAATCTGCCTTAAAGAAGTAGATCTTTGGTCTAAAATAAATCTCTGCCACCCCTGGTGTAGGACACAATGTAGGACATGATAGATCTTTCAGGTTTGACCAGCAAAATAAAAGGTGTTTGTTGGGAGCATTAAATAATAAAAATCATTATGACATCTAACATTTAATAAACTTTTCTAATATTTTAACATATTGAGACATGAGCCCTACACAATTACTCAAAATAACACATTTATCACACAACATTAATCTACTAATTGATTCTTTGATATTATCTATTTTATCCCTGACCATTGGTGTTATTAAATCATTTAAATCCTTATTATTAGAACAAATGGCTGCAGAGTAAATCAGCCTACTAACATCTTTATTTTGATCATAATAATACTTTACAACCATCAAAAGTCCATATAAGTTGAAGCTTAGGCCTCTAAAATCGATGTAAAGGTCTTTGTTTAACCCATGACTGCTTATAAACGAATCTTGTTCTTGAGATAACTTTATTGACTTTGAAGATAAATACAGTATTATATTTTCAAAAGTAAATGAAACAAAATCCAAGTCATTGTCGGGTAAAAAGAAGCCATATTCCGTTATCAACTTTACGTTGTGACTGTCTCCGTAACAGATGTATACTTCATTAAAAGGTTCAAAATTGTTTTTTGTATAAATGGAAAACCATACATCGGAAAATAAGTCTTGGTCTATATTTGTCACATTGATGTCCTTCATATTTTTCCCAACCATCAATTTTGTTTCATTTTTAGCATTTGGGCTGTGATTTATCATATCCAAATAGGGACACAATGATAAGATAAGATAAGATAAGATAAGATAAGATAAGATAATCATTTATTGTCAAACTGTGATAATCATTTATTGTCAAACTGTGTACAATGGTGTTACAAATAGTTGTTATACAGATCAAACAGTTTGTCCATTTCGGACGTACAATAGTAAATTATAGTTGTCAAGTGAAATAAGTTTATACGGAATTAATTAATTAGTAAATATTCAGTCAATATAGGTAATAATTAGTTAGTCATTTTACATTAAAGTATTCATTTAAATTATAAAAACATTGCATAAGTAACCAATTTTTAAGTGTGTTTTTAAATATATGTCCGTCTAGTGATTTTATATGTCGTGGTAGATGATTAAATATTGCGATACCAGTTATATAAGTGCTTTTTCGAGTTATGTAACTAGAATGCTTAACAACACATAAGTCATCCTTGTGTTGCGATCGTAAATTATGCTTTGTTTCACTCCTTTTTTGAAAATATTCCCCATGATCCTTTATAAATACACATATCTCTAGTATAAATATACACGTCAATGTAAGAAACTTGAATTCTTTGAATACAGACCTTAGTGATTCATATTTGTTTATGTTAAACATGATTCGCAGACACCTTTTTTGGAGTATAAATGTGGATTGGCTATCAACAGAGTTTCCCCAAAAAATTATACCATACTTTAAAATAGGGTATACATATCCATAGTAAGCATTTTTTGCTACATCGAGGGAAGTAACATTTTTCAATATAGAAATTGCATAACAACAACTGGAAATTCTTTTATTGATTTTTTCAATATGCATTTTCCAGTTTAAGTAGGTATCAACAGTGACTCCCAAAAAGTTTGCATTTGTTACAATCTCAACTTTAAAGTTCTTAATATTAATATCTAAATCTATTGCATCTTTCTTATAATTTCTAAATTCAATCAGTTTAGTTTTATCTAAGTTTACTTGTAAATTAATAGATATTAGATAATTTACCAATGTGTCAAGAGTCTTACGAATTTCCTCAATGAGACTGTTTTCGTCTAGTTTGTCTTTTGATATGAATATTGTTGCATCATCAGCAAACATGACACAGAGGTGATCAATTGTCAAGGGAAGCTCATTTACGTATATTAGAAATAATATAGGTCCGAGTACACTACCTTGAGGTACACCAATATGATTTCCTACATAGTCTGACTGTACTCTTTTCATTGTTTTCGTATTCTTGTCATATGTATCTAATACTGTCGCTTGTACTCTATTCTTAAGATATGATTCCATTAATTTTAGCGTATTTCCACGAATTCCTATGTGTTCTAGTTGTTTTAATAGTATACTATGGTTTACACAATCAAAAGCTTTTGATAAATCTAAGAGCAATCCGACACAAGATTTTTTCTTGTCAATATCTGCCCATATCTGTTTTAATAATTTAAATATAGCCAGAATAGTGTTTTTACCTTTTTGAAATCCGAATTGATTTACATGTATTGTTTTATTTTTGTTTAAAAACGATGTCAACCTAATTGCTATAATTTTTTCAAATATTTTTGAAAAATTTGGCAATAAGGCAATGGGTCTATAGTTACTCATTTCAGTTTTTGAACCTTTTTTGTAAAGTGGTTTTATCAATGCCTTTTTTAAGTCATCTGGGAATATTCCGGTTTCCAATGTTAAATTTATAATGTGTACTAATGGTTCAGCTATATAATTAATGCTTTTTTTAATTAATAACATGGGGATGTTGTCATGTCCAGTACTTTTTTTAGTCTTAAGGCCTTTTACCACATTTTTTATTTCAGGAATAGTAACCGGAGCCATGAAAATGCTGTTTGGATTTGATGGGGTTATTGAGTTATATTTAATGTCATTTTTAGATGGATTATTTAAATTTAAATTAGTCATATAATCATTCATTGCATTTGCCATGTCAAAAGGATTAGATATAAATATGTCATTTTTTGCAATAGTCTGTATAGTTTCTGAAATAGTATTAGTTTTTGTAGTATTTTCTCTAATAACGTCCCAAGTAGCTTTACTTTTATTTGTACTCTTGTTAATATGATTTGCATTTGTATTTCTTTTAGATTGCTTTATTACCGATTTCAAAATTGTGCAATATTTTTTGTATCGTCCTTTGGTATGCAAGCAATTTGTTCTCGTAGATTTTAAATATAACTGTCTCTTTTTTCTACTAGCTAACTTGATTCCTTTTGTTTTCCAGTTTTGTGTTCTTTTGTATGTCATTTTAATTTTTAAATTGGGGACACATAAATCGAAAATTAAACCAAATGTATCAGAAAAGATTTTGTACGCTACATTTGGATCAATCTGATCATACACATCTTCAAAATTAATTTGTGATATGTATTTCATGAATATTTCCAGATACCAATCAGGCTTTCTCTTATAAACATACCAATACTTTTCACTAAAACTTCGATTTACTCTAGTCGTTATAATTTGACAAGTGTGATCTGATATACCCAAATCTAATACTTCTACTGAATACTGCTTTATATTTGTGAATATATTGTCGATACATGTTTTAGACTTAGTTGTGATTCTAGTTGGGGTGTTAATTGTACTATTTAACTTATAAGACAGAAACAAATTCACAAATGATTCCGTTTTATAGCTTTTTGCGAGGATATTAATATTAAAGTCCCCCGCTATTATTATTCTTTCAAAATGATGTCGTGTTCTAATTGCTATTTTACGCAGAAGGTATTCTAGATTAACCATAAAAATATCTAAATTGCTATTTGGTGCCCTATACATACATATTATTAGATAATTCAGTCCGCTTATTATAACACCACAACATTCAAAGTGACTTTCAACAGACATTGCAGATATCCACTGAATCTCATTGTAATCAATTGAGTTTTTTAAATAAATTGCAACACCTCCGCCTCGTTTTAGTTTGCGACAAAAATGTGCTACTTTTTTGTAACCATTAAGCTGTAGTATATTTACTTCATTCTCGTTTAAGAAGGTTTCACTAAAACAGCACACATGTACATTTTTTTCATTTGTTAATAGATTAAGTTCGTCGACTTTAGATTTGATGCTTCGTGTATTTAAGTGTAAGACACTAAACCTGTTTACGTCGTTAGTCACGAAAAAGATCTTCAGTTTTATTTTCTTCATTCCTATCCTTATGTATAGCTGTGTCATTGTTAGGTTCATTTATGTCATGTTTATGCGAAATATTATTAATTAGTTTATGTATTGAAGTATTATTATATGTATGGGTCTTATTTTTATTTATTATTTTAAAATAGTCTGTGATTTTCTGCTGTACTGAGTTATTTTGTTCTTTGCATGTGTAATAATTTCTGTAACGTGTATGATTTATGTAATTATTTTTGTAACATATACTGAGCATTTCTCTTAACATTAACCGGCCTATGTACAATTTTCGATTATGAATATATCCTTCACGTTGCAACGGGACGTAAGTGACTTGGGTGAATTGAGAACAAACCAAACGCACAATCTCATTAAGTTTATCTACGTTCATGATTTTATTGTTAAAAATTTCCATTACTAAAACGTTAGTATTTGCAAGCAATGACAGGTAATAATATAAGAAAGATTGAACATTTTGAGGGTTCCGATCATTTGACCCTGCCATAATCACAACATAATCAGAGTTAGTAAAGTCTTTACACAGCATATTACAGTACAATAAAGTTTGATCAATGTGAGCATTAGGCTTTACAACTGACGTCACACAATATTCTTCGCCTAACAATTTCTGCAAAATACTGCGGATACCCTTACCATCCTGATCACTAAATAACATTACTTTCTTTATTTTCATATTGGATGTTTTACTTAATTCTCTCTTCCTTGAATCTGTAGTAGGTGGTTTGGTCAATATTTGATTCGTACAAATGATTTTCTTAGAATGGTCTATTGGCGCTTCAGGAGCGGGCGTCTCTGAGTTGTCGAATTTCATTTCCGCTTGGACGTCTAATTCCACGTCTGATAAATCTGCCTGTGTGTTCGCGAGTGATTTTGAGGGCTTGAGATTGTTTAGCATCCCTGTGTGTACTTCACTTTTATTATTTGTGACATCAATTTCTGGCGTAATGATTTCAGGTTGAGTTTGATCTAAGCTTGTGAAGTCCAGATTCTTAGATAATCTCTTTCTTCCTTTCTTATCTTTTTCTTTGATAGGAGTTGAGCGGCATATGCGTGTTAATTGGTTGGTTTTCTTTTCATAGCTAATAATTTCTTTTTTTAAAGAGCTATTTTCCATTAGAAGATTTTCAATTTGTTGTTCAGCTATTTGTAATTTTGATTCCAGGTCAGTAATTCTGATTTTTAATTCCTCTAAATCTTCACTTATAATGTATCCCGGGGTATAATCGGGGCAGCTTCTATTAAGAACTGACGTTTCAGTATCGTTCGCTGATTCGTCAGTATGGAGAGATTCAAAAGAATTATGTATCGAAATATTTGGTTTGTGTTTGACTCTTTCCGCTACAAAATCTCGCATCGTAGGTGTAGTAGCTTTGGGAGCAGTTGATGACGTTGATGCTTTATTTTTCGACAAATTTTCGTCCACGCACTTTTGGCATTTCCAATTATTACTTCCTTTCTGCTTCATCACGTAAAATAATGTTTGTGATATTTTTGTGCAAGTAAGGTGATTCAACTTTTTACATTGGGAACACGTTAGGAACTGCCTATCACATATGTCTTTACTGCACTTTGCACATTTCCTCGCCATTATAAAATAATTTTGTACCTTGTGTCCGTTTAGCGCGCGTGTATAAAATGTCCGCTTTGTTCGCGTGGTGCTAGGCCGCAGAGCGGTCGATCGGCTCGCTTCGGCGCGGCGCGGGAGCGTCGCTCGGTGCCGTTCGGTAGTTGTTGCGCTGCGTCAGATGATTCACAGCTGATCGCGTTGAAGCGACGTTGCACTTGTAAACACAACTTTCACTTTTTGTAGTTTGCAAATCTTAACGTTTTTTGAAGATGAATCTGCTAATAGCACTTCACTGAGTTATTATTTGGGTAATTTAGTTGTACCGTTCGTTAGATGATGAGACAACGTGCAATTGGGTATATAATTTGACCCGTAAAACTGACTTTTACTATATTCTTTGAATTAATATAACGGAGCTCACTGTAAAACACTGCCGCCTCAGGCGCGGGGAGGCGGGGTATGATATTTTAGTATTATCATTAATTAAACTAAGGACTGTTTCATCAATATTTTTCAAGTTTAATATATTTGTTAAGTCCATGTAGACACATCTTGTGTTGACAGTGAAGTATGCCCATTCATATGTTGATAATTCCATTCGTTCTTTTAACTTTTGCACTGATGCACACTTGCTTACAGTTGATCGTAAAATGCTCTCAAAAATACTGTAAGATGTATTAATTATATCCTTCTGTTTTGTAATTACTGTATATATGTCAGAGTGCACATGGCATTGTATATCATTTGATAAAAAATATGGCACAGTATATTCTTTAGGTAAACTGTTTAAATACAAATACCATTTCGTTTCCTCATCTTGGATCCTTAAATATGTTAAGTAAAAAGCCATCAGGGACTGGAATGAAACCGTCTGCTTGTACTCTACCAAACATTGTTTGCTATTCTCTAAAAATATACTAGAAAACGCTAAGTCTGTTAAAATTGTAATCACATTTATAGTAGAATTTAGTGGCAAGTTTATCAACTCCTCCCCAGCGGATATTTTCTTCTTTGTCAATACTCCACGGCCGGTGTCGTTGAAAACGGCCAGCACTAGCTTATCGTTACGTCGAATACCCTGTTTCGATAACCACGAGTTGAATAAAATTAAATCTTTTTCATCGTCACAAGTGCAAAAGTTGCGAGCTTTGTTTTGCTTCCTCTTGCGCTGCGTCCGACCCATGTTTGATAAAGTTATAAAGTATAGTATTCATTTAATTGGGTTAAAAGTAAATTTCCTTTTCAAACCACTATTTACTTTTTAAAAAATTAAAATATTGTCAGCGAGGTTTGTTTCGGTTTGCAATGTTTTGACATTTGGTTTGGTTAACAAAACGTTTAGTTATTATGGCTTAGTAAAATAACTTCCATCAAAGTAAAAAATATATTTTTTAACTCTTCATAAATCATTTTTTAAGGATAAAATATTACAAGAAAATTTTTTTCTAAGCTAAAATAAGTGAGTATTGAAGCTAATATTCAGATAAATTACTAAATAAATAATTTTTAACAAAAATGTATACATCCCACAGATTACTAAAAACATATGAACTACAAGCAACGAAACGCAAAAATCAATGACAGAAGTGTCGTCCAGAAATCAAAAGTTACAATCTCGAGACGCTTTTGTTAAATTAAGTCAGTCTTTTTCCTTTATTAGGTAAATAGGTACCCATAATGCAAAGTAAGGAAATATTTTAATGTACAAGCAGAAAATATGTTCTATAAATAAGATTTTTCTATAAATTAAATGTATTCTAGCGTTTCAGAGAATCACTTATTTATTATTACATTTCCGAACGAGTAGCATTTCAAAGTTTTGACAGCTTTAGCCGTTTTCAAAACGACGGTTGCCGCAAGTGTTCAATTACGTTGGATTATTTTTATATTGTCTTCTTGCGAACTTATTACCTATTTAAATTATTACTGTCGACGGCGTTTCTTTTTGCGTTTCAGCTAATCAGGTGATAGTTATCGGAAACATGTCGCAACAGCAAACCAAAAATTGTATTACCCTTCGCGGGTCAGCTCAAATCATATGCGAATACCTAAGTAAGTGAGATAATGTTGCAAAAACTTATATTTGAGAGCTTATTAATACCCTTTCAATAAGTAATAGGTATATCTGTAAAAATAATTTTGGTTTCTACAATTGCGACACAGCAAAAATGTATAAAATACATTGTATCATAAAATAGAATTGTATTTCAGATTTCGCCATCAATTCGGTGCTGTTCCAAAGAGGTCTTTACCCGCCAGAGATGTTCAAAGCAGAGCAGCAGTACGGTATTACGTTGTTGATTTCTGAAGACCCACAAATCAAAAGTTTTCTTACAAACCTACTAAAACAGAGTGAAGGTAAGTTTATGATTGTATTATTATGGTCAGATTAGTGAACAGCAGCAGTTATTTTTTTTGTCAAGACATAACTCAATAGGGATGTTTCCAGGTCAAAATAATTACATTATACTTAGTCCGTATTTGAGATTATAAAAATATATTGGACACATATTTTTCCTTTTTTCATTTAAACAAATAATAACAAAGGTACAAGGCATCAAAATTTAGGAGTGGGGGCGTCTACTCAGTGGTGAAAAAACTCCCACTTTGATGTCACACATAATTTTAACGGGCTTTATCATTTTTGGTTTAAATTTGATTAAAAATTTGTGCCTTTTGTTTTTGAACAGCCATCAGGCCTTTTAGTTATGTGTGGCTAAATCTGACACTCACTAAAATTATATTTTAAATTTAAAGAATAAAAATTTAATTTTCTTTCCAGAGTGGATAATTAACAAAAAAGTCAGCAAACTTTCCCTAATCATCCTAAATGTAGCCAACAAAGAAGTCTTAGAATGCTGGGATTTTAATGTACAGTACGAAGAGGGTGACGCAGCTTTATCAAAAGAAAAAAATGAGACGGTAGGCAATAAGGACTTAAAAAAAATTCAACAAGAAATTAGAGATGTTATGCTTCAAGTTGCCGCTACAATATCGTATTTACCTTTCTTGGACTGCCGGTGTTCATTCGATGTCCTGGTTCACGCTAAAACAGATTGTGACGTGCCCGAAAAGTGGGCGGAAGCAGAGCCAGTGTCTATTACTAATGCGCAAAATGTTCAATTGAAAACGTTCTCGACTAGTTTACATAAAATGGAGACTGTGGTTAGCTATAAATTGGTAGATTAAAATAAGTAGTAAATGTTTTGTTGTGATACAGAATGAAAGAACTGAATGGCTAAGTGAGATATTATTTCAGTATGTGTGGAGTCACTAAACTAAAAATATGTGGAATGATGCCTCAGTTTTGTTTACATAATATTTTCTAACACACTTTATTTATTAGGATACCTTCTAAGGTTCTAAGTTTGTTTTTGCATGTTATTTTATGGTCCTATATTAAAAAGTCCCTTTGTGGAATCACAACTAAAATATGTTTTAAGTATAACTTTGTGTTATACCTATCTGAAAGCACCCTTAATTCGACCAATCACGTGCAAGCTGTGAGCTCCTGTACTAACTTGCTTCGGTGAACAGACTATGTTCATCAGATGACAGTGCATCCCACAATAATGTTTTGCATTAAGATAATATATTTTTATGCAAATACACCTATCCATTTTCCAAAATAGTTATTTAAATGTAATAGGTGTCAGACATGCAAATGTGATGCCTGATGGTAAGCAGTGAACACCGCCTATGGACACCCGGAACTCAAACCACTGCCGCTCCTTTAAATAGGAGTAGTTTCTTGAAAGTAATTTGTGATTAATGTCATCCCTACTTTTTGTCTATTTATTAACCAAAAGTAACGGAATATTGTATTACCAAAGTGTAAATAAATACTGAACATTATTTATATTTCCTAGTTTTATAAAGACTGTGCTTGCTTTAATATAAATTTACTACATTTTCTGGAATTTGCAGATTGAAATGGAATAATTTATTTATTTATTTATTTAAAACTTTATTGCACAAAATGGTACAAAAGGCGAACTTAATGCTAGGAGCATTCTCTACCAGTTAACCTTTGGATCATGCAGAGAGCAAATGTGTGTGCGGTATGTATAGTGCGGTATGTAATAATGTTATTATAGAATCTGTTATGGTTATACAATAATAATAATAATTTGACATAGGTACAGATAATTTGTTTTTCTGTAAATGTCTGTTACTATGCGATGCGCAGACTCACAGTGCCCTAACACCTATAGGTTTTTACCTATCCGTTCGCGCGACGCATAGTAACGTTTGTGAATACGGCCGTACGAGTGCATGGAATGTATGATTGCAATGTTTGTGGCAATGTATTTGTATGTTCCAAAGCTTCAGAATGTATGAATATTGTAAAAGCTGAATCTTAAATAGGTAATTTTTGAAGTGTGTGGAATGTAAGTATGTATGACTGTTTTAATGTATCAGGATGTATAATAGTAGGAGCGATCGTCGATCGATGAAGATTGATAATGATGATGATGGTAGAAACTATCCATTCTATTAGAAACCATATTCATTCTTCCATTCATGTCATCGATCGACGATCTATTCATTGGTCTGCTTTATGACAAACGAACTTAACGATCGTTCGATGGATGGATCTTGTGGTTTTGTGCCATACAAAACGTACAACGATCTCTTGCGAACACGTGAGGGGCTAAACAGAAGAATATTAGTGTGCTTCAAGCTGGAATCCTCATCTCTGAAACCTGCATGAAAACGAATTTTGACTATGCCAAAAAATAGTCATGAAATAGTCATAAATAGTCGCCAAGTAAAAAAAATAGTCGCATTATAGTTTCGGAGTTATAGCTATAGGTTGGTGAGGATTCTGGCTTGACGTTCAAGCTGTAATCCTCACCTCTGATGCAAGCAAACGGCAAAGTCTATCGAATTGGTTTATGTTCCAAAAAATAGTCATGAAATAGTCGCAACGGCATACCAAATTTCAGAATTATTCGTTAAGAGATTCCAGAGATATAAGGGTAGGTTGGTGAGGATTCTAGCTTGAACATTTGAAAACTTCAAATATCTCCGAAACGGCTACGACTTTCGATTTGAGTTTTTGCCAAAAAATAGTCATGAAATAGTCGTCTCCAACGGAAATAAATTTGAGCTGATTTAATTTGAAATTAAAAAGTGTTAATTTTTCCCTACATTTCTATGGAGGTACAGTCGTGTACAAAATGTTTACTTCATTTTATACTATTGTAAAATATTTCGCTTGAACTATAATATTTCGTCAAATTAGGTGTTTTCCAAGACTAGTGACTAGACCGAGTGCTATTACGATTAAACAAATAAAAACAAACATTTATATTTTTTGTAGCTATTTTTATTTAGTACAATTTAAAGCTTGAAAATGCGTACATAACATGTTTAAATTAAAAATAAGTACATATAATGTTTATATCACAACCGAATAATAGGTATGCCGTTCAGGCATTTCCATACTAGCTTCGGGAGCGCTCGGCCTCATAGTCTCCGTCCTTTATGGTGCCCCGGCACTGCCGTTAGATAATATTTGTAAACATTTTCTAGCATACATTTATATTTTATTTTATTTACTCTATATTATGTATGTATCTATTAAGTTATTTAATATTTTAATCCCTGTTTAATCCTATCCCACTTTGCAACACTCTACCTACATACATGTAGGTACATACATACTGTATCTGCTTAGCCCAATAGTTGACCGGTAGAGAATGCCTACACGGCATTCGATCCGCCTTTTGTGCACTATTTCTATTGTGCAATAAAGATTAAATAAAAAAAAATATTTACTAACAGATGTTGTCAATTGTTACATTTTGTTAGGAAGTGTCACATGTTATAAGTGCCTGTACACTGATGAAAAATGTTTACTAACATTTAAATCTGGCATTTGCTTACTTGGTTTTGCGTTCTGAGGGAGTGTCTATACAAAAATGGAAGAAGAATTGCCCATTAGAATAGCTTTTAGTTTTGTTTACAAAAGACTAAGCGATCTTATTGGATGCGCCAAACAAAATATAACACTTATTTTATTTTGTTACTAGCTGTGCCAGCGGCGTCCCACGCGTGGATATGGGGTTTCAAAAATAACCGACTTCCACAAAATGGTACCCAGATTTTAAGTTAGACCTCTAGAGGTTGATGGATTGCTAGCAATACATTGGTGAAACCGCATTTAATTCCAAGCAGTAGTTTTCGCGTGAGGCGCGATCAAACATACAGATAAAAATTTCTCCCGTTTCCCCAACACTTCCCGCCATTGCTCTGCTCCTATTAATTGTAGCGTGATGAAAGTATACTATAACCTGCCCAGGAATATGAAGAATAATCGTACCAAGTTTCGTTAAAATCCGTCTAGTAGTTTTTTTTCTATAACGAACATACAGACAGACAACAATTTTACTGATTGCATTTTTGGCATCAATATCGATCACTAATGACTCCCTTATTTTGAAAATATATTTAATGTACAGAATTGACTTCTCTACATATTTATTATAAGTATGGATAGAAGATAACTTGTTATAAAATGTTTACTCAGTTACGAAACATTTTTCATGAAATAATTTTTAACACAATGACATGTGATTAAATGTCTGCTAACGTTGCTAAACATTTTCTAACGGCGCGGCAGTGTGGGAGCACCATTAGTGTCTTCCCACAATCATCGTCGCGGACATTTCATTGACTTGAGTATTTTGCTTGACAGTCACGCCATCTAGTAAGTGTTGTGGAACTAGCTCTAACCATTTTAAAAACGCATTGCTGTGATATTAACATTAAAGGTAAATGTGAAATATATGTAAAGATCAATTATTAAAGCTCATAGTTATTCTTTTTGCTGGGTGGGAACAGGTCGGTAATTGTGTATTATATGTACTGATTTCAGATTTAAACAAGTTTTGTACTAATATGCAAACTTTATATTATAATAAATAAAAATAGCTACATAAAAATGTTTGTTTTTTTTTGTTTAATCATAACAGCTGCCATGGAAAATACCTAATTGAACGAAATATTATATTTTAAGCAGAACATTTCACAATAATATCAAATGAAGTAAAACATTTTGTATACAACTGTACCTCCAAAATTGTAGGGAAAATTATAACTTTTTATTTTCTAATTAAATCAGCTCAAATTTATTTCCGTTGGAGACGACTATTTCACGACTATTTTTTGGCAAAATCTCAAATCGAATATCGTAGCCGTTTCGGAGATATTTGAAGTTTTCAAATGTTCAAGCTAGAATCCTCACCAACCTACCCTTATATCTCTGGAATCTCTTAACGAATAATTCTGAAATTTGGTATGCCGTTGCGACTATTTCATGACTATTTTTTGGAACATAAACCAATTCGATAGACTTTGCCGTTTGCTTGCATCAGAGGTGAGGATTACAGCTTGAACGTCAAGCCAGAATCCTCACCAACCTATAGCTATAACTCCGAAACTATAATGCGACTATTTTTTTTACTTGGCGACTATTTATGACTATTTCATGACTATTTTTTGGCATAGTCAAAATTCGTTTTCATGCAGGTTTCAGAGATGAGGATTCCAGCTTGAAGGACACGAATATTAGTGTACAAAAAGACAAAAACACACTATCCGTAACCGAACGATTGTTTATTGTAACGCCTTTGGTAACACCCTAATGATGCGGTTTCACTGAGGCGAAGCAAAGCCGAGTGGTGATGACAGGTGCCGCGATTCAGACAGATTGGATGTAAGGGAGCTTAGAGCTCTGATGAGATGGCTCACTTGCCCGGGATACAACCTGTAATACAAACGAGACTCTGACAACCAACTGGTGGCGGTTGAGAATAATCACATGGTAATGTCCAAGAAATGTGGATTTTAAGCCATGTGATTGGTCAATCGCTTAGCTCGTCTCTGCTCTGCTCCGCCCCGCCTAAGTGAGCAATGATTCAGATATTTAGTAGCGATGAGATTGAGGCATCATTTTACATGTATCTTTGGCTATATACATTGTCATAACTCAGTATTTTGTAAATATATGTAGCTAGCGTAACTTTAGAGTTAAGATTGCCTTTGCATTTTTATTTTTGATTGAATTTTAACTTCAAGAATAAATCATTGTATGGATTTTTTAATGTTTCTTTCCATAACTTCGGAATTTTAAAATATATCTACTTTATGTAGGCAATAGGCTATTATGGCTAAAAATTGTAATTAGTCCGTCTTTTAGCTTATTCAAAAATAAAAGACACGTATTTTTTATTTGTAAATTAGACTAAAAATTACAATGTTATAGCCCGTTGAAATTACGCGTGACGTCACTCGGTGAGGCATTTTTGACTCCCACTCCTAACTTTTGATGCCTTGTATCTTTGCTATTGTTTATTTGAATGAAAAAAGGAAAAATACGTGTATTTTATTTTTGAATAAGCTAAAAGACGGAGTAATTACAATTTTTAGCCATAATAGCCTATTGGGAATAGTCCCAAATACAGTATGTATTTTATTTTGGGTAAAATGAGTACCAATGTTTATGGACTAAAGAAGGGAAACGGTTCATGTTTTTAATTAATTTATTATGTTTAACAAAGCTCTTACAAAATAGTGATTACATGCTATAATAAATATCATCTATTCAGCAAATAATACTGTACAATCTGTTAATACAACTTAACATTTCAGTAATTCCGGGTACTTGAGATCTTGAAGTAAAATGCGAGGCAGAGTTTTATAATTTTAGAAGCAATAATAGGCTCAGTAAAATATTTTTTGTATCTATAATTAAAATAAAATTGTAGGCTACATAACAATGATCGGTTATCAATTCATCATACATATTTTCGTTCTAAGTAATTTACATAAAATCTCTTTTTGACGTAGTAAAATAGGTGAAGCCTATTTTATACACTTTTGCAGAAATATAGTAATACAAATAAAGTATTTGTAAACTAAAAAAATGGTCAATATATGGTATGGGTCAACTTTAAAATTTATCATTTTGAAATATACATATTCACTAGCTTTTGCCCGCGACTTCGTCCGCGTGTTTAAATTTATACATACAAAAGTTTTTTCCCGCTAACTCCCGTTCCCGTGGGAATTTCTCAAAATACAGCCATAACTAAACTTTATATTTACTAAGGTACCTGCATGCCAAATTTCAAGCGTCTAACTTAAGCGGTTTAGATTTTTCATACAAAAGGATTTTCCCGCTAATTCCCGTTCCCGTGGGAATTTCGGGAATTCCTTTCTTAGTGCACCCCTACGGTACCTAAGCTACGTCCCTTCCAAATTTCAAGTGCCTACGTTTAGCCGTTTGGGCTGTGCGTTGATATGTCAGTCAGTCAGTCAGTCAGTCAGTCAGTTTCTCCTTTTATATATATAGATATGATTCACAATATTTCTTAGGACAGGGACCAACCCTTTATTTACGCATTTATACTTACTGCTAATGCCTTTTATTGTTTTAACAAAACTTTTTACTATCCCTACTAAGTCGCATTTTAAGCACCACTATTATAAATAAACTTAAATTACAGTGAAACTATTATACAAAAGCTATCTAATATAACTTTTCAATTAAGTATCAAAGTACAGACGAGGACAGTATCTAATGGAAAATTACACTTAATGTCATGATGCAAGTTAAATAAATTTAGATAGGTATGCAAAAATTTTACACAATATTTTACTAATAAATAAATTTTGGTAGGAATGATTTTATTTATTTGGCGAATCTGAGTGTTTTATATAGAACACGTGTCGTTACCATAGCGGGTCGCCTTTACCTGAAAAAAAAAATTAATTTAATAACATGTAATAGTAATCTATTGCATGCAGTTAATTGGTCGCGGTTTTATTGTTATCTCACAACAAATAATTAAGTTTCTTTTTAACAAGATACCCATTAATTTGAACCATGCATTTAAAATGCTATTATTAGTTACGATAATCTTAAGCATTAGTCACTAAATACCAAACTATGAAGGAAACGGAAAATTTTATACTTATCATCGTTTTAAAATAAAAAAATAATGTGAAATTCTCTTTCACATAATATAATTACATAATTTTTGTGTTGTTTTATGTAACTATAATGAGAAGATAAAATATTTTCGTTCCGGGAAATGAGTGCTGAGTGTTATTCTAGTGCACGACAAGAAAATTTCGAATAATACATACCATTGTTCATGTTGGCTTCCAAGTCGCCATTTTGAGGAAATAGGTTAATAATTTTGAGAGAAAAAAGAAAACAAATTGTCGCCTTTCTGTTAATTCCAACACTCATTCTTTTATTGTGATTTTGGTATATTATCTATTACATGACAGCATGTCGCACCTTAATATTTGTTGTGAGAGAATAAAGTTAGAAAGAGGTCACGATGACGTCACGGAAACTACGATATTACCGACTCGTTAAAAACAAGCATTAATATTATTATAGGACTTTGTATCGCAACTGTTTAAAATATGTTAAAATAGCAGGTGTTTCTATGACGTCAACCACCTCGGGCTTTTCAGTATTAAAAATAAATAGATCCCTTCAAATTTAATTACACATAAATAATGAACTTAAAAAATTAATAGAAATACCTTTATACAAAATGAAAATATTAAAGTAACAAAACTGCGCATCTATTCCGTGAGTATTCGGTCCCAAAAACATATTTTAAACTAAAAATACTGCCAAAAATAAAATAAAAAGGAATTATACTATTTAAATAGAATTCGCTATAACGCCACAACCATTCTTTCAATTTTCCACACTCAAAAATTATACATAAATTCATCTAGGTCTACCTAGCTTATTATTAAAACTGGATTCTGACTAGGTGGTGTCTATCGAAAAAATCAAACTATATGTTTTTAATTTAGTCTCTTACAGGTATTGTGATGGTTTTACTCGCTGTATAGTATTATGAAGAAAAAAATAAAAACAAAACATCATTAAGAACCTTCTACAGGAAATGACGAAACTTTCAAGACTAAAAATACATTACAGCGAGTAGAACAAAGTCTATTTCTTTTTAAATGTAAAATTTAATATATAAAAAACTCTTATCCTAATAGATATGTACATAACTTGCAAGTCTCATCATTAGGACATTACAGCTACGAGTTATCAAACCTTAACGTTAATTACTAATAACAATATAAATCGCAATATTACAAATATGTGTAAAATATTTACAACTTCAATAATAGAAGGAATAAAAAGAACTTTGTAAAAAGGCGTTTTAAGTCAATAGGCGTCTAGTACTTTTTAAAAAAGCTTAAAACATTTTTTGATTGTTACTATCAAAAAGCGTTTTTTAATTTAAAGAAATGCTGTAATTCTTTTCGATTACAACTCGAAAAACTCGTTAATCTAAAACTCGAATGGCGTTCAGTTCTTTTATTATCAATATTTAAAAATAAACAATAAATTTCGGAACATAAATTAGAAAATAAACTCCTTAAAAGTTAAAATCTCACTGGGTCAGCTATTTTCTTACTGGAAAGGTACGCAATAGGGAATATGCATGAAAAATAGTTTCAGGTATTTACTAATTAATCGTAAAATAGATCAAAATCTACTACGAACAGTGAAAACAAAATCAAAATTGGTTGAAAAATGGGCGAGATACAGTCATTGAAAGTGAATATATCCATCTCTCTCTCGCGAAACAGATTTTTCTATGGAGTTAGTACGGCGCTCACGGTACGTGACGTCAACTACCGCATCGGATCTCTCTGTCTAATCAATAACTTTAACGCTTTATAACTCGCTTAATAGAAAAGATAGTTTAAAAATTCTTCGATATTTATGTATCTGGAAGACAAAAGATCTCAATAAATCCATAAAAAAAAGTCATGCATATTCCCTATTAATTCCCATAACACATACATTATGGTGTATGTATGTACACTTGAAATAACGATAGATAACAACAAATTTAGGAGATCTTTAGAAAAACTTTAAAAGTTGATATTCAACGGCAAAGTGGCTATTATCATTGTATTTAGATTTGTTTGCTTGAAAAAAAAACATTTTGATAGATGAAATCTTAGATATTTATCCAAATTATTTAGAAAATATTTTAATGTAGGTAATGTTAACATGGACTTATGAGCTTTTATCAATGAAACATATTTTTTTATGTATAAAACAAGACATCTTGTATCGCCACTGTGTAGGAAGGCAAAAATGTATGTGTTTGGGTACTAACAACGCCATCATTACTTAATGCAACTAAAAACAAAATGGAATCGTCTTGATTTCTCATCGTAATGGCAAGATGAGACTGAGATTCGAAAAACTGTATTTACAATAGACAGCTGACCACAAGCTAAGAACAAAAATAGGCGTGGCTTAGCTACGTCTTTGCAAAATCATCTTTACATCCAGTACGATTTTGCTAGACTTGCGCGCTCCGTGTAGCTTCAATGTTTCCCTATTCTTTTTTATATCTAGTTTAGTTTTAAAATGTTCTATCTACAACCTAATTAATCATCAAATAGGAAATACTAATGGATCTCGTGTAGTCTGTGCTACTCATCTGATATTGACCTTCCGAATCCCATCACATAATAGTTTAGGATCCCGATATACAACTACCTTCACCGAGATATTTATTTGATGAAACTTATTTTATATTTAATTTAATATATTGCATATGGGTTGCCTATCATATTGTAATCCAGGATATGATAATTATAATTAATTTAAAATAAAAAAATTTTAAACATTTCACCAGTTTGATTATTAGATAAATTTGTTACCAATCTAAAGTCTGAAGCCCAAAGAATATGCAAACGTTAGATAGCCTATTCTTTTCAAACTCTCGGGTAGCCAGGACATAAATCGATACTAGGCTAGTATAGATTTACCATTATTAAATGTATGAATTAAATGTAATACCATTATTAAGATGTCACAAAAATACTGTGCAGTCAATTGGCTCTCGTACTATAAAGCACAGTAAATCTTACTTTTGTCGTACAATTAGGCTGTGGAACTCTCTTCCAGCACACGTGTTCCCTTCCTCTTATAGTCTAGGGTCTTTTAAACGGGGCGTGAAGCGGCACTTATGCAGGCCGTCATAGTGTGATCGATCCACATTGCACTAACCATGTGTGATGAGGATCGCTTACACTTTTTGGACTTCGTCGTTTGCTTAACATCAGGCAGGACGCAGTCATTTTGACGTGCTATTATAAAAAAAAAAAAATATATTAAAACGATCAGACCGCTAATCAATAATCATTTAATCAATCAACAGCCTTAGTCCGTCCATTACTGAACTAAAATTTGATAGGAAACCCGTATGCAATATATTTATTGACTTATTAAATTAAATATAAAATATGTTTCATCAAATAAACATCTCGGGGAAGGTCGTTGTATATCGGGATCTTGGACTATAAGCGATGATCAGATTTTCCACAGACTATTCTTATTTTTCTAGTGCATTGGAACGCGCTCGCTAAAATTTAAATTCATAATTGGAACAAGGTGGGTTCTGCGCCTGCGCATCGCTGGCTAACAGTAGTAGGAGGTTGATAGGCCCAGTTTGCACGTATAGGGGTGATGATACATACTGCTCCTATTAGATACGTCCTTGTTCTCGCATCTTTGTCCGTTGAAGCCTTCTGGGCATCTGGAAAATAATATTTACTTATTAAAACGCAATATTTTTACTGGCACGCTGTTTGAAATAATGACAGTTGGTGGGAACTTAATAATGTTAATACTTTAACTTTCATACAGAACAATTAAAGGATTACAATGTGTACCTAGTTTTTGATAAATTTTAAGGGAAGAGGTAAATGAGAATGGTTTAGATGTAGAGCTTGCATCAATTGCAATAACTAAACCATTAAATAAGAGCAATAAGTCCCAATTTACAACAGTATTTTTGAGGATTACGATAGGACATCACATTGTGATCCACTAACATTTATGGTAAATAGAACCTTAAAAACAATGGATCGTACCTCCATAATACAGTTTAATCCCAAATCATCTGTTGCTGGCTCATTATGCTTTTCTCTTTCATTCCAAATTATGAGAGGTCTTACAACTACTCTACGCCCTTATCTTCAAAACTGTAGGACTCGATACTAACGTCCAGAAACAGTGCAAACACCAAATGCTGAGCTAATTAATCCAATCCACCCGGCTGGATACTTACTTGCAAGCTTGCTCCCGTACTGGCTCGAAGTATAAACACGTTCCGCCGTTGAGGCAGTACGAAGATGGGTCCGGCATTGGACAAGGCGCTCCCAATGACGCTGTGGAGAAAGAGACATTTATGTATTAGATAATGTATTTTTTACATAGGTATATAATCATTCTTCTAATCGAAACTATGATTGTCTATTGTCAAGGGCTTTTGTTCATTCATTCTAAATAAAGGTGTCCTTCAAGCTGGAATCCTCATCTCTGAAACCTGCATGAAAACGAATTTTGACTATGCCAAAAAATAGTCATGAAATAGTCATAAATAGTCGCCAAGTAAAAAAAATAGTCGCATTATAGTTTCGGAGTTATAGCTATAGGTTGGTGAGGATTCTGGCTTGACGTTCAAGCTGTAATCCTCACCTCTGATGCAAGCAAACGGCAAAGTCTATCGAATTGGTTTATGTTCCAAAAAATAGTCATGAAATAGTCGCAACGGCATACCAAATTTCAGAATTAGTCGTTAAGAGATTCCAGAGATATAAGGGTAGGTTGGTGAGGATTCTAGCTTGAACATTTGAAAACTTCAAATATCTCCGAAACGGCTACGATTTTCGATTTGAGTTTTTGCCAAAAAATAGTCATGAAATAGTCGTCTCCAACGGAAATAAATTTGAGCTGATTTAATTTGAAATTAAAAAGTGTTAATTTTTCCCTACATTTCTATGGAGGTACAGTCGTGTACAAAATGTTTACTTCATTTTATACTATTGTAAAATATTTCGCTTGAACTATAATATTTCGTCAAATTAGGTGTTTTCCAAGACTAGTGACTAGACCGAGTGCTATTATGATTAAACAAATAAAAACAAACATTTATAATTTTTGTAGCTATTTTTATTTAGTACAATTTAAAGCTTGAAAATGCGTACATAATATGTTTAAATTAAAAATAACTAAATATAATGTTTATATCACAACCGAATAATAGGTATGCCGTTCGGGCATTTCCATGCTAGCTTCGGGAGCGCTCGGCCTCATAGTCTCCGTCCTTTATGGTGCCCCCGCACTGCCGTTAGATAATATTTGTAAACATTTTCTAGCATACATTTATATTTTATTTTATTTACTCTATATTATGTATGTATCTATTAAGTTATTTAATATTTTAATCCCTGTTTAATCCTATCCCACTTTGCAACACTCTACCTACATACATCTGTTTCTGCTTAGCCCAATAGTTGACCGGTAGAGAATGCCTACACGGATTTCGATCCGCCTTTTGTGCACTATTTCTATTGTGCAATAAAGATTAAATAAAAAAAAATATTTTCTAACAGATGTTGTCAATTGTTACATTTTGTTAGGAAGTGTCACATGTTATAAGTGCCCGTACACTGATGAAAAATGTTTACTAACATTTAAATCTGGCATTTGCTTACTTGGTTTTGCGTTCTGAGGGAGTGTCTGTACAAAAATGGAAGAAGAATTGCCCATTAGAATAGCTTTTAGTTTTGTTTACAAAAGAAGAAGCGATCTTATTGGATGCGCCAAACAAAATATAAGACTTATTTTATTTTGTTACTAGCTGTGCCAGCGGCGTCCCACGCGTGGATATGGGGTTTCAAAAATAACCGACTTCCACAAAATGGTACCCAGATTTTAAGTTAGACCTCTAGAGGTTGTTGGATTGCTAGCAATACATTGGTGAAACCGCATTTAATTCCAAGCAGTAGTTTTCGCGTGAGGCGCGATCAAACATACAGATAAAAAATTCTCCCGTTTCCCCAACACTTCCCGCCATTGCTCTGCTCCTATTAATTGTAGCGTGATGAAAGTATACTATAACCTGCCCAGGAATATGAAGAACAATCGTACCAAGTTTCGTTAAAATCCGTCTAGTAGTTTTTTTTCTATAACGAACATACAGACAGACAGACAACAATTTTACTGATTGCATTTTTGGCATCAATATCGATCACTAATGACTCCCTTATAGTTATTTTGAAAATATATTTAATGTACAGAATTGACTTCTCTACATATTTATTATAAGTATGGATAGGAGATAACTTGTTATAAAATGTTTACTCAGTTACAAAACATTTTCTAACATGAAATAATTTTTAACACAATGACATGTGATTAAATGTCTGCTAACGTTGCTAAACATTTTCTAACGGCGCGGCAGTGTGGGAGCACCATTAGTGTCTTCCCACAATCATCGTCGCGGACATTTCATTGACTTGAGTATTTTGCTTGACAGTCACGCCATCTAGTAAGTGTTGTGGAACTAGCTCTAACCATTTTAAAAACGCATTGCTGTGATATTAACATTAAAGGTAAATGTGAAATATATGTAAAGATCAATAATTAAAGCTCATAGTTATTCTTTTTGCTGGGTGGGAACAGGTCGGTAATTGTGTATTATATGTACTGATTTCAGATTTAAACAAGTTTTGTACTAATAAGCAAACTTTATATTATAATAAATAAAAATAGCTACATAAAAATGTTTGTTTTTTTTTTGTTTAATCATAACAGCTGCCATGGAAAATACCTAATTGAACGAAATATTATATTTTAAGCAGAACATTTCACAATAATATCAAATGAAGTAAAACATTTTGTATACAACTGTACCTCCAAAATTGTAAGGAAAATTATAACTTTTTATTTTCATATTAAATCAGCTCAAATTTATTTCCGTTGGAGACGACTATTTCATGACTATTTTTTGGCAAAAACTCAAATCGAAAATCGTAGCCGTTTCGGAGATATATGAAGTTTTCAAATGTTCAAGCTAGAATCCTCACCAACCTACCCTTATATCTCTGGAATCTCTTAACGACTAATTCTGAAATTTGGTATGCCGTTGCGACTATTTCATGACTATTTTTTGGAACATAAACCAATTCGATAGACTTTGCCGTTTGCTTGCATCAGAGGTGAGGATTACAGCTTGAACGTCAAGCCAGAATCCTCACCAACCTATAGCTATAACTCCGAAACTATAATGCGACTATTTTTTTTACTTGGCGACTATTTATGACTATTTCATGACTATTTTTTGGCATAGTCAAAATTAGTTTTCATGCAGGTTTCAGAGATGAGGATTCCAGCTTGAAGGACACAAATAAAGAGCCTTGCTCTTGTCGGTGGACAGTTTCCACTCCTCTCTAAACTCTGCCAGGACTCTTATTGTTACTTGTTGGAATTTGTCCCTTATTCATTTTAGGTATGACTTCAAGACTTATATCATACATTTGTCCGTGGGGCAGTAGACTCTGGTCTTAAAGAATTAAAATAAGAAAATTGAATCACATAGGTACGAGTAAATTTGGGGCAGTCGATGAAACTGTGTGTGGTTTATAAAGATCGCAGTAAAGTAATATGTTTAAAACCTATGTTTTTTAAGAGAGTAATAAATTACTGATGTTAATGTAGTATCTAACAGTATTCATGTTCCAACTAGTTCAAGTAAAATCCTCATTGAAATCAAGTAGTCTCGACAATGATGGGAACCCATAATCAATATGCAACGGAACTCTATGCGGGTGGCACATAACTGTTTAAGAATTCTATTGGGGACTTTCTCATGTGGACGCTATGCTTAAATGACCTACAGGCAAAAGTCTTGGAGTCAAACTCATCGTAGAAGCTCAACTAATAAGTAAATGACGAACAAGGTTTCCTACGTCTGATTTGGATGTTATTTTATGAAAACCCGAATGAAGGGTCAAAATTAAACTAACTCATTTGAGGAATCGCAACTAATACCTATTGGAAAATGAGAGCTACCTAATTGAGAAAGTCAATTTCATAAGTGTGGCTTTCATTCAAAAGGAATATCCGTCCTTGGAGTTGCACTAATTATAGTGTTTTTGTTAGAACACCAGTATCAAAAACGCATCATTGCGTCTTAAAACCTATAGGTATTGATTAATGTTAAATTTCTATATAGATTCTGTGGACTGCAAATTCGTAACAGACCGCGGTTTTTAAATCTGTCGCGGACAAGAAGTATCAGTGCAGCCGCTTTCATTCGTTTTCTTTACTGACAATATCAAGGCGGTTTAAAATCCGCGACGGTTTAGCTACGGTCTATGGCCGTAGTCTACAACTAATGTCAAATTTGAATATGAGCTCTCTTATAATGTTCTGATCACCAAAGTTTGCGATCAGTATTTGAATAAACGAACCGTTTCGTTTTCGGGAAAAATTAGGAAGGAAAGAAGGATACTCACTTGTGTCGGGCGCCACTGTGCTGGGTGCCATGACGCTGACGTTGGCGAACTCCGTCGCCGGGGGCCCGATGGCCCCTTGTGCTCTGCATTCATACGTGGCGGAATCCTCGTACCGCGCATGCCTTATTACTAATACCGAGCGCCTCCTGAAATTGACAACAAAATCTTTTTAAACAAACACGTAGTGAAGGAAATGTAGATCTGACGGGGCTTGGCGAGCTAATGCTCTCAGTAAGATCGAAACCCAAGTGAAATTTACCGAGGTAAACGCTGCTGCCTTTAGTAGTCATACGGACAAGCTCAAGCTGGACATAGGGCTCTCCAGTTGCTCGCATTTTCGTCAACAGCCTGAGCAAAAAGAGTTCGCCTACTTACTTGTAAGTAGTAGAATTTTGATGTTTGATTAAGTGATAATACTTTTATTAATCAAGGGGATAGAAAGGTATTTCAAACATTTCATCAGGCATGTAAATAAGACAGAATTTAATCAAACCAAAATTGACAGTGTGGCATGTTTAGTACACATCAAAAGATGGACAGAGAATTAAAGTAATTTCCAAATTATGAAGTAAACATGTCAATGAACCGTATGCAAATAACATTTATGCAGCCGCTCCATCAGTCTTGATTGACAATGCCATTTAATTTAAAGAAGCATAATTGCTTCGACTTGCATTGTACAAACACAAAACCGTCTGACACACGAACGAATGTTTGTTTCAGTTCATCGCACAAACGGACAAATGCGTTTATTCAGTTGTAATATCATCAAACGGCGATGTCGTTCCGATGTTAATCTCAAACGACCCGTGAAATTGCGCTCGCGTCACTCACTCATAATTACTTGTAACAGTTTGTCCCGCAGCTAAATGCATCATTTGACACCCTTTAGCCGCCGTAATAAGGCCTGTTATCTAACGCCGGTTGTACGCATCTATACCTTAGGTCGGTCAATGACAGCCTGCAGTTGCGATTAGCTCAATCTGTTCGCAGTAAGTGAGTGTGCAATGAACGTTAATGCGAACGCCATATGAATGCAGGCACCATTTGTTTGGATACATCGAGCGCTGTTAGAACTGCAGATACCAGTGACGAATTGAGTTTTGGATCAAGATCAACATTTCGAGATGTAAGTGGGTCAAAACGTTAGCTGGAAAAAGAAAATGTGTCGCGCGTTTCGTGTTCAGAATGAACGCTATTATCAACGTGTTATGACTAATGTAACGACTGTAGTAAACAAACTAGATTTGTACTTGACATCTTGTAAGTGTAATAGGTCTATTGGTTAGTACTTTGCTTCGGCTTCTTCGTCCGCACTGAGCTCATCTTGCTCACGCTGTTTGACGGAAATGCGAGCAACTTGAGAGGTCTGAACCACGCTAAGTACCTACACAGATGATGATGGGCTGATTCCAGTACAAATATCTGTTAGGTATAACGTAACAAGTTAACTGAACTTCTGAACCCGGGTTCGCCTCGTAACGAACTCGGCAACAGGTTTCCCATTCTTGTACTAAGCGTGGGCAAATCCTCCCAAATGAGAATTGTCATTGGGAGAGACCTTTTTCCACCTCCATTGCTCCATCAGCTTGCAAACGTCCATACGTTTGCAGGCTGATGATGATGAATAAGTTACCTGAACATCTGCACTCCAAATCGCCTGAACCCGACTTCAGTAAAAGGTTTTCCGTCCTTAAACCAGCTACACAGATGATGATCGGTTCATGCTTGTAGAAGTATCTGTTAACTCTTTCCACGCCAAAGTCTGATATATCAGACCGATAGTGCTGCAAGTATGATCTTATTTGTATAAAAGTTCCCAGGAATAAAGTATAATATAAATTAAACAAATAGTACCTACCTAATAATTGCTAGATTTATTGTTAAAATGTGTATTTTTTTTCAAAAGTCTGTATAACATCGATAACAACGTTCCCAACACTAGGTACTTAAACACGGCTAGTGTTTAGGTCGTGGCGTGTGGTGAGCGTTTTTGTCGAAAACTCGTGGCGTGGAAAGGGTTAAGAGTGTCAAGTTACCTGAACTTTTGCATCCAGAATCGCCTCAATGCGAACTCAAACCTATTTCCCGTCCTTGAACCACGCTATACAGTTGAGGATTGGTTGATGTCTGTACAGATATCTGTTATGACGTGTCGTGGACGGTGTCGACTGCTTCAGGCATCACATTTTGTTCGTCTGCCGCCTTATGCATAAAAAAAAACAAGTTACCTGAACTTCTGCACCCGGAACCGCCTCAACGCGATCTCGGCGACGGGCTTCCCGTCCTTGTACCACGCTATGCGCGGCGGCGGCCGCGCGCTCGCTTTACACTCCAGCTTGACGCGAGCCCCGCGCGTCGTCCGCACTGAGCTCATCTTGCTCACGCGGGCCGGGCTACCTGGAAGAAAGAGGGCTTTTAGACGGGACATTTAGAACAGTGTGCCTAGCACGAACATTTTCGAAAAAGTATGCGTAACGTTACCGTAAACATTTGTATGAAACTTGGTACAGCGCCCCTATCGTGCGTAAGAGGTACTACGTTTACGTGCTGAAAATTATCGCCCCTGTTTACGGTTACGTTACGCATACTTTTTCGAAAGTGTTCGTGCTAGGCACACTGGTTTCACGTCGAATGGAAATCGAGAAAAAATCCGAGTCTTGTGGCTCCTATGGCTGTTGGACCAGCCTACAAAGCACTTTTCGCGATAATTTCCTAATTAATAGGCAAACGAGACAAAGCCAGCTAACTCTAACTCAGTCACGTTGGACGGTTCAGTCAGTCAGTGCAGCAGCGCTTTCAAAAGCATATGGATCTGTGACGTCGCTATATAGGTAGGTATATTCTAAAATGCGGTTCTCGAGCACAATCACCTAGTTCGGCGGAAGTACTTCCAATTTTCGTAGGGAAAAGTCTGTTAGTTACTACAGATCGGACTTATTCTGAGCGCAATTTTCTGCATTCAGCTGCTGACTTTTCCCACTTAGGGATCTTCAAACAGCGAACACACGAGATTCTCATGTGCTAGTCATGCGTGCTGAAGTGATCACTTACTATCAGTGATCTTCAGGCCCGTTTGCCCCTATGACATAAAAAAAAAATATTGCTACGGCGCAGTTCGGAGGCGTTAAGGAGCAACAATTTAGCTACTATGACGTGCTACAATACAAAACATGTTATCTGAACCTGAAAAATCTACAGGATTAAGTAAGCATCCCACAAGTAGATGCACGGACGTGTCCCATTCGAAATTCACCTCAGAACACACAAAAATGAGTCGCCTTCAAAGTCCGCACTAAAAATAAAGTTCCTGTCATTAGGCCAATGGCCTTATTATTCCGTCTGACGAGTAGCATTTGTAAGATCAGAAATAACCTGTATTATCTAAACGGGGCCCATTCGGACACGCCATCCATAGGCGACAAAAAAATATTAGCTGAGTTTCAGCTGAAAAAAAGTGATGTAAATCATTTACTATATCTTCAGAGTGTCGTGCTTAATCTGTAGTTGTAATGGATTGGGCGGCAGCTTCGAGTTTGCAGTCGCGGGTTGAAGGATTTTCGTAATAATTGAGTATTTTGTTGGGACAACTCAAACGATGACGGATTTATTCAGACCTTGTAGACTGTCGGATATTATTTGTATTCTAGATAAACATATTCGTGTTTCACCTACTGATTGTTCGACCACACCAGCTAAACTCCCAGACTAGCTAAGTACCTAACTAACAAGATTGGGGCAGTGACCCGATGTGAGTCTTGGCCTCCAATAATGCGAGTCTCTATTTAGGTCTGTCTTGCGCAACCTCCTGCCAGCCAAGACCATTTGGACTAACTTAGGAGTATTGATCAAGAGATCGCTATATTCGGTAGAATTGAGCCGCCTGTCAGGGGAAGGATCTGCACCCTATAGAATACCGCAGCCAAATGACCTCCGGGTCGTGTTTCTGCCGGTGAGTAGGGTTATCGGAGCTCGTGGGGGGTGAGGGTTGGGCCGGCATGGCGTGGCAACTGACAGATAACTGGCCAGGTTCTTACCTGTTGTCACCGCGACTTGGGCTTCTCTTTCGTTTTCCATCAGGCGTAAGGAAGCCATTATGTCGAGCTACTATAAAAAAGGATATTAAAGTGCAATTAGTGTGTAAGCAAACACAGTTGCAATCTTAGTTCCTTAATACTTTACTCTTGTAACCCGATATACATATCAGTTAGGTTTAGTAGGTACCACCAGCTTCTCGATTCCTAAGCTTCTATTAAGTAATTGCTTGACACAATATCTACAATAGGTACAAAATATTGGCAAAAGCCTAGACGCCCACAACCCTCTTAAAATGATGGATGACGATCTGACTGACTAGCATTCCACATTTGGCATTAAATAGTGCGTGACGTCACTCCATTCAGGCTACCATTGTTACGCCCACAACTCTCATTCACAGAATCTTCGACGTCTTAATATCGTCTGCAAATAGATTCACTGACCATTACAAGCAGAATGAGTGAGCTTTAAGCGATACTGATTTATTGTTCAGTAAATGTTGAGTCATTTTTAAGGTATCGTACCTACTTAAGGGGTCAAAACGGAACCCTATTTAATAAAATTTCGCTGTGTGTTCGTCCGTCTATTTTATATTCACATCAAAATGATAGTTTATTGCCTCCCGCCTAGTTCTTTCTTTTTTTCTTTTTTATGCGAGAGGCGGCAGACGAGCAAGTGTGATGCCTGATACTTAGTTAGTGCAATACTTACTGATCGACCACACTACGAGAGCCTGTAAATGCCGTTCGACACTGCGTTAGACCCCAAACGATAAGAAGAACACGTCTGCTGGAAGAGAGTTCCACAGTCTAATGGTTCGACAAATGTAGTAAACGTAATACGAGTGGTGATTGACTGCACAGTACTTTCATAGCGTCTCAACTGTCACTAGGATTTATCTCAAGAACCGCGATGGCTAGACAGTTGAAAACTTCACACATTATGTAGGTAATTATGTTGCCGCTATAGCAACAATTTATAATAACCAAACAAAATGTAGGTATATTTAAGGGGGATTCCCATGCAAGAAACAACTTTTTTAGTTAGGTGCTTGAAATATTCACAAAATACTTTGTGATATTATTATTAGGCCCTATATGAATGAAAATGAACATTTCCATTGGTACGGAACCCTTAGAGACCGCACTTGGCTGGTTTTTAGGGTTCCGTAGCCAAAATGGCAAAAACGGGACCCTTATAGATTCGTCATGTCTGTCTGTCCGTCCGTCCGTATGTCACAGCCAGTTTATTCCGAAACTATAAGGGCTACATTATTGAAATTTGGTACGTAGATGTATTCTGTGAACCGCATTAAGATTTTTAACTAAAATCAGAAAAAAATCCAAAATTTTTGGGATTCCCTATACATAGAACTGAAACTGAAATTTTTTTTTATCGAACCTATACGTGTGGAGTATCTATGGATAGGTTAATTTAAAAATGATGTTGAGGTTACTAACATCATTTTTTTCTAAACTGAATAGTTTGCGCGAGAGACTCTTCCAAAGTGGTAAAATGAGTGTCCCCCCCCCGTAATTTCTAAAATATGGGCATGATAAAACTGAAAAAAATATATCATGTGTATCATTATGCAAACTACTAACGAAATTTGGTTTGAATCAAATCTAGACAGTAGTTCAAATTGTAAATCAAATTACCTAATTTTTTCATTTAATTAACGCCAATATAATAAAACGTAAAGAAAAACATTTATTTAGCTGTATAGTGGTACGGAACCCTACGTGCGAGAGTCCGACTCGCACTTGGCCGGTTTTTGTTATGTAACGGAATGAGATCATCCATTGATGTCAAGTGTCATGTTAGCATAATATGACAGTTGGGGTGTCCAACACTAATTAGGATTACTGCCCTGCACTACAATGAGAAATAGTGACTGTAGACTAGAAATCATTTATGGTGACTTTAAGATGTACCTACCTACATTTTGACAGGCTCGGTAGCTCATTTGGTAGTGACCTCTGCCCTCTGAGCCAAGGGTCGTGGGTTCGATTCCCGCACAGTACAAACATTTGTGTTCATGAACATGTCTGTTTGTATTGGTCTGGGTGTTTTCTATGTATAATATGTATTTATTTACAAAAAAAAAGTATCTAAGTAAGTTTATCAGTTATCTAGTAGGTACCTACCCATAGTACAAGCTTCGGCTTAGTTTGGGGCTAGGTGGCGCTGTGTGGCCCAGCGTGGCATGTCTTGGGTTATAAATAAATAAAAAAAAATATACCGAGATATGTCTTTGTATCTGGGTAGGTTTTTTTTTCATACAAGAGGCTGCAGACGAGCAAATGTGACGCCTGAAGGTAAGCAGTCGACACTGCCCATAGAAACCCGCAACTCAGATCGAGTTTATACGACTAAGGTGCACGTGAGTAGGGTTTCCCGAGATCTTGGTGTGAGTGCAGCATCGGTAGCTGGGGAGGGTCGGCTACGCGCGTGTGATATCCCTACCCCTGGTGTTGCAGGTGTCCATAGGCACCATAGGCATATGGTAACCGCTTAACATCAGACAGGCCGTAGGCTTGTTTGCCACCTTTGTGGTAGGTATAAAAAAAGGAATGGAAGGGAGCGACCTATCATCTGTTCGCTCCAAGCCAACCTCACCTGCCCGTGGTGCATCCTCCGAATAACAAACGAGGCGCTGGCAACCGACTGGTGGCGGTTTAACCATCACGCTTGAAGACGTAGCCAAATATCACAGGCCGCTGACCGGCAGCAGCGTAACCGGAGCGAAAAGCTACGCCCTGCGATCGCCAACCCGCCCAGTGTGGCGATTATGGGTATATCCTACAGATGTTTGCCCTATGTGACGAACAACTGGAGAGACCTATGTTCAGCAATAGGCTGATGATGATGATGATAAAAAAAGGTGGCACACAAGCGTACCTACAAGTATGATGGTACCGTACTGTAGTCTCGGGATAAATCCACAGGCCGGCATGACGATGGCAACTGACAAGTGTGTTGGTTTACTTACTTGTCCCTTGCCGCACCTTGGGCCTCTCTTTTGCTTACCATCAGGCAACGGAAGCCCTTACGCTGTGCAACTACAAAAAAACCTCTTCTACGCATCGATAAAAGTGCTTTACAATTTGCAGAGGTCGCTAACCCAAATGACATTAAGTACAAACGATCTAAGATTCACGGCGCCTGTCTACAACCTACGCCACCTCCAAGATATTGACCCCTGACATTCCATCGCGTATTCCCCAAAAAGGCGTGACGTCAGCCCATTCAAGTCTCCATTACGCCTACGTCATTCATAGTCCGAATGACGTGGTCGCGGTTAATATTGCAAGATTTTTTGCAGGCCATTAGGGGGTGACAGGGAATTTTCTTGTTGTGATATATTATTAAGAAGAGACACGGCATAGCGAATCTTTGCTCGAATTTAGCCTCCCGTCCGGGGAAGGACCTCCGCCCTATAGTATAATACCGAAGCCAAACGACCTCCGGGTCGTGTCTCTGCCGGTGAGTAAGATTTCCGGAACACGTGGGGGGTTAGGGTTGGGCCATAGCGGTGACAACTGACAGGTAACTGACCAGTTACTTGCCCGTTGTCACAGCGACTTGGGCTTCTCTGTCGCTTAGCATCATGCGTAGGGAAGCCATTATGTCGACAGGCGAGCTGGCGATAAAAAAATGTGCTTTTTACGTGGTTTGTTTTCTTATAAGTTTACATTAGTTAGTAGATACTTTTTAACACCCACTTTAGATAGCCCGAAGAAGCCATTGGAGCCACGTGGTCTCAAGTGGCTTACTCACTGGGAGAGGAAAGCGATGAGATAATATGAATAACTGTTACGTAGGTAGCAGCGCCTCATTTATTAGGTGGATGATTTATTTTTGTTATCGAAACGTTCACTAATAAGTAGGTACTAAGGCAGATAAGTTCTTGACTGCAATAAAAAATAAATAATAATAAATTATGAGACGAGTAATGTAAGGGAGCGACCTATCATCCTTTCGCTCCAAGCCAACCTCACCTGCGCATGGTGCATCCTGGCGAATAACAAACGAGGCGCTGGCAACACGGGACACGGGAGGGACAAATGGGAGGTGTTTATGGTGCAAAAGTATGCGATCTGTTCAACAAACGTTCGTTTTCGATTTTGGTGGTAGGGGCCCAGTTACTCGCCCGTAGTCACAGCGACTTGGGCTTCTCTTTCGCTTTCCACCAGGCGTAGGGAAGCCATTATGGCGAGCTACTATAAAAAAAGCACGTGATTAGAAATTCTAATTTTAAAACCGAAAACTTATTTCCGCGTCAATTTCCTATCCGACGGAAGCCGACGCTTCCTCGCCGGGATCGTTATCCTGTGACGTGTTGTCTAGACGCGTGGGCGCAGGAATTGGCAAGGACGTCGACTATCGACACAAGACACGTCACTCCATTCATGTTAGATGAGTGGTTGTTAACGCCTGAGCGTAGGTATAGCGTTGAATTCGGTCTTACATAAGAGTCTCACACATTTCCTTTGAAATTTTGGAAGCAGTATGTAGCGTCATCTTTTTTTTACGTCTAGAATGCGTTTAACACCAAGGCCCTAGGTACCGGACACCTGGCTTATGTGGGACTCATTTCTAAAACGGAGAATACCCACTAAACCTGACAGTGGTCGGCTATGAGCGCTCTTCTGAGAAGAGTCGGGATGTCCGTCGGGATTCGTCTCACTCCTTTATGAGGAACTTCTTGCCTCGCGCGTCAGTTTTGGGGAACCAACTCTCTCTCGACGGGGGTCCGACACAACCCCGCCAGTAGGCTGTGGCAACCGCTTAACATCAGGCGGCTCAGAATTGTTTGCCACCTTCATCATCATCATCAGCCTATCGCAGTCCACTGCTGGACATAGGCCTCTTCAGTTGTTCGCCTCTTAGGACAAACGTCTGGAGGATATACCCATAATCGCCACGCTCTCCAGGCGGGTTGGCGATCGCAGGGCGTAGCTTCTCGTGACGCTGCTGTCCGTTATCGGTTTGTGGAATTTAGCTACGTCTTTAATTGTGATGGTATGCCGCCACCAGTCCGTTGCCAGGGCCTCGTTTGTTATTCGGCAGGATGCACCACGGGCAGGTGAGGTTGGCTTGGAACGAAAAGATGATAGGCAACTACTGGTATGTAAGCGAGTGCGCTTACATCCCATTTTGCATCCCTGTTTGCCAGGGCCTCGTTTGTTATTCGGCAGGATGCACCACGGGCAGGTGAGGTTGGCTTGGAACGAAAAGATGATAGGCAACTACTGGTATGTAAGCGAGTGCGCTTACATCCCATTTTGCATCCCTGTTTGCCAGGGCCTCGTTTGTTATTCGGCAGGATGCACCACGGGCAGGTGAGGTTGGCTTGGAACGAAAAGATGATAGGCCACTACTGGGATGTAAGCGAGTGCGCTTACATCCCTGTAGTGGCCTATCATCATTTTGCATCCCTGTTTGCCACCATAGTTAATTACTAATTGATAATTGACATTGATTGTAATTTGTAATTTTTATTATTATTTAATATGGGCATGTGCCTGAAATAAACGATTTTTATTTTATTTTTTATTTTATTTTATTTTATAGTGATATAATAAAAATATCCATCCAACAGATAAGTTTCTCCCATACGTCGACTTATCAATCGGTTCGTCACCCCATTATAAATAGACCTTGCGCTGCCATCGGGACGGAAGCCGAACTGGGCCGGCCGGCTCAGGTGAGACTTCGCGCGACCTGGCCGCCGGCCAACTCTTACTCACGGTGCAGCGAACAGTGGCGAGTGGTGGGATTATGTTCGGCCGTTGAGGGATCGTTTTCCGTGCGACGGAAAAGAATATATAAATATATTTCAGTTTCAGTTCTATGTATGGGGAACCCCAAACATTTCTGATTTTTTTCGGATTTTATTTTAAAATCTTAATGCGGTTTACATAATAACATCTACGTACCAAATTTCAATAATGTAGCTCTTATAGTTTCGGAATAAACTGGCTGTGATATACGGACAGACAGACATGACGAATCTTTAAGGGTCCCGTTTTTAAGGAACCCTAAAAAGAACATATCAAACGTAGATCGTAAATGTAGCACCATTCCATTATAATCTAGGTACTATATGTACGAGTATATATATCTATCATCATTAGCCTATCACAGTTGTTCGCCACAGGGTAAGCATCTGGAGGATATACCCATAATCGCAACGCTGGGCAGGCGGGTTGGCGATCGCAGGGCGCAGCATCTCGCTCCGTTGACGCTGCTCCCCGTCATCGGCCTGTGGTATTTAGCTTCACCGTAAATTATGATGGTTATACCGCCACCAGTCGGTTGCCAGCGCCTCGTTTGTTATTCGGCAGGATGCACCACGGGCAGGTGAGGTTGGCTGGGAGCGAAATGATGGTAGGCCGCTCCCTTACATCCCATACATATAATATATCTATATTAGGCCTGATAATGTTTATGAGAATGATACTTACTTAGCGCACCTAAGATACACTCAGTGTACCTAAGAAATCGGATCAGATTGCTAATTGACGGACGGGTGAAAACTTCTCGGAACCATTTGCGGATTAATTGAGATTAATTAATTAGCTCGGCTTACTTGACAGTTGTGATGAGTTTCTATGGAACATGTTGGTTTTAACAATGTATTTGACCTATTTAGGACATCCTTTTTTTTAGAGGGGAACGCATTGGGCACCTTCATGCCGTCTCCGGGGGGAGGCGGCATGGTGTGTGGGACTCAGACCTCTTGAAAAGGGAGGGCATACCCACTAAGCCACCCTGTGTCGCCAGTGGGCAGCAAAAAGCAGGGATACGGGTAGCGCCGAAGCATACGGCCACATCCCTGCCTGCCCTGGCCAGCCGCAGATGACAAGCGGCCGGCACTTCTGGTCCGGGGAGGGCAAATACCCCTACCCCAGGCTTCCGGGGAGCGTTTGAGTGCGCCCCGGGTGTTTAGGACAACCTACTCCAACTGAGGATCTATAAATATATAAATATCAGACAACATCACATACATTGCTCTAATCCCAAAGTAAGTAGCTTAAGCACTTGTGTTATGGTTATCAGAACAACGAAGTTACCACAAATAAATACTTAAATACAAATTATAAACACCCAGACACGGAACAAACACAAGCGTTCATCACACGAACGTTTGTCCCGGGTGGAAATCGAACCGACGACCCTTGGTTCAGAAGGCAGGGGTCACTACCAATTGAGCCACCGAGCCAGTCTATTGAAGAGTACCATTATTTTCATTAACCTATGGTAGTCCACTGCTGGTAGGCCTTTCCAGTTGTTCGCCACTTTGGGCAAACATCTGGAGGATATACCCATAATCGCCACGATGGACAGACCGGTTGGCGATCGCAGGGCGCGGCTTCTCGTTTCGGTGACGCTGCTGCCTGTCATCGGCCTGTGGTATTTAGCTACGTCATCAGTTTGTGATGGTTATACCGCCATCAGTTGCTAGAGCCTCGAACAGAAATTGAACACTTAACATACGGCGCGTACGGCATTTTATAACACGTATTTATCTTTGCAAACTGACGACGCCGTTGGTATACGCGCGGATTAAAGAATTTGCCTGCGACATATCCACCGTCTTTGCTAGTGACGCGACTTCGATCACGTAGTCAAAAGATTCCATTTCCCCAACAAATTTGGTCCTGTTTTTCGGAGACGCTTGACCCTCTGAACGCCAGCGACGCACATATGCGACAATAACAATAGATTTTCTATAATTGTGTCTCATTTCTGGGCGGTCAAAGGATTAATGTAATAATTGCAGCCGAAAGCGAAAGGTAGCAGTGCTTCATACCTTATGATATTTCAGTAAACTATTAAATGAGCTATAAAAGATCGATGGGGACGTTAAAAGAGTTTTTTACGAGTTGTTGGGGAACACACGCGCGCACCTCAAAGGTGGGCCTGAGAAGACAGTATTTGGTAAGAGGGAAATAGTAATATATACCAGACAACATCACATACATTGGTCCGATCCCAATGTAAGTAGATTGGGTACTTGTGATTATTATTGAAATTAAAAAAAATAATTAGTCCGTTTTTTGAGGAGCTCGGTGGCGCCGGAGGAGCTCGGTGGCGCCGCGGTCTTGTTCGTTTAACAATGATCGCAAATGTTGAGCAACCATTGGCGCGGTCAATCCGATGATGGGTGACCAAAATTTGACACCGATTTCCTCCGTGCTTCGGAAGGCACGTTAAGCTGTTGGTCCCGGGTGCTATCTTTACCAACTCAGATAGCAGTCGTTACATCATATCAGAGATGATGATAACTCTGACGCCTAAACTGGGAATGGGTATAGCTTACCCTAAGTGTTGCGGAGGTCTGATGGCAGTCGCTCTGTGTAAAAGCTTAGCCCTCGCCAAAATCTCTCAGTTTGGGAAGCCGACCCTGAGACAATCGGGAAAAAGGCTAGGAGGATGATGAATTAGTCCGTTTTTTATCTCATTCAAAAATAAAAGACACGTATTTTTCCTTTTTTCATTCAAATAAACAATAGCAAAGATACAAGGCATTAAAAGTTAGGAGTGGGAGTCTTTGACGTCACTCGCTCCCTTAAAAAGTCAAACTCTACCAATCTTTTTAACGTTCGTTTCATGTTTGCAACTTCTTCCGTCATGGATAGTGCCAGATAGTGCAAACTTTTCACAATGAATGATTTATTTAATTTAACGCACATAATAAAAGAACGAAACGTTGTTCTTTCTACTGAAAAAAGACCAAAGTACCTATTAACTAGAGCACGCAATCAAATCTCTGCTACAATGACAAACTGCTATAAAAATAGAAATAGATCAAATCAAATACATAATTTATTTGTAAACATAGGTAAAATACAGATATAGTGTACATAAGGTAAGTATCTCTGCCACATTTAGGCGTACAAATTTTTAATTTATTTATTACATTGATATTATTCAGTCAAATGTGAAGTCAGTAGAAAAAACTTTATTTGGTTCATGGCGTGGCCGGAATCAGAATAACGCCGCCGTCATCAAAACGTCACTTTTGATGTTGATTTTGACACTTTTATTTCATTTTTAAATGTCACTCATGCGCCAAAAAATCCTTGTCACTTTACAACACTATCACAAAAGCTCACAAAAGCTTGATACTAGATAATCATTCAAACTCAACATTCCAATCCCTATAAAGCGATCCCCATTAATAAGGATGTTTCAATAAAGTCCGTACCGAAACAAAGACCATAAAATATATACTAATTTGTTTACCCGACAATCAAAATAAGGAGGGCGCTAGAGGCGAGGGCTGGTATAAATACGTGAGGTAATTAAAGACAGACAGACAACCGACCGATTCAAAATAAACCACTTGGTATTTTTAAATCCACAATAGGAGGTACAGCTGTGTGTTCGCCGGTTTACAATGGAATGTATGGATACGTATTGATATGTATGTTTCGGCCCGAAATTTCGGTATTACACTTTGGAGTAGGCCTACAGATTAGGGAACATACGATTAGGGAATATTATCGTTACCTAAGATTAGTAAAGATTTATCTCAACACCTTTGATCGTAAACACATTTATGTACGCCAAGAAAATCCGACAGAAAATCGTTTGGCACAATACGGGCGCGGAAAAAATATTACGAATGCAGTACGTTTTCTGAGAAACGGTTGATTCACACTGATTTATTTTATATTGTTGGAGGGACAGAGAGGTAAAGAGTTTGAGGCGATTTGGCATCGGTTCTGTTACTAGTTAATTGATTGCGCTAATAAGTCTTTGAGGGAAGGCCTTGGGTTTGATGCTCGAACGCACGGAACGTACTGAACGCCCTCACTCACATTATCTTCCTTATTGTGTGTAAGTAACGTCTAAAGGTTCTTTTTTGGATTATAAACCTACCAAACATACGATCGAAATGGTACATTATTCTTTTTTGGAGCTGGGTACCTATCTATATGTATAGTAGGAACTATATCTCTCTTCTCACCGTTATTCACGCAAGCAAAGCTAGTAAGTATATGTTTATTCATACATACATAATAACGCCACGCCTTTCTCCTACAGGGGTAGGCAGAGACCACATCCTTCCATTCGCTACGATCCTGGCATACCATTTTTGCTTCGTCCACATTCATCAATCTCTTCAAATACATGTTCGTCGGTTTAGGGTACTTAGAATTTTACCTCTTGTATATGTCTATATTTACCCTTACTCATTTAAAAATACTTTCAATTAAACGTTCTGCAATAATTTTATTTTCATCACAGCATAAGTCGGCAAGTGGCCTCTTTTCCGATTACCCAAAACAAACTTTCAATCCACCTGATGACAGAAAAAATATATTTATAAAACGACCGTGTGACTGCGCCAACCCTAAATGTATTTTTAAATAAGTATTTTTAATTTGGACAAGTATTTTTGCGGCTTAAATTTATTTATTGGCGAGTAAATTAAAAGGTGCATTTGAATTAAAACCTACGTTTTTTAAAATCGTCTTCTTTATTTATTGACAGACGTTTTTGTTCTTCTTTTATTCGTAAAAGACGGGATTAAAACTCACCACCAACGACAAATGTTAACGTCTTTATTTTCGACTAGCTGTGCCAGCGGCGTCGCACGCGTGGATATCGGGTTTGAAAAATAACGGACTTCCATAAAATACCTATCTATACATAGTGCCTAAGTTTTAAGTTAAACCTCTAGCAATACATTGGTGAAAACAGTATTCAATTTCATGCAGTAGTTTATGAGTGATGCGGGTTCCAAAAAATTCTCCCGTTTTCCTAACATTTCCCTTCACTGCTCTGCTCCTATTGATAGTAGCGTGATGAAAAGTACCCTATAACCTGCCCAGGAGTATGAAGAATAATTGTACCAAGTTTCGTTAAAATCCGTTGAGTAGTTTTTGTTTCTATAACGAACATACAGACAGACAGACAGACAGACAGACAAAAATTTTACTGATTGCATTTTTGGCATCAGTATCGATCACTAATCATCCCCTGATAGTTAATTTGAAAATATATACAATGTACAGAATTGACTTCTCTACAGATTTATTATAAGTAGGTATAGATAGAAGATGTACAGAATTGACTTCTCTACAGATTTATTATAAGTATAGATAGATATAGATATTGCTCATATACCGATTCTACTTACAAAATTACATATAATCGTCAGCCTATCGCAGTCCACTGCTGGACATAGGCCTCTCCAGCTGTTAGCCACTTTGGGCAAACCTCTGAAGGGTTTACCCATAATCGCCACGCTGGGCAGGCGGGTTGGCGATCGCAGGGCATAGCTCCTCGCTCCGGTGACGTTGCTGCCCGTCATCTGCTTGTGGTATTTAGCTACGGTTGCCAGAACCTCATTTGTTACTCAGCAGGATGCACCAAGGGCACGAGAGGTTTGGTGCGAAAAGATTCCTTATTTATTATTATTTAACCGACTGGTGGCGGTATAACCATCATAATTGAAAGCGTAGCTAAATAGCACATGCCTATGTCTGGCAGCGTCACCGAAGCGAGGAGCTACGCCTTGCCAACCCGCCTGCCCAGCATGGCGATTACGGGTATATCCTCCAGATATTTGCACTAAGTGGGGAACAACTGGAGAGGTCTATGTCCAGCAGTGGACTACAATAGGCTGATGATGATGAAGATGGCTAAGTACGTCGGGTCAGCTAGTTAATAATCATAAACAAAGCGTACTTTCCTCAAGGTGCGCGGGCGCACGGTTTGTTTACCGCACAAAAAGCGCGTAGTACGGCGCGGGCATTCTACTACGCTACGATACGAGACGCGGCTGCTCGTTTTTGCCGTATTCGGGTTTCCTTTTGATTCGAGATGTAGGCATGGGGACCGCTTTGTTAGTTTCACGATATCTTATATTTATACTAGCTGTATGTATCACGCGGCTTTGTCCGTGTAAATATCCGAGATGTCTGGAAGATTTAACCATAAAACACAAGTCACCCTGGGCAGGCTGGTTGGCGGAGAATATTTTACATAATATACATAACCATAGGTATATCTTTTCATACAAACTTTCGTATTTAAAATTTTAGCACGCCACAATCCGTCTCAAAGGTAGTCTTTCCCTTTGTAAACACGAGTTTAGGTATACACTTCTTTCTGCCCGTAATTCGCCCACAACAGTCAATCTACAAAAAGACTAGGCAATTACGCCGGATTAAAACACAAACATAATATGCTTCTTATGATGTGATCGGACGACAGAGACAGAACACCGGGTCGGGCCAAAAATCCGCCACATCGGGTTTTAAAAAAGGTATGTGCGCGTTAAATCCCGAACATTTCAAATCTTATGATGCAACGCGAAAATTTAAATGTTATTTTTAATGATCTGATCTATCCTGATCCTAACTTATCATCATCATCTTCTAACAGTCCACTGCTGGACATAGGCCTCTCCCAATTTTTGCCACTTTGACCGATCTTGGCTTCTCGCATCCAGCACTAGCCAGTCGTTCTTCGCAAATCGTCACACCACCTGGCCTGAGGGTTCCTATACTACAGTCTTGTGTCTCGGATATAGACATATTCCAGAACTTAGTTACAAAATGTCCTCGAGTTAAGAGCTAGCCCTTGGCCTATCGCGTTTTTTCGTGAACGCCCGGTTTGGCGCGGCAACTCCATAAACAGTTAGCCGCGACTCGAGGCAACCCCGTAGAATTGTTTTTAAATGACGACTGCGATGCGCGTACGCAGACGGTGGAGTTCGTTCGAACGATTAGAGTGCGAGGCATGATAATGATTGCATTAAACTATTGAGTTTTATTGGTCTATTAGTTACTTTGAAGGCTTATTTGGGTGTTTATATTTGTATTTATTTGTGGTACCTTCGTTGTTCTGATACCCATATCACAAGTGCTTAAGCTACTTACTTTGGGATCGGAGCAATGTATGTGATGTTGTCTGATATTTATTATTATTTATTTATTTACTTAATCTTTGTTGCACAACAGTGGACAAGTTAAAGGATTAATGCCTAAGGCCCGTATTCACAAACGATACTTATCTAAGGAGACCAGCAACGCTAAGTTAAGGGAGGCATTTATCAGTGCGTTGAACATGGCGAGCCTTTCAATTCATAAACAATACTTAAGCGGCACTTGAATAAGCAAACGCACAGCGTAAAATAGAGCCCCGTGATTGGTTCATTTGTCGTTGCGCACTTCACTTCCTTGACTGACATTTGACATTTCATTTTTTATAACCTCAATCGGGCTCAACAAAATAGTGTCGGAAAAGTGAGAATTGGTTTTAGTTTGTGTTTTGTGGTGATTTTGCAGTAATTGTTGCGTCGATTTGTGGTCATAATGAATAAGGATATAATTACGCCAAACTCAACTATCAGGTTAGATGAATTCACTAATTAACATTCATTATGAAACATTGTGTAGTAAATAGTTTTAAAAATGCGTATACTTATATTACAGTTCCATGAAGCTGCCATGAGTTAAACAAGAAGGCTTGGAAGGATCTCGCAGTGGCCTACAACTCGCAATCATGTGTCACAATGGCCCGCTTATCAGTTAAAAAGATGCTGGGAGAATATTAAAACCCTGAGGAAAAAAGAGCTTTCCCAAGAATCCCTCAGCATGAAACGTACTGGTTGAGGACCCCCAGAAGGCTTCACGGTGGATAATGTTGTATACATACAATTTGTCCATTCATAAATGTAATTGTAATTGACTCCAATTGGTACTAGAGAAAGAGTATGCCCAAAGTTTTATTTTTTACATTTTACACTTTAAATTTACTAAAATAAAAACAAATAGGATATAATGTTTCTAATTAATATATAAAATATATACATATGTTTTATTTTGTAGATGATATGAAAGAAATCAATGAGAATGAGGTCCATTTACAACTAATATTTAAGAAACATTTCAAACCATTATGGGTATATTCTCCAGATGTTTCCCCTAAGTCGCGACCAACTGGACAGGCCTATGTCCAGCAGTGGACTGCTATAGGCTGAAGATGATGATTTCAAACCATGCACTAGTAAGTAATATTTAAAATCTTACATTTAATTTAACTTGTCTTTAATATGTATTGAAATATTATTGTACATGTATGTATAATGGTGTTATGTATAATTTATTTAAGTGAATATTTATTGTATTATATATGTTTATAGAATATGATATTAGGTACTTGGTATGTTTATGTATTTGTCTAGATGAGATCGCTATAAGGATAAGACCACCTAAAGTGTACTTTGGTTTGTCCGTAATGTATTTTCATGTAATGTCTGTGTTTTAGTGCAATAAAGAGTTTCTATCTATCTATCCTGTTCATACTGTGGCTGTGTGTACTTTCTACAAAATACATTATTGAGAGATTTTTAAGATTATAAATATTTGCTTTCAGGTAGTTTTGAGTGAGACGGAGACCAGAATAAAATGCAACACAATAAATATGAAACATGACCAGGAGGTGTACCAGTTGAGAATGCAAAAAGAGAAGGTTTTGATTGCAAGACAATATAATTTATTAGAATATGAAGATATGATACATAATTTACAATTTGAAAAAGTGTTCTTGAAATTGAATTGTTAAAGATAGGTACAAACTGGAAAATAAAAACATTTACCTAATAATATTTTTTGTTTTATTGAATACTAGCTGTGCCCAAGGCTTCGCCCGCGTTGCCCCTCATTTAGGGAAGTAGGGGGTTAGAAAGGGGCAAAAAGTAGCCTATGTTACTCTCCATTCCTTCAACTATCTCCACTTAAAAAAATCACGTCAATTCGTCGCTCCGCTCCGTTTTGCCGTGAAAGAAAGACAAACATACCGACAGACAGACACACTTTCCCATTTATAATATTAGTATAGATATTTGAAACTAACTGAAAATATATTTCATGTACAGAATTACATTTAATTAATTAATTCTCTACAGATTTATTGTAAGTTTACATAAACTCAAACCTACTTGCAATAATACCTAATCAAAAGGATCTTTAATATCCCGTATCACTTTTCTTATGTTTATTCTGCTTGCTCATTGATATAATTTATCAAACTCTTCTTCATAATATTGTCCATCGTTAAAACAAAAACAACCTCAATTTAGCAAAACCAAAACTTTGACATACCTAATCTGTGCAGAAACTGACCCTATGCGTTGCGTAAAATAGGTCGCTAGCTACCTTACCAATGCGTTCATTTTAAGAGACGCACAGGGCCGACCGCCCCTCAAGTGTCGTTTATGAATAGGTTTTAGGGTACCTGTGCGTCCGCGCGCACTGTGAGACCTCACAGTATCGTTTGTGAATACGGGTGTTATTCTCTACCAGTCATTGGGGAAAGCAGAAAATAAAAGTGTAGGCAGTTACCCAAAGACATTATCCAGGGTAACAGTGTAGGCTGAGATGCTGTCCAGCAGGGCAAGAATTCATCTGATGAACATAGTGGTTAAACTATGTTTGTTGTTGATAGGTATTATACATTGTATCCTACACCTATTGTGGTTCATTGATTCTGATTACTACAACACAAGTGCTTATATTAAACTGCGGGATCGACAAATGTATGTAATGTCTAAGCTCAGAGCTGTAACTTGTCTGTAGGTGTTTGGATTCAGGCAACACCAGATCCGTGAAGTTCGAACGTTAAGATGACAGAGGACAAAAGGGCAAATCACTTAGGGCTACGAGCTGTGGACCCGCTGTCGGTCTCGACTAACTAGCTAATAGAATCTCACCAAAAATAATTAAACCCGGGGATAAAAATATCAAACAAGGAAAATTTGTGTATTCGGTAAGACCCGTGGTACATCCTGCCGAATAAAAACGAGGCGCTGGCAACCGTTTGGTGGTGGTATAACCATTACAATTGAAGACGTAGCTAAATACCACATACCGATGACGGGCAGCAGCGTCACCGGAGCGAGAAGCTGTATCCTGAGATCGCTAACTCGCTCGCCCAGAGTGGCGATTATGGTTATGTCCTCCAGATGTTTGCCCTAAGTGGCGAACAACTGGAGAGGCCTATGTCCAACAATGGACTGCAATTAAATAGGCTGATGATTATGATGATGATTTAAAATAATATAATTTCCATAAAGCGTGCACCCTAGTCTGTCGGTCGAGCAAAGTCGGCGGAATCAATACGCTTTTGTCGTCCGCACATGGTGAACGCGATAAGCGCTGCGTCTGCGTCGCGCTGTAAGTGCTTTGTGCGAGTTGTAGCTAAATACCACGGGCCGATGACGGGCAGGGATGTAAGTGACCTATCATGTTTTCGCTCCAAGCCACCCTCACCTGCCCGTGGTGCATCCTGCCAAACAACAAACGAAGCTCTAGCAACCGATTGAAGGCGTAGTTAAATAACAAGGACTGCTGACGGGCAAGGATGTAAGTGACCTATCATCTTTTCGCTCCAAGCCACCCTCACCTGCCCGTGGTGCATCCTGCCATAATCATAATCGTTTATTGCGTTATGTGTTATATCTTTTTGTAACCACATAACGCAATAAACGATTATGATTATGATTATGCCAAACAACAAACGAAGCTCTGGCAGCCGACTAGTGGCGGTATAACCATCACGATTGAAGGCATAGTTAAATAACATAAGGACTGCTGATGTAAGGGAGTGTCTTGTTCCCGTGTTATTTGCACAGAAAATTAAATAATGAAAGGATTGCATGTAATCTGTAAGTATGTTCTTTGGTGAAGTAGATCCTCTTATAATAGCTTTGCTTGAAATAAATAACAATTTTATAAAACACATTTTAATCATTTAAATGAAAGATATCGTCACCCATCCGTTTTTAAGAGGCTCGATTCGTGCAATGTCTCGATCGTCTTATGCTAATCATTCGCCAGACGCCGAAGAAAGCCGCAAATGATATAGAATTAGTGCAGTATGCAGCATACCTTTCTGCATGCCATGCAGTCTTGTAGCTTAAACTTGTTATCCATTAAAGTTGAGTCGAGAAAAGATACTTGAAGATGGATTATAGTAAATAGTACAGACCGATGACGGGCAGCAGCGTCACCGGAGCGTGGAGCTATGCCCTGTGATCATCAACCCGCCTGCCCAACGTGGCGGTTACGGGTAAATCCTCCAGATGTTTGCCCAAAGGCGCGGACAACTGGAGAAGCCTATGTGCAGCAGTGGACTGCTATAGGCTGAGGATGACTACAGATTGTAGATTTTGTAGTTTAAATTTGTCTTGCGCAATTTCTATCGAAGAATAGACATCTCTGGCATAATCCGAAACAATTCTATCGGTTATCTTTTCACATACCATCAGACACAAAACCAAATATTTTTTGTTACATTGTCTGCATTCTGCTTCTTAACGCCGGGTGCGTTTACCTAACCGTGCCAATTTAAATAACATGATGACTAATTTAAATCCATTTAAGTAGGCAGTCGATACACACGCGACTTCACACAAAACTTTGGGGCTAATCGCGCATTTCTACCGCAGCTGAGCACTTCGCTTCGCTCCCGGCGCCGAATGAATATTTAGCAGCCTTCACTTTCACTATAATTCCATCGGATTCCAACAATCCGCCCTTATCGCGTGTCAAACAGTACGTTAACCGATTTAGGAAATATTTTAAGGTTCGATGACTTGTGTTTAGAGGTCGATGTATGCGAACGGTCACAGGATGTGTGCAATTTCTGTGCCAATAAAAATTTCTTTAATTTCGCTATCCCCTTTGAGAATTAGCATGTCTGTCGTCGTGGTGGTGACCATCGGTGATAGTTGCTGGCGGATTTTAAAAATAAAAATTCGATTAAGAAACTTGGCCCCGTTTGCGTTATGAGTTCGCAAAAATTTTCTTGGATGGAGGATATTCAGATCGAATGTGACGAATAAATGAGTAATGATACACGCCAACATCTTGGCCCAAAACTACCAGTAGTATCTAGCATCAGATTATGACTAACTATCAGATAGACTGAATCCTCATCTGGTAGTCATACCTAACTAACTAACTAGATCGGCGCAGTGACCCAAGTCGAGTCTTGGCCTCCAACAACAAGTTATACCTACACATAGTATATTTTCCGATAAGAAGTTAAAATAACAGTCCAAAACTGTGAGCGCATTATCTATATTCTTTGAGGAGAATTTACACATAAGGGTCTGTTGATGACTTTGAATGAATAGGGTAATAGGAAATGAACAGGTTGATATAATTATACATTTTCCTTTGCATTATTGATTTATTTTAAAAAAATGAATAATTTTTAAATGCTAACGGTGAATATTACAAATGGGATAGTTTAAGAAAGTGATCATAGTTCAAACTACAGTAACATTTCGCGTAAATGTAAACAAAATAGAACTGCGAATGATCTACAAAACGAAAAAGATCATGATAAAGACGTTGATAGAGCATTAAGGAATGTGTGAATTGTTAACAATTGTACAAACAAACAATATAGATATTCAAACATTTAGTAAGTGGGCGGCTCCCTATACAAAGGCGCCGAAACATTCCTAATACAAACAGAAGCGATTGTTACCTAACCTCTATCACCGACACTAAACTATGTTTGAACAATCACAAAGCTACAGCTGAATATTTGTTTTCCGATACTGGTATGGATTGGGTATATTATAAAGAGGGAGATGAAGATACAGTGAACGGTGAAGATGGAAAGGGACACATAGAAGGAACACTTGCGACTACAGCGGTACGTGATGAAGGAACGAGCGGAATACTAATGTGGGCTGGTGACAATGCGCAGGAATCCAGAGACGGGCAACAAGTAGGTTAAAAGGTGAGTCTGGCGATAGTGACCGTACGGGATCGGCGATTGGGACCGAAATTGTAACCGAATTTCGGGTATAAAGCGAAAATGATTTCAGATTACATGGGTATTTTTTTATCATCATTTAAATAAATAACCCAATACATGCCACGCTGGGCCACACATCGCTATCTAGCCCCAAACTAACCCGAAGAAGTATCTAAGTAAGTTTATCAGTTGTCTGAACTATGGGTACTAGACAACTGATAAACTTACTTAGATACTTTTTTTTTGTAAATAAATACATATTAAACATCCATAATTATTTTAGTATACTAAGATAATCTTGATAATGATGGCGTTTGCAATAGTGCCGACTTGTTTGGGCCTCTAAAAGCGCACGGCAAGGTACATGGTAAAAGTTTGTGAGTACAGACAGGAAGTAAATATCACATGAAAGTTTTTTCCGAAGACGACAGTCTTACACAGTCATAGAAAACAATAAAGTACCAAAAAATACTGAAAACAAGTACCATTCAATTCACTCAAGACTAGGTTTACCATTTATTGGATAATTTAGGCGATCTTATCGCTACAACTGACCTCCTCCAGACAACCTAAGGGTAGAGGATAGTCAAAAAGAAAGGGTGAGGGAAGCTATCAGCTGAATCCGAATCAGCAAGTCTACATAATTAATTTTGAGTCGGCACCGAACAGTTCAGTGTCAAAACCGAAACCGAAAGTTGTGTCGAACACTACCTCAATGTATTACTGTAATTAGAAGTGTTCGCATACTCCTGCAAATGAGATATGCCGATTCCATTATGGTGCATTGAAGTATTTACGAATTAACTATAAGTAAATTCATTATGCACGATCAAGGCTCTTGTTGCATAAATGAGTTCATAAGTATGGATGCTGTTGATGATTTTAAGGACTTGTTAGTAGGTTATGGGCAATTTTTGTAGTGATGATTATGGGCAAGCCAGTTTATGGTTTAGCATTAATAGCTATTGCAAAAGGAGACCTATTAGAATATTTTAAGGATTAATTAAGTGAGAACGATCTAATGTCAAACTTTTATTGCTTAATGTATGAGGAGGTTTTGATTGAGAGAACAGCTAAGAAAATTGAATATTTCATAACGACTATTGAATGTTCGTTGGCTGTTAATAGAAGTCAACCTGATATCTACAAACCCACCCATACACGTCTGCGTTTCACCCAAGGGATGAGACGGGTCACCTACCCGCCTGCCAAGCGGGGTGACTAAGGCCATCCCACTAAAAGACAAAATTATCATTGGGAGTGGCCTTTGCCCAGCAGTGGACGTTTGCAGGCTGATAATGATGAATTTAAATGTAACCATACGGAATAATTTCAGGCCCTTATTCAAATTCAGACCGGCGAAACTAAACAAAAGCTTTGTAAAACCTTCGGAATTTCGAGTAGAAACGTACACGCGAAATTTTTGTTGCCCTTCAAAAACAGCTCTAATTAACAATTCCGTTTTGGTATGATCCTTAGAATCCAAATCGGGTCGAATTTGCAACCGATTATGGTACACGCCCTTTGTAGTCTATCGCAAGAAACTTTTGAACCGAAATGGAAAGGAAATTATCATATCATGTGTAAATGCGACTGTTTAGGAGCTGATCAGGGTTTTGATTGAAGATGTTCGTCTGAATATTTTTTTTTATTCGAATGGGTTTTCCGTTTAACCACATATCTCTTGATGATAAGGGATATGATACGATGCCATAAGAGCGTGGTCACCCAGCGAAAAGAGGCAGACGGATCTGAGGATAAACTTATGGTAAGAGCTACCCTCAGCTTATATCTATCCTCTACCCTAAGGTTGACTGAAAGAGATCGCTTATAGCGATAAGACCGCTGGCAGCTAGGCAGGAGGAAAGCTGCATCAATAACACGAACACTTCTAATTACAGTAATACATTCAGGTAGATTACTATTACCTATTTCACCCTCGAGCCGAGCATCTGCTATGTTGGGTTTGAGGGTGAGATATCCAACTTCATCAAGGTTGACACTTTGCTGGTCAGAAATTTGTATCAGTAGTATCCATCTTATTAAGAGGGTCTAATTTTGGAAGAAATTGCTAAAAAGAAACCAGGATAAGGGAGTTTTCCCTGAACGCCTAGAGCCGTGAGCCTAAGAGTTTGCAATATCTTGTAGCACCAAAGAATTATTCAGCTCTATCTATGGCACTTTACACGAACGTTTAACGTTTTTAAAAATGCTAGAGGTGAACTTGATATGTCAGACTCACCCATTGTCAAAAGGATTTACGAGTACGACTTCCTGATTAAACATGAATGGATGACATCCCCTCCATAAACCTGACCCTCAGCTCCCCTTCAAGCGCTATAGGCAACATCGTTAGACTACACGAACAGGAGACATCCACATTGCTAGCACAAGGATCAGATAAAAATCTTTTGCTGATCTGCCATATTATTAACATCTCCTAAAATAACAGCCCTGCTAACATCGTAACATCTAAAAAATCGCCCTCACAGACCGCATCCTTCGTGCCGGAATCTCTCACGGACTTAAATCGATAACAATCGTCATAATTACTCTCCGATTAAGCCCATTATGGGGACGGTCGCAAAAACGTTATTTTCAGTTCAACCGAACGGGTGATTGTCAAACATTTTATTTTTGTACCGGTATGACAATGTTGCAAGCAAGGACAGCTGGCTGATGAGCGATGCATCGATGGTTATGGAAGGTTGTAACGACTGCAAGGTGGAAGACGTACCATGGTGTCCAATACCATCCACTTCTGGTTAGAGTAGCAAGGAGCAGTTGTATGTTATTTTGCATTTAAGGAAACCTCATTCCGGTGTTTTTATACCGAAAAAAAACGGAAGATGGTCTATGAAAATTGAGAGATTGGAAAAATAATTTCCTATCTGTATGAAAGTACATAGCTAAAAAAGTGTCCTTAACAATAGAAAGCTTTCTAATGAGAAATCTTTTACCTACAAAATAATTAGATTAATGCAAACTTTTGTTTAATCTTTTAATTAATATATTTTTAATTTTCGACTGTGCTGAAACGTTTTGATTGTGTGGTACTTAATTATTTATTTATTTATCACACAAAAAAAAATACAACAAGCTTATAACTAAGACGTCTAAAACCAGGCAATGGTTTGACTAGACGTCATACATTCACACTATTCATTAAAACACTATCAGTAATTCGCATGATAAATCACCATTATTACAGTTTCAGTTCATTCAGTTTATTCTCAAGGTATATCCTGTCTAATTAGCACATTAACTTGCATTGGTTAATGTATATCAGAATTTAGCTTTTATAAATGTGTGTCCTATTAAATGTACTTACATTTTATTGTATGTATGTGTACGTGATCTTTGTATGAGTGAATTATAGTTTTACACAGAGGGAGGCCAAGACGAACATTTACTCATCCAGTTGAAGGAGAAAGCTTATGTCATGACGTACAGGGAGTTGAAGGCGCTGGCGGAGTTAAGGGTGGAGTGGAAATTGCTACACCGACAAGAGCAAATATTGTCCGAGTGGTTTCGGGATTGAGAATAGAATCACCGTATTTCAACGTATATTGTAGAAGACGACTAAGATAATATCAGGAAACAAGCAGCAGCGTTTTCCAGGGTATAGAGGGCACCACTGTGCACATGCAAACATCGTCTCCGTATATTTGTGTCTTTATAAATTCGTATACAGTGTAAATCTATTGCAAGAGTGATTATTATTACGTCTTAGTTGATACTTTACAACATATATTGTGGTCAAGTGGAAATACTTAGCTAAACAAAAGAAAACACAGGATATTTACTTGTAACGGTCGTTTTCATTTGGTGAGTGAAAAGTCGAATCCAGACTGATTCCCTGTATGATTATTACTGCTGGAGATTAAATAACTGCCAGGAAAAGTGAGAGTAGCAAGACATTGTGACAAGTGTTTCAAAATATATATTTATCATTATAAATATTGAAAAACAAGCAATCTCGATTACTGCTTACGCCATCTATGGGAACTTGCTTGAACTGTTTCATTTGCACTATCTGCTTTACTTAGCAAAATACATCGGCCCGCCCAGCAAATAAGTACCTCAACCTGTTAAAAGATGGCGCCATTATCTGCTAACAAAAATTACGGCACTTGTGCTGCATGCTCAAAATGTATTAAAACGCGCCAATTTTTAAAATGCTGTCTGTGTTTAAAGCTTTACGATATCATATGCGTTAATATCAGTGAAAAACGATTTTACAATATGTTGACGCCGGAGTATAGGAGTATCTGGAAATGTCCTGAATGTAAAAGCAAGGTGCCTAAATCCGATAACACTGATACTCCGGTCAAGCAATCGGACAACATGAACATTACCTTCCGTAATCGCAATAATAACAATTTACAAGACACCTCGGAGGCACCCCAACCTTCAACTTCTGCTGCTACGGAGAGTTCAACGTCGTCCTTCTCCGAACTCCTAATCGAACTTCGCCTTCTTCGTGAAGAAATGAAAGCCTCCCGAGTAGAGATGCAGGAATTTCGAACCACAATAACGAACCTTACAACTGCCGTCGAATTAAGCAACAGACGTATCGACGAGCTCGCCGGGCGGGTGGACGCCGTGGAGCAGCAACGGGGCGAGGTGCGGGAGGCGGCCGGGGACGCGTCCGCGCTGGAGCACACTATTACCGAGCTCAAACTTAGCCTCAACGATCGTGACCAGGAGTTACTTTGTAATGACATTGAAATATTAGGGATACCGGAAGAGAAAAATGAGGGATGTGCTCACATCGTAATCACTCTCGCACAAAAGCTTGGAGTGACATTGGAGGAACGTGATCTCGTCAGCGCGGAGCGCGTCGGCCCTATTAGGCGCACGGCGACCGAGGGCCAGGAGCCCCGGCCGCGGCCGCTGGTAGCGCGGCTGGCCCGCCGCGCGCAGCGCGACGACCTACTGGCGGCAGCGCGCGTTCGACGTGATGCTACTATGGCCGGCCTCGGGCTGAATGCGGCTCCGCGACGATTTTATCTCAACGCGCGTCTAACGTCTACCAATAGACAACTTTTCTACAAGGCCCGAGAACAATCCATACGAGCTGAGTGGAAGTACGTATGGACTCGTGAGGGGAGAATCTTCGTGCGTAAGGATCAGGGCTCACCACGTCACCGCCTGCGCTGCGAAGCTGACCTAATTAAAATTTTTGGTCCCTGTTAATGTTTACGCGTCTAATAATCATATATTTTACAACACATCTCCTCTTCGTAATTCTTAATAATGATGACGCGTGTGCTTATTTTTATTTTTTTGGTTGCCTATATAGTATAATTTCTAAGTGTCTTACAATGAACATTATGGTGACTACATTATTTATGAGAGAATGTTATTTTTATGTTAAATTAATATTTTATTTTGTACTCTATTTTTATTGTTGCCATCTTAACGTGTTTTATGTCAGATTTCTAGATACAGTTAATACCTTTTATATTTTATTATTTTTTCCATCACTGTATTCACTAATTGGAGTAACTGTGGATAATGGATCTCATATGTATAATTATACCATTACTTATTTTCCGCCGACTGTATTGAGAGTTAAGTACCGCTCAGCACTAGAGGTTTCGTACACTGTCTTACACTCGTATCTTTATAGTTTACATATTTATTTTGTTTTGTTCTGTTTTGCCTTGGTATACACTTATAATAAGACTACCGATAATAGGGTAAGCTATGATGATAGCTTACTTACTCACACATTGTTATAAAATTGACTGGCGTCACTCGTCACTCCTTCATCAAACGTTAATGCATTGCAAGTATATTCAAATACTGCATTCTTTTTTTATACAATTTGTTAAATATAATAAGAAGTTGTCAGTTGGTCTTCTTAATCCCGGATCTCTCGGTACGCGTCATGACGAGTTTCTCGTTGCTATTGCCCGCCATAATGTCGATATAATGGCTATTAACGAGACCTGGCTCAGGGAAGGTGAGGAGGCTCGAGCTCCGTCCCCTCCAGGCTACCGCTTGCGCCACATCCCTCGCCCCGCTTCTATTCGATCCCGCGGAGGCGGCGTTGGGTTTTACATAAAACACGGAATAACAACAAGGCTTATTAAACATCCATGCTCTACGCCAGTGGAACAAATGTGGTTAAGTACGACTATAAATGGCATTAAGTTAGCAATTGGAACAGCATACCGTCCGCCCTGGCTTAATGTAGATACATTTTTTGATGCCCTTAGTGAATCTGTATCGGGAATTGGCCATTTTGACATTTTGGTACTATTAGGCGATTTTAATATTAATACTTTGAATGACCAGGATACAGCCACCAGGAAATTCTTGGACTTTTTAAATTGCTTTAGCCTTACCCAGTTCGTAGCAGACGCTACTCACTTCACATGTCACAGTGAAACACTAATTGATGTAGTGTGTTCCAATTTTCCTGTTTCTAATATATGTGTCGATCATATTCCAGACCTCAGCAGTCATGCTTTTATTACTTGTGAAATAGATATTATAAAAGAGAAACCGCCACCAAAATGGATCATGTATAGACCTCTACATGAAATAGACACTCAAAAATTTCATACAGATGTTGCCTCTATTAACTGGGAAAGTATAATATCAGATGATGTCAATGCTATGCTGAGAAAATTTAACGATCTTATTCTCAAATTATTTGACAGCTACGCTCCTTTCAAATCCGTTCTTATTAAAAAGCATTCTTATCCGTGGATTACATACAACGTAAAAGAAATCATGAAACTTAGAGATAAAGCCTTTGCGCGAAGTAAAATCACTAAACTAGATGCTCATAAAAAATACTATAAAGAGTTGAAAGCTATCGCTAATTCAGCAATATACACTGAAAAATCCGCATACTTTAGCCATAATATCAATAATAATTATAAAAATGCACGCGCATTATGGAAAAATATAAAAAAAAATATTATTGATTTTAAAAAGAAGCAGAGAAATTTACCCCCCCATGTAAACAATCCAGATAAAATAAATACCCATTTCTTAAATCTACCCGGCCGCAATAATACGAATAGTTCTCTCCATAGTTATTTCCAACATAATCGTTACGGATCCACAGTGTTCACTCTGAAACCTGTTACTGAGACTGCTGTGGCAAATGCAATTAAGTCAATTGCATCCAATGCACAAGGTGCTGACGGCATCACCTTAAATATGATTTTACTTACTTTGCCTCTTACATTGTCTCTCATTACAGTCATTATCAATAAATCAATTGAAACCGGTGTATTTCCAGATCTGTGGAAAACTGCTATTGTAAAACCCATTCCCAAGACCCAACATCCTAATAGTTACAAAGATCTACGGCCTATTAGTATTCTTCCATTTATGTCGAAAATTCTTGAAAAAATTGTCTACATTCAAATGTCTGAATACCTCGAAGCTAATAATATTCTACCTAAGAAGCAATCTGGCTTCAGAAAAACTCACAGCACGCTACTGCTCTGTTAGACGTGGTCGACGATATTCTTGCAGCCCAAGACACTGGGGAGGGTACTATTCTTGTTCTTTTGGACTTTTCACGTGCTTTTGACACAATAAATATTTCTCTTTTGCTTTCAAAGTTAGTCTTTTACGGTTTTGATCCCCTTACAATTCAATGGTTCAACAGTTACTTAACTGGGCGCACGCAATACGTCGAAATATCTAATCCAGATGGGTCTCTATCCGTTTCATCCATATCACCTGTATCAAGAGGAGTCCCTCAGGGCTCAATATTGGGGCCCCTACTCTTTATTCTGTACTCTGCTGATATTACACGTTCTATTAACAATTCCAAGTTCCACCTCTACGCTGATGACCTGCAGTTATATACTTCCTTCAAGCTTAACGATATGAACTCAGCAGTTGATAAACTCAACGAAGATCTTGATCAAATTGCTCTCTGGAGTGATCAGAACTGCTTGGTCTTAAATAGAGACAAATCAAAATATATGGTATTAGGCACTAAATTTCAAATTACGAATATTACCTCTCGTAAGCCCCCGATTTCGGTCATGGGTGATCCTCTTGAATACGTTTCTCAGGCTCGCAACCTAGGTCTTATCATGGATGGAAGATTAAGGTTTGAGGAACATATATTAGAAACTGTTCGAAACTGTTTCTATAGGCTGAAGGTCCTTTGGAACATCCGTGATTATCTAAATGTTGATGTCAGGATTAAGTTATGTGAATCGCTTGTTCTTTCCAAACTTAATTACTGTGATACCGTATTTGGGAATTGCCTTCTTAGTCGCACTAAAAAACTCATTCAACGTGTACAAAATGCATGCATTCGGTTTTGCTTTCCGGTACCTCCCCGTTCACACATCACTCCATTCTTGAATAGTAATAACATGATTAATATGTCTGCACGGCATAATCTTCACTTTGCTAGTCTGCTATTTGGTGTAATAAAAAACGGCAAGCCGACTTATCTATTTGATAAGCTTAAGTTTGCCCAAAGTAAAATAAGAAGTGCTCCGCGGTTACTAAGCTCTCAACACAAAACGACCGCTTTTCGTGGCAGCTTCCGGTTTGCTGCCACGAAATGTTGGAACGACCTGCCGCCGCCCATCAGGAACACACAAACTGTTGGTTGCTTCAAGCTTAAGCTCAAAAAATTCCTGTTCGCCAAACAGAATAATGGTGCATAGCGGTCGTTTAGTGTTATATATTCTCTATGATTTCATTCTATATATTCTCTTGTTTAACCTACCTACACGTTTGAAAATAATAATACCTCTTTGCCAAGTTAATTGTCCACACTGTTTGTCTAATCGTAATTTCTTTCACACTTGTAATATTTTATACTGACTTAATCTTAACTACTCATTGTTTTATCTCACTGTTATATGTATTCCCTCTTGACGGTTCCACCGAAAATCAGCGTCTTGGCAGTCTTTATGTCATGCCTCGACATTCACTGAGTGGATACCAATTTGGCTGCACATTGTATAGCATTGTAGCTTAGTTTTAAGTTACTTTACTTAGATTTAGTACACCCTTGTATTTTTTTAATGTGCGCTGAATAAACTATTTTCTATTCTATTCTATTCTAATTAAAGCCTGCCACGGTGAGCAACCCGCCTGCCAAGCGTGATAACTATGGGAAACCCCCCCCAAATGAAAATTGTCATAGATTTGGCTAGCATAACATGTTGATGATATCTTGTGGACAATATCAAAACGAAATAAAATTTTCCATCTACTCTTTCGCTTAAATCCTTAACCAACACAAATCTATACTTATAATAAATCTGTAGAGAGGTCAATTCTGTACATAAAATATTTTTTCAAAATAACTATCAGGGGGTGATAAGTGATCGATACTGATACCAAAAATGCAATCAGTAAAATTTTTGTCTGTCTGTCTGTCTGTCTGTCTGTCTGTCTGTATGTTCGTTATAGAAAAAAAAACTACTGAACAGATTTTGACGAAACTTGGTACAATTATTCTTCATACTCCTGGGCAGGTTATAGGATACTTTTCATCACGCTACAATCAATAGGAGCGGAGCAGTGACGGGAAGTGTTGGGAAAACGCGAGAAATTTAAACCTGTATGTTTGAACGCGCATTACGCGAAAACTACTGCATAGAATTGAATGCGGTTTTCACCAATGTATTGCTAGAGGTCTAACTTAAAACTTAGGCACAAGGTATAGATGGGTATTATATGGAAGTCCGTTATTTTTGAAACCCGATATCCACGCGAGCGACGCCGCTGGCACAGCTAGTTGTACATAAAAGAAAAGCCAAAAGGAAGTTGTGAATAACATTTTTACGTTACCAAAAACCAATAAACAACATAATAAAGTTGGTATTGTGAAACAACGGAAAGTGGCAGCCGAATAAAACTGTGGCGTGTATTTTTACATCCCATTCAAAATAGTGCTTGGCTAACCCACATTCGTGCGACCGGCGAGGAGTGCACGGTGGGAGCCAGCCTTGACACTTCATTACTGAAGTGTGTACTATGATATCCTTATTTATTTATCTAACACTTGATATTTCACAGTACTTAGCACCAAAACATATACAAGTTAGACAGTGAACACATGTGACAGACAAACAAATTTAAACATACAAATTACTACCAAAATACAGCTTGTAAGTACGAAGAAATGTTATCAAAGATAGTCTTTCAAATACCTTACATAGCGGTCAAAACAACTTTTGCTAAAAGATTCCCCCGTTACATTTAGTATAGGTACTGTCTGTCTGTTACGTTTTACCGCTTAAACCTCTCAACCGATTTGATGAAATTCAGCACAAAAAATCTTTAGACCCTGAGAAAGGACATAGGTTACCTTTTATTGCGAAAAAAGGGATGAAGGAACACTTCTATATTTCTTACATGAACGCGGGCGAGTCCGCGGGCACAGCTAGTCTGATATCAGCTTCGCCTCAGTTGAACAGCTTAAAGACGTAAGTATACGACCTTAACTTTTTATGTATTGCGTGACCTCTGATGGACTTCTGTTAGAGACGACCTTTCGATATGCTGACGGATGGATGCGTGGAAGCAAACGTACAAAGGTTGAAGAGTTGTTTACGCCAGTCGTAATAGTGGAGCAAATAGCGTAAGATTTTGCGATCGGTAATCGTTTTTGTTTTCAGAGGGGAATACAGCATTCAAAGGAAAGGTTTGTGAAATACATCATACATTATCAGCCTATCGCAATCCACTGCTGGACATAGGCCTCTCCAGTTGCTTGCCACTTTGGGCATGACCACAGATTACCCCATTTATTTGCCCATAATCGCCAAACTGGGCAGGCGGGTTGCCGATCGCAGGGCATAGCTTCTCGCTCCGGTCACGCTGCTGCGCGTCATCGGACTGTGGTATTTAGTGTGAATTCTCCTTCAATCGAGATGGTTATATCAGTATAACGTGTTATATCAGTATACTGATATAACCATCGTACGAGGCTCTGGCAAAAGTCAGCTTTTGCCAGAGCCTCGTCTGTTATTCAGCAGGATGCACCATGAGCAGGTGAGGGTAGCTTGGAGCGAAAAGATGATGGATCGCTCCCTTACATCCCTTGCGAAAAAGATGTTTTCCCAAAGTGGCAAACAACTAGAGAGGCCTAGGCTTTGCAGTGGACTGCAATAGGTTGATGATAACATACTAAATCGACAAGAAAACGAAGAAAACCCATATAATAAACACGTGTGTGAAACGTACAGTTTCAAGTTACATATTATTTTGTCACATTAAATAATACTCTTGCCGCGTCGCGTCGGTTGAACATATTCCCAATATGATTCATTATAACACTTTTATTAAAGAGGTTTTTGGCACGCCATTCGTTATGTCTTGTTGACAATATTCGCTGATTTTCTTGTTATTTGAGATATATGAGAATTGTAAGAAATACACACATTTCTTACAATTCTCATGTCCGTCTGCTGAGATTTTTTGCAAAAGGAAAAATGGTTTTCACTTGCCTGGTTGTATTATATTACATTTAGTTTTTAGAAAGTTGGTGATCGTGTGCATTGTTTATACATGAAATTATCGGGAATTAATATCACACAAATACATACCCTTTCTACTTCGACGTTTCTTATCTTATGTATGATGTAACTCCAAATTTTTAAAGGTATCAACATACAATACCATATTGTTCCTAGATTGTATATCACTCATATTGTATACGCAGTGAGCACATAAAAATAATTAAATTGAATTCGCTAAGTTGGTCGAACCTCCAATATACACTATTTGCCTCAAATGAATTCACAAGATAATGTAGAGTATAATATACAAGAGCTTATACGTAATGAAGAGGTACTAAGTGGAGTAAGTTGATCACATGCCTACTTATGTACATACACATACGAATTGTTCAACCCTTACAATACTTTTATTACCCCAAGAACAGACACTCTGACTCCCATCATAATCGTATTACACACACAGATACAATTCCTTAACGCTCCCATTACCATACTTCTATTCCCGGAATGTAATTCGTTGAATAATTTACGCATAGCATTCCAATCACTTTCCATCTCAGATAGGTAGTCAAATTTCACCGGATTTTAACCCGCCAAAGTTCCCAGACCTTTTACAGACAGAATTTCATCGTTTTTCTAAGGATCCGATGCGTTCGCCTCGGGGTCTAACGGCATCCTTTTTGCGCAACTAACAGTATCTCAATTTTATTGTTCATTCCCTTTACGGATTCTTATTTTGTCTGCGTTTCTCAGATCGCTATCTTTGATTTAGGGAGTGGATGATAAAAACTCTTTAGTCAACTCTTTGGTGGCAAATTAAGTTTTTATTTGTGGTAATGCGAATTAATCGTGTTGAATTAGCTTAATAGTTCGTAATAATATTAAAGTATGCGTTATGTGAGCTTTATTAGTGTGCGGGGATTTGACTGCATTGTCATTCCATTCTTTAGGATTGTTTTATTTTAATTAGATGCTTTTCGGGTTCGTTTCGATGCGAGTCTGCGTGAAGCTGCGCGAAGCTAACAAAAATTGACCAATAAATGATACTCAATGATACACGAATGAATATACTTCAGCGGAATAATAGTTTCGCTAAAGTAGAGCACCCAGGCACGGAACAAACACAATTAATAATTATCACACGTATGTTTGTCCCGGGTGGGGACCGAATCCACGACCCTTGGTTTAGAAGGCAGAAGTCTACTAACTACCAAGCAAGCCACCGAGCAAGTCCTTATGAGGACTTGTGTTTTATACAAGTAAAGACGATGGGCTGGATTGAAATATTGTGTCGTTCTGCCGAGAACATTTAGCTTCGTGGCAGTCAGTTTAGTCTTTCCCTCCAGACGACCATTTCAGTCTGCAAGTCTGTATGTTATATTTTTTGTTTGTTTAGTAGGAAAACGTTAAATAATTTTAAGGCGATGTTTTCACAACACGTCCGCACACGCAAGCGTTCCCCTGCGAATGGTGTCATGCAAAAATGTGTCAACACTAAAAAATGTGCTTTCCTCTCCCACGTTTTTCCGTCTACGTTTTTGCGAGTTTCGACTGCATTTTCGGAATTGTACCATTTACATAAATGCCATTGGTTCTTTGTTCAGCCGCTAAGGCGCCGCAGCGGAACGGGTTGCGTACGCGCGAGACTACGCATACTCCATGAGGGTCGCCATGAGAGGGGAATAACTAGCGGAATCTTTGATAGATATATTTTTTTACAGAAGGTAAGGGAGCGGCGATCTTTTCGCTCCAAGCCTGCGTCACAGCAAGAGCATCACCTGCCCGTTATGCATCCTGCCGGAAAACAAACGAAACTCTGGAAACCTATCTGATGTTAAGCAAACGACGATATCCAAAAAGTGTAAGCCTAGGCGCGCACTGGTGACTTTTGTCACCGTGACAGATATCTCTCTTCTTCTCATTTTAAAAGTGCAAAAGAGATGAAACGACTGTCACGGTGACAAAAAGTCACCAGTGCGCGCCTAGGCTAAGCGATCCTCATCAGGCCTGGTTCGTACAACGCGGATCGATCACACTATGATAGCCTTTCTAGGTGCCGCTTCACGGCCCGTGTAACACCAAAGACTATAAGAGACGGTATAACATGACGGGTACCAGCATCACCGGATCTGCGAGTATAATGCATTCGCCACAACAAGTACTTTCCCCATCATTATCAGCCTCTCTCAGTCCATAGACTTCTCTAGTTATTCGCCACTTTGGCCAAACATCTGGAGGCTTTGCTCATAATCACCACACTGGACAGGCGTAGGTTCTCGTTGGTAGGTGAGCCTGCTGCCCGTAATCGACTTGTAGTACTTAGCTACACCTTCAATCGTGATGCTTATAAATAAAATAAATAAATAAATAACCCAAGACATGCCACGCTGGGCCACACAGCGCCACCTAGCCCCAAACTAAGCCGAAGCTTGTACTATGGGTACTAGACAACTGATAAACTTACATAAATACTTTTTTTTTAGATAAATACATATTATACATAGAAAACACCCAGACCAATACAAACAGACATGTTCATGCACACAAATGTTTGTACTGTGCGGGGATCGAACCCACAACCCTTGGCTCAGAAGGCAGAGGGCACTACCAAATGAGCCACCGAGCCTGTCGCCATAAGCTTATACCGCTACCAGTCGGTTGCCAGGACCTCGTTTGTTATTCGGCAGGATGCGTCCCGGGCAGGCACGGCAAGTGAAGGTGGCTTGATGCGAAAAGATACATCCAATCTATGTCATTGTCGTATATAAGCGTCACTGTCATTCAAAGAGCTAAATAACTTAACATTTACCAAACTGAGTCACACATCGCCATCTAGTCCCAAACTAAGCCAAATTTTGGACTATGGCTAGCCAACTGATAAACTTAGGTAGTAAAGGACTTGTCCCGTCACTACGCGTGGTGTGGCGACCCTAATCCCGTTGTAAATGGCGAGGACGGGTGGCGGCGAGCAGTTGTGCTCTTTTTGCTAATCGACGACCAATGCAACTGTTTAAGCGTCGCTATTGTTCGCCGCTAAATAAACTTAAATGCGTATTCGTAGTATAATATTTAAGGCCGCGAAGCGCTGAGAGAGGGAGACGTGAGCGCGCGCAAGTGTCAATATGCGGGCGTGAGTGCGGAATTACGGACGCGGGTGCCAGTGCGGATGAGGGTGACAGTGCGGATGTGGGTGGAATTACTGAATATACTGAATGGCCCGGTGGCACATTTGGTAGTGAACCCTAGCCTTCTAAGCCAAGGTTCGCAGGGTTCAATTCCCAAACGGGACAAACATTCGTGTGATGAACATTTGTGTTTGTTCCGTGTCTGAGTTTGGTACCTTAATTGTTCTGATACCCATAACACAAGTACAGATGTTTATCACACAAATTGTTCCAAATAGGGATCGAACTAACGATGACAACGAACTAAGAGAGGTAGGGCATAGCGAATCTTCGCTCGAATTGAGCTGCCCGTCCGAGGAAGGACCTCCACCCTATAGAATACCGCAGCCAAATGACCTCCGGGTCGTGTTTCTGCTGGTGAGTAGGGTCCCCGGAGCTCGTGGGGGGTTAGGGTTGGGCCGGCATGGCAGTGGCAACTGACAGGTAACTAAAAAGTTACTTGCCAGTTGTAACAGCGACTTGGGCTTCTTTTTTCATCAGGTGTAGGGAAGCCATTACGTCGAGCTATTATAAAAAAAAGACCCCACGACGTTCAGAAGGCAGGGGTCACTACCAATTAAGCCACGGGGCCAGTCAAATAAAAAAGATTCATGCCCAACGGCCAAAGGGTGAAATACTAAATTGCTCACTGATTTAAACTTGCTATTATATCACAATAAGTCCTTGGTCAAATAAGTTCCTACACCACTTCAATAGCAGTTAGCCAAAAGCTACCCACTCTAGCCGGCGCTACCACTCATAAAGTACATCCAATTAGGTTCCGGCCTCTCCATATATAATATCGGGAGCCCAAATAGGTCATCAATCTTAGCACTGGCCGTCTTTCACTGCTCCTAACACCCCGAGCCGAAAAAAGGAAAAAAAACCACCAAGCGTTCATTCCTATAAAGAATGGCCAAAAATGTTTACCGTTGTCAAACACCGCGCATTCGAAAACGAACCCTAAAGCTTGGTACCTAAAGGCGTGGAGACGTGTAAGCGGTAGTTTGGTTTCGGTAATTAGATTCTGACAGTTCGGAATCGGCAAAGGGGCCGACTGTCAAAGGCCGGCGCCAGAAGTGGGCTGCAGAAATAAAACTCGAGGTTCACAACAAACCGAGTTATGGGAGTCGTGGGTACGAGTATAGAGGTAGCAGATATAGATGTGTATGTTCTTTGCGATTGTGGTTAGTGGAGTCAATGAAGCATTATAGCTCCGAATTTTTTTACTGTGAACCGAATTGCATACAATTTTGGGATTAGGTTCATCTTACCATTAACTTCAAACGTGAAAATGATTTGAACTCCGCCACCACCCTGGGGGTGGTTGCTACCCCTTCTCGGGGTCAATGGTTTTTTTTTTCAAAATAACCTCGGATATCGATTGAAGGTCTAATTTTAAGCAAAAAATCATCTATAAAGTTTTTCGAAAAATGTAATACTTTTCAAGTTATTGGCAATTGAAAATTCGCAAATTTTCCAATTTCCATTTCAATTTTTCCATTAGGGGGTCATTTACACCATTTATTTTTCAGATCATTTTCACTTTTAAAGTTAAGGGTAAGATGAGCCTAATTCCAAAATGGATCACAGTAAAAAAATTCGGAGGTTACTTAGACCGTATTTTTCGCTTCATTGACTGCAAGGTGTTGATAGTCGATTGTTGTCGTAGCGGAATATCAATTGGACGTAATAAGTTAAGCAAAAACGTCCAACCCACATGTCATACGAACTTGAGTTATTATCATAAATCCTTTTATTTTGACACTTTTTTTATTTATTTGACAGAATTTCAGCTTTCAATTTATACTTAAACTCATAAAGTACGCCTGATGGAAAGCGAAAGAGAAGCCCAAGTCGCTGTGACAACGGGCAGGCAACTGACCAGTTGCCACCGCCATGCTGGCCAAACCCTAACCTCCGATGTAGCGCTCACCCCACGAGTTCCAGAGACCTCACTCACTGGCAGAAACACGACCCGGAGGTCATTTGGCTGCGGTATTCTATAGGGTGGAGGTCCTTCCCCGGACAGGCGGCTTTATTCGAGCGAAGATTCGCTATGCCCTACCTCTCTTTAAAGAGATTGGTCTTCTTGGAGATTGGCTTCTGAGGCTGAAATTCGCACAAGAGAGACTACTTAGTATGCACCAGAATTCAAAAATACAATGTCAATTGGCAACAGTAGCGATTCACATAATACATTAATTTACCATTTGGCAAGCGTCGCGGTAGTAAGTAGGGACATTCGTTGGAATTACGCTACGTGAAACGTACGTTATGTTACGTAAAATATTATAAAAATATTAATACTCTGTATTAGTCAGCTTTGCGTGTGTTAGGGATGTCGCCTTGAAGAAAGTCGTTTCCCAAAATAATAAACGTACATATGTAATTGTTATTTGAGTGACCCGGTTAAACTCATAAATAAGAGAAATAAGTAAAACCCTACATAATTATGCCACATTAAGCCACATAATATTTGTATCCATACTTACTAATATTATAAATGGGAAAGTGTGTCTGTCTGTATGTTTGTCTTTCTTTCACGGCAAAACGGAGCGACGAATTGATCTGATTTTTTAAGTGGAGATAGTTGAAGGAGAGTAACATAGGCTAACCTAAGGCTTTCTAACCCCCCACTTCCCTAAAATGAGGGTGGAAGTTAGTATGGAGTATTCACCCCGAATTTAACGCAAGCAAAGCCTATGGCAAAAGCTAGATTACTATATTTGTACTATATATTATGTGATACTTCTGTAGTTCCGATCGTCATCAGCCTGCAAACATCAACTGCTGGATATAAGTCACCCCCAAAGACATTTGCCATTGGGGATATACGATACTGCAAGTAAACTAACTTCACCTATTTACTAAAAAAATATTGAATGCAATAGCGGCTATTGATCAAGGATTAAAGAAAGAGTAAAAATGTTTATAATTTTTGCACAAAATGGCATGCTAAATAAAAATAAAATCAAACAACTTTTGTTTCAACTACAATACATCGATTTTGGTTAGAATTAATATGATAGACTACTTTTAGTAATTAGCACACCAGCACAGTAGACAACCCTAGTTCCTGTACGAATTTCTTTCTCTGTAGATGCGTTGCTACGAAGTTATGAATTTTTGAATCTATGAATAAAATAAAATATGTAAGTATATATTAATTTTCACATAATAAAAATGTCTCTAGGCTTATGTACCTACATGTAGCTACATATATAACAATAGTCTCCCGACCGTATTACAGCCACAAGAGTCAATCAATCTTCTAAGAAACTACGAATTTTTATCTCAACATAGTTATAGCTTAAGTGCTTGTGCTATGGAATTCGGTATCGGGATCAAAGGTACCACAAATATATATGTACTTGAATGTAGTATTAAAACTCAGACACAGAACAAACACAAATGTTGCATCTGATGAATATTTCTCGTGAGTGAGAATCGAACCCTCGACGCTCGATTCAGAAGACAGCGGTCTCTACCAAATGAGTCACCGAGACTCTAACGCCTTATACTTTCAAGCAAAAGTAATTAGTTGGTTTACTTTAGATTAAACTTAATAATATCATAGACCATACACCAGATTAACATATAGATAGGGCATCTATAATTTACAGTGTTATCATATTCATTAATTTTCCTTCTTTTTTAAATATAAGGAGCCAAAATGGAACAAAATACGTAATAATCTATATATTTATGTCAAATACATACCTACAAACGCGTGGTGATTATTGGTAAAGTCTCCAGTATTTGCCCAAAGTAGCGTACAACTGGAGAGGCCTATGTCTAGCAGTGGACTGAGATACAGGTGTAAAATACAGGAATTTTAATATTTTCTTCGATTTTATTCAAAAATTTTAAACAAAAACTTTTTATTTTATATGTGAACGGATATTTACGCTAAAAAGAAGCGGGCCGCAAAAAAATTATTAAATAAAAATACAAATTGAGTAGTATCTTCAACACGTACTTCGTTACAACCTCAAAAAGCATCCCAGTCACTCTCAGTGACGTAGCACGAAGTACTTACTAAATATTTACCTAGATATTTATAGACTCTCGAATAAACAGAGAGTAAAAAAAACCTATTCGTCTAACGAATTCTCACACGTTTTCTGCTAATAGTGGCGCGTAGGAAACTGTCTAGACTGAATGAATTCCGCCGTTGATGTATCATCTAGGTACTTGACACTTTATTTTTATTATAGACCATTGTTTTTTGCGTCAATAAATAATTAAATAAAATAAATATTAAACAACATCACATACATTTCTCCGAGCCCAAAGTGAGTTTGAGCACTTGTGTTATGGTTAACAACACAGGTACCATACACACAAAAAGACAGTCTTTTCGAACAGCTACGACTTGGGAACCTTCAAGAAATGAACGTATTCATATTTAAAAGGTTGCAGCGACCCCAAAACTCGATTTGAATCGGGGTATCCATGAGCGAGTCGACTGCTTACCACCAGGCAAACCTGCTCGTCTGCCGCCTCTTGCTTATCAAAATATACTGAAATACAAATACTGTTTATATTGACCAGAACCTGAATAAGTTATTTGTAGAAAACCCTTGTAATAATTTGATGTGACCGGAATAGGCTATTATGGTTAAAAATTGTAATTAGTCCATCTTTTAGCTTATTCAAAAATAAAAGACACGTATTTTTCCTTTCTTCATTCAAATAAACAATAGCAAAGGTACAAGGCATCAAAAGTTAGAAGTGGGAGTCTTTGACGTCACTCGCTCGCGTAAAAAAGCCTCACCGAGTGACATCACGACGTAATTTCAACGGGCTATAACTTGTAGTTTTTAGTCTAACTTACAAATAAAGAAATACGTGTCTTTTATTTTTGAATAAGCTAAAAGACAGACTCATTACATTTTTTTTAGTCATAACTGCCTATTCGAACTCGGGGTCTCTTGGACCTTACCACTATTGATCCAACAAGGCAGTCAATCGGGCATAATACAAGACATTTAACGCAGCTGTTTAATGATACACCTGAAGAGAAGGATTATAGTCTGAGTAAGACACTGCTTGCTATAATTCTGGTTCATTAAATCGCAAAGAAAACAATAGTCTGAGAAGCGAATGAGTAACGAATCACTTCAACGAACGGACAGACTGAATCACCTAAGATTTGTCAGTGTTATTGCTAGGTTAAGCGGAAAAGTTTGTTTGTACGTAATATTAATAGCGTTATAAGATTAGTATGAAATTGATACCTAAGTCACTTCCAGTGACGGAATCAATAATAATAATGACTGGCTCGGTGGCTCAATTGGTAGTGACCCCTGCCTTCTGAACCAAGGGTCATGGGTTCGGTTCCCACCCGGGACAAAAATTCGTGTGATGAACACTTGTGTTTGTCCCGGGCCGTGTGATGAACACTTGTGTAAAAGGGCCTTATCGTAGCCGACCATCGTCAGGGTTAGCGGGTAAAAAAAGGGTAGTACCATTTTTTTTTTTTTTTAGAGGGGAATGCATTACGCACCTTCATGCCGCCTCCGGGGGGAGTCGGCATGGTGTGTGGGACTCACACCTCCCAAAATGAGAGGGCATACCCACTAAACCCCCCTGTGTCGCCAGTGGGCAGCAAATGGCAGGGATACGGGTAGCGCCGAAGCATATTAATCAACCTGTACATCCTTAAATGTGAATCTTTTAATTAAATTCATATTTATTTATATCAAATTAACAGCCTAAACCATCATGATAGAAGGCATAGCTAATACCACAGGCCGATGACGGCAAGCAGCGTCACCGGAGCAAGAAGCTACGCCCTGCGATCGCCAACCAGCCTGCCCAGCGTGGCTTTTATGGGTATATCCTCCAGAAGTTGTCTGATGATGATGACAGCCTAAAAATAAGTTTAGCTTCTACTTCAAAAAAGAAAGATACTTCCACATAGGTAATTTCATCCTCCCTTTTCAAGCCTTTACAACTTTATACGCTCATTATAATTACCTGTGGAAAGGACATACAGAGATTTAGGCTCGAAACTATCAGTGTGCCATATTTCATAAAACCATTTCAATAGTTTTGGCATAAAAGCGCGACCGACAGACAGACACTTACTTTCGCATTTATTATATCAGTAAGGATTGAGTGACTGAGTCATAGCAGTTTTGGCAAGTGCGTTCCAAACTTATATAACGGCTATAAATTTCATTCATAACTATTCCTGGTGCAGTCTCGGTCACCAATCGCGGCATTTATATATAGAGGAGACGATTTTTTTCGACGCCTGGTGGTATTTTGGTTGCAAAACACACTTTTCAAGCGGCTGGAATCTCGAGATGTGAATTTACTGGTCAATCGTTTGGTTTCTGCTTTTAATAAATCATCGTCATCATCAGTCTATTGCGGTCCACTCCTGGACATAGGCCTCTCCAGTTGTTCACCACCTAGGGCAAACTTCTGGAGGATATACCCATAATCGCCACGCTGGGCAGGCGGGTTGGTGATCGCAGGGCGTAGCTTCATGCTCCGGTGACGCTGCTGCCCGTCAACGGTCTGTGTTATTAGCTACGCCTTCTACCGTGATGGTTTTACCGCCACCAGTCGGTTTGCCAGAGCCTCGTTTGTTGTTCGGTAGGATGCACCACGGGCAGGTGGGATGGCTTGGAACGAAAAGATGATAGGTCGTGACGTTTGCAGGCTGATGTAGATGATAGCCTAACGGTAAGAGACCACCTCAGCTCAAAGACACCGCAACTACAATACTTAACGTATTACGTTATGTTTGTAATGTGCTTTCTTGTAAATTTAGTATTTTGTGCTATAAATCATATCTATCTACTTCATTGCCGATCCTTGAGTAACTTGTAGGCTCGCTTTTTATCGCTCCGAAGTCGTATCCAATCGAAAACCACAGCTGCTGAAAGCTGATTCCAGTCGTAGAAAAATGTCTCCACATGACGTATTAAGATTTTAGTGCGTAATCATACGGGCACACGACCAAAGTAAATAGCAAAAGTAGTCCAATAATTGGAATGTAATGAGACACCCTCTCACCTCTGGTTTGAGTAATGCCTGTAATGTCTCAATTCAAATGTGCGTGCTTCAGGAAAAGAAACAACTTGCGTACCGTCCGCAGAGAAGGCGTCTGCAATTTTTTTTTGTAGGAATTTAAATTCGTCCGTCTTGGATCCGGATATCATAGGAATGAATAGGATCACCCCATCTCATCCCGTGGGTATCGTATCAGGAAACGGGTAGCAGCGTTTACCTGTGTACAAATAAACCCTTATCGGCCTGCCAAACGTTGTGATTAAGGAAAATCTCCCCATTTGACAATTGTTATTGAGGGATGCCTTTTCTAGCAGTGGTTTGCAGGCTGGTGATGAACATGAATTTCAAAAAAGAATCTGTAAAATGTACTAGAAGTTAGAACTAGGCAAATTATATATGAACGAATATATAATTTGCCTAGTTCTAAGTACATTTTTAGCGTGCAATAACAGCATCTCGTTACCAAGCCCTGGACAAGTTTCATCAGGCAGTGAGGGCAACTTCGGACAGAGACAAGTGGAGACAGTTGATTACAGCTACGAAATCAACGAGTGATCACTATGCTCAGTAATGGGAACGACTGGAAAGAAACACTATCTATCTATTCCTTATCTATTCAACAGCGTTAATCACGTAACAAGCGAACCGCCGAATCGTAATAGGCGTAAACATTCACGCGACGCTCGGGTGCGGACCGTACCGACGCGCCGTCTCAGCTAGAAATAGCGTCGCCCGCCCTGCAGAGTTTATTGACACCGTCGATACTCGGCCGCACTTATTATTGCACGCGCTCTAACGACCCGCCGATGCGTTTTCTACTTCGACACCCTGATGCTGCTGGAGATGAGGAAGGCTCTTCTTAGTTCGCGGACAGTACTCAGCTGTGGTTATAAGACGGTAATGTTGTCGGCCTATCGTCTTTTCGCTCTAATCCAACCTCGCCTGCCCGTGGCGCATCCTGCAGCAAAACAAACGAGGCGCTGGCAACCGACTGGTGGCGGTATAACCGTCGCAATTGAAGGCGTAGTTAAGTACCACAGGCTGATGACGGCAGCAGCTCCACCGGAGCGAGGAGCTACGCCCTGCGATCGCTGGGTAGGCGTAGCCCGCTGGGCAGGCGCCCAGCATGGCGATTAGGGCTAAATCCTCCAAATGTTTGCCCTAAGTGGCGAACTACTGGAGAGGCTATGTATGCAATAGGCTGACGATCATGATCATGTTGTCGCAAAACCACAAAAGCTTGCTTGGTGATGCAGTGATGATTCACTGCACCGTTGAAGACTCAGTTGCTCTTTCATTCTGTGTAACCTAACAACTCACTGATGCGTTCTACTTCTAAACACTGAGTAAGGTTCCTTAAAATACTCAGAGACTTATCAGCTGAGATTCTGCCTTGAAGATTCCTCATAGTTCTCAGAAGTCCCTAGTTGTGGTTCTGCATTAAGAGAAGGAACATTGACGCAAAACCTCATGAGCCTGCTCTCGTCGTCGCCTCGCCCACCTATTGCAAGCACTCTAAGGCCCCATTGATGCGTTTTCTATTTCCACACCCTAAGGAAGGTTCCTTCAAGTACTCAGAAACTTATCAGCTGTGATTCTCCCACAAGAGATTCGTCAGTCCAGCCGCAATTATTCTTATAGGCGCTCTAACGACCTGCCGATGTGTTGGGTACTTCCACACCCTGAGCGAAGGTTCCTCTAAGTCTTTAGAATGTTCCTTTGTTGATAAACCACACGAGCTTGCAATGCCATGGGGATTTGAAACAGCTCGTTCTACATGTTCCAGCCTATTTAAATTAGTATTAACACTAATGTAACGGTAATTCGCAAAACCGTAAAACCGGTAAATAGGTCATGTGAGGCTAATCGCGGCAGTTTAATCGCTCGCATTACTAAATGTATCTCGTTCCTAATCCAGTTTTGATTTATAGAGATTTAACAGAAAAGTAAAAAAGTTTGGCTTTTGCCCAAAGTAGAACGTTAATAGGTCGTAACTTCATGCAGTTATGTATTTTATTCAGACATTGTCACAATATTAAAATTTTTGATCTCACCAAAAATTTTTATCGTGACCCATAAAATTTTACCTACTTACTATCGGAACTACACCTAAGGTTGGCATGAAATCATCTGCATTAAGACAATAGAGTTGCGCCCTGCGCTATGGAGAACGTAAGAAATAAATAAATAACGCAAAACACGCCACGCTGGGCTACACATCTAGTCCCAAGCTAAGCCAAAGTTTGCACTATGGGTACGATACACTGTTGTATTAACCTTAGCCTGTCCTAAGAGGCGACTAAAAGGGCCTTCGGGGGGACCCCAAGGACGACGCCAGGTGTATTCAAACACACGATCAGGGCATCATAATCCTTCTCAGATGGGCGATCATAGCGGATCACCAAATCTGACATTTGAGAGATTAAGAGAGGTAGGGCATAGCGAATCTTCGCTCGAATTGAGCCGCCCCACTGTGGAATATTTCGGTGCGTTTCGGATCAAAAATCTGTAACTCCGTCGATTTAAAAGATAGAGCTATGAAATTTTGCACTAATATGAAGTGATATATAAGGATTTATATAGGTTATGTTTGAAGAATTGTAGTTACGCGTTAATATTTTTATTTCATAAATAAAAGTCACAATCTTTAAAAATGGTATATATTTATTGAAATATTATATTTTATGTGTTTATATAATGTGCATTTCTTACTCTTAATTACTTAATTATGATAACTATAATTATAATCACAAATTAAACAAAAAAAATGGTATTTGTGATTTCGATTGTTGACGATGGTGGCACTTCTGTTTCATATCTTGTATTTTGTAGTAAGGTGGAAATATTGAACAGTTTCTTTCATCAGTAACATTCCGGAGATACAAATATTGTGCTTTTGTTAGTTCCAGGTCGATGGACACACTTAATGCTTCTTCATCTGTAAGCCCTTTCATGATTTTTGCATTTTCTAACTGATTCATAACAAAACCTTTTTTTTCGGCATCAGCCAACCTTAATTTTTCAACTAGTTTTGCTTCAGTTCCTTCTCCGATAGATCGCAATCCTTGAAAATGTGCTCCAAGCCATATTCATTTAGCAAAATAGTGTATTTTTCTTTTTTTGCTTGATTCTGAAGAGTCTCCATATGAAACACACGGTCTTCCTCGTTTACCAGAAGAAGTAGACGGAATTGAGTCAGTTGACACGTTTTCAGATGTCGGTATAGTCAAGGAATATTCAGAATCCAACCAATTGGCGTTCTTTCTTAAAAAGTTATCCTTGTTGCGTCCTGCTTCACTCCAGCGTTTTTTAAATGAAGGGATGATATTCCTTTGAATATTGCCAATAATATAACATATATTTTCTTCTTATACTTGTTTTTCCTCCAAATATGTTGAAAGTGCCGCAGTCGTCTTTCCGCCTTCTATGTATGACACTATTAATTCACGTTTAGTACAGTGTAAAGTTGACATTTAAAAAAATAAAATAGCCGTACTCTACGTCAAGACCACTGAAACAGTAATGGAGACATATTTTTCACAACGATTTTTATATTGTTTCAGAATGTGGGAATTATTTCAGATATCTATTTTCTCACGGAAAATGACCTCAAAATGATAAAAACTTAACAAAATAAAATAATTAATTGATAAAACATACCACAAACTATTGATAGTAAAAGTCAACTACGAAAATAAAAATTTCCGTTCCCAGACTAGTATTCGATTTTTTGTCATATCTTCGTAACGCGCAGAAATTAGCAGCTAATTCTTTTATATGTTTTTGATGAGTAACTAAACTATGAATTAACATTAAATTCAAAGCACCGGTAAACGTCGGTAAATGTTAAAAGCTTCGACGAAATTGAGGAAAATCTTTTTTTTCACTGCATTTTAAAAAAAAAAATGTATATATATATAGTCGTATTCAAACAATTAATTGTATAAGTTTCAAACCTCCGATAGATGAGCTTTTCAAAAATATATAATACCTTATATCTTTCAGTTAAACTTTCAAAACTATTTCACTTTGAAAATCGTAAATGAAGAAATTAATATTTACCAAATTTAAAAACGTTAACTTTAACTACACAAAACATTTACTTTCAACCAACACAAAATTATTTACGTTACAGGATATTAAACATCTACTTTCGAACTATTAAATTATATTCATAGAGTAGCCTATGGCAATCAGTTGTAAAAATCAATTTTGATATGCTATTGTTCTACCGTATTCCACAGTGCGCCCGTCCGGGGAAGGACCTCCACCCTATAGAATACCGCAGCCAAATGACCTCTGGGTCATGTTTCTGCCGGTGAGTAGGGTTTCCGGAGCTCATGGGGGGGTTAAGGTTGGGCTGGCATGGCGGTGGCAAGTGACAGGTAACTGACCAGTTACTTGCCCGTTGTCACAGAGGCTTGGGCTTCTCTTTCGCTTTCCATCAGGCGTAGGGAAGCCATTATGTCGAGCCACCATAAAAAAAAAATACTTAGTTGGTTATCTCCGTATTTAAGAGTTGGCGCACTGGTATATGCGTCGACGTAAAAAATGACAGTAATTGAGTTGACGACTATAGTTTTTAAACTGTAGAAGATACTATATTAAAATGTGTTAACTAAGTGACTTGGCTGTACTTTTCTACAAAAAAATATTCCCCTGAAAGCCGAATTTGGCTAATTAACGCAACTTTTCCTTATGTACATCGCATGATTACTACAACCACGTGGTCTCGTGTAACGTAACGAGATGCGCGGGCGCAGCGCACCTGCGCCATCTGGTGACCTTTGCAAACTTATGTCAATGTTTATAGTAAACATTAAAATGGAAATTGATAAGGAAATAGTTGTTTTCTATGATGGATATTTGTTTTGTAAGAAAAATGGTTAGCGTTTAACCCTAATGCGTCAGAAGTTAACAGAATAAAATAATAGTATAAAAGAAACGCTTTTTTTATTACATGCATGTAAAAATGGAATGCCAGTTTTCATTTTTGGGATCTTCCGATTTCTTTATCAGACCTTGAAACCTAATCGTAAAGTTCATTACAAGACTTTTTTAACAAATCCTTCCACAGCCATAATTTATATTCCATCCATGGTACCTAATTAAGCAGCAAAAAAACCTTTTGAACCCGTTTCCTGCTAGTTGCCACCGCCATGCTTACCCCCCAAGATACTGGCTCGGTGGCTCAATTGGTAGTGACCCCTGCCTTCTGAACCAAGGGTCGTGGGTTCGATTCCCACCCGGGACAAACATTCGTGTGATGAACACTTGTGTTTGTTCCGTGTCTGGGTGTTTATAATTGGTATTTAAGTATTTATTTGTGGTACCTTCGTTGTTCTGATACCCATAACACAAGTGCTTAAAAAAGCTACTTACTTTGGGATTAGAGCAATGTATGTGATGTTGTCTGATATTTATTAAAAAAAAAACAAAAAAAAGACACTTATTCCTGTTCCATTCAAAGGACTTCATATCATAGGAATAGGAAACTTATTGGCCGGCAATAAGTTTACACAATTTTAAATATGTCAGCCGATTTGTTAATCCTATAATCTTTGAAAGAGATCACTTAATTAATAGGTATAACTTCATGTCTAGTGTTAAGTGTTTGCTATGAAATAAAGAATACCTATATATCTTTCCTATAGTAAAATTATTATTATTAAGAACAAAAGCACACTGACTAAAAATATAATTTATATGAATTTTAGTAACATTTGAATAAAATGTGCCAATTTATTTTTATTAATCATATAAACAAAGCTTAATTATAATGATACTGAACATTTTAAACACATCGCGCATTTTAACGAATTCTTTAAATGCTGTTCATTAAGACAATGCCTAATTAAGCTCCAATTATCAGCTAAATTTTTAGCTAAAATCCCATTAGGTAGGTGTTTCAAAAGGTGTCAAGAGGTAGTTAATCTATAATCAATGGTTCCGTGCTTTTAAATTCTATGGTATAATAAATTACTCTTGACCGTACTCCGACTCTAGTGACTGTTTTCCAAGTACGTAAGTTACAAGTCTCACAAGTCTCACAATCCATCATCACGTACTCGTCTATAATATATTTTATGATTTTCAAGGCGAAAGTGAATCGTTTCAACATTCAGGCGAACTTTTTTTTTTGGCTAGCCTGTACTGTCCCACTGCTGGGCAAAGGACTTCTCCAGTTTTTTCCACTCCTCTCCGTCCTCAATCATTTACTTGTATAAAAATACAACTTAGATAGAAATCATGGGGTTGTATCATTGGCAACTTATAACTCTGGGGCATAATATTTGGTGGTGATACACCATTAATATGTAAAACGTTATAAATATTCTTGACACAATCCTAAACCACACAGGTTTGACTTTAGGATCTCTCGTTCTTTTGACAAGAGTGCAAGCAGTAGAAAAGCTTGTGAAGTTTATTGAAAAAGGTGTTTTCTTATTAACACGCTGAACCCAAGAGTCTATTTCATATTCATTTTTTTATGGTTAAACGCGTAAATTATTATGAGTTTATACTAAATTTTTAAGCAAAACTCCCACAAAGGAACTTTGCCAAACAACATAACTCATTAGAGCAATTACTATCGTCAGCTATCAGCGCATTTGCGATGCGCGCATGTAGGGTTGTGCAAATGCTTTAAAAGCAGACATTACACGATGACCATTTTGTTTTATGCCGCGGCACATTGGAGATATTTGCACCAACGTAACGTTTTGCGCCCAATGCACCAATGTGTGTATCGGTACTTTGACACAATGAAGACTTTGAGCGCGATAGTATTGGGCATTGGACAGAGATTGGACGCAAAGTTGAGTCCAATGTGTGGCTGCGGCATTAAACATCGAATTAGATATACCTGGAGACACTAACACCAACAAACTTGAGTGTCAAAAGTGTTCGATCATTTTAGCATCAACAAGTAATAGGCTGATGATGATGAAGTAATAGGTTTGTTACTATCGTAGTTTACTGTTGGTCATAGGCCTTAGCAGTTGTTCGCCACTTTGGGCAAACATCTGGAGACTATACCCATTAATCGCCACGCTGGGCAGGTAAGTTGGCGATCACGCCGTTGCTGTCCGTCATCGGCTTATTGTATTTAGCTAGGCCTTCGATTGTGAAGGTAATACCGCCACTAGTCGGTTGCCATAGCCTCTTTTTTCATTCGTCAGGATGCACCACAGGCAGGTGAGGGTGGCTTAGAGCGAAAAGATGGTAGGTCGCTCCCTTTAATCCCAAGGCGAGATTCAGACTTTCAAGGCGAGAGTGAATCGGTCAGGCGAGTAGGGGTCGCCTGATGTTAAGCATGGGGTTAAATAAATAGCAAGACCTGCTACGGTGGGCCACACATCGCCATCTAGCCCCAAACTAAGCCGAAGCTTGTACTATGGGTACTAGACAACTGATAAACTTACTTGGATATTTTTTTTTGTAAATAATTACTTATTAAACATAGTGAACACCCAGACCAATACAAACAGACACGTTCATGAACACAAATGTTTGTACTGTGCGGGAATCGAACACACGACCCTTGGCTCAGAAGGCTCTGCCTTCAACTCAAATGAGCCATCGAGCCAGTCAAACACATAGTTTTATCAAATTGGATTGAATTCAACTTTGCGTCCAATCACTGTCCAATGCCCAATACTCGCGCTCAATGTCTTCATTGTGTCAAAGTACCGATACACACATTGGTGCATTGGGCGCAAAACGTTATGCCGCGGCCACACATTGGAGATATTTGCACCAACGTAACGTTTTGCGACCAATGCACCAATGTGTGTATCGGTACTTTGACACAATGAAGACATTGATCGCGTTAGTATTGGGCATTGGACAGTGACTGGACGCAAAGTTGATTCCAATGTGTGACCCCGGCATTACGTTGCTTGGTGCAAATATCTCCAATGTGTGGCCGCGGCATTAATACCTATCGTCGCAGCAGCCCTGCCCGGCGTGATCCGCGCAGCTGCGCGCGCATCTGCTGCGCACGCGACCGCGCTCCCTTTCGCGCAAGGTGCAACACAATTTTTTAATTAAATTATAAGGCAATTAAAGGGACAATTTTTGCCGGCGGCTAGCGAACCGGCTTTTTGCGAACACCTTTTGAATGTAAACATTTGTGTTGACTAAGCCAGGCTAAGTAGTATGATATATTCAACATCAGCCTAATTGCAGCCCACTGCTGGACATAGAGCTCTCCAATTGATTGCCACTTAGGGTAAACGTCTGAAGGATATATAGGATTACCCATAAATTGACTAGTTCGATGGCTCATTTGGTAGTAAGCACTGCCCTCCACCAATACAAACAGACATGTTTATGAACACAAATGTTTGTACTGTGCGGGAATCGAACCCACGACCCTTGGCTCAGAAGGCAGAGGTCACTACCAAAAGAGCCATCGAGCCAATCTCATTAGAGGTCCTGCTTAGAGCGAGACTACACTGGCGCTTTTTAATGGCTACATTTGGGCTTTTTTTCAGCGCTCGTTCGAACGTCGAACAAACGCCAAAACGCACGCTGGTTGTAAAAAAAATTATTCATTAATTACAGAATCATTAAATTGGCGACCCGCGGCGTGAAGAATTGTTTCGGTAATTTTCTTATGAAATTAATAACTAATTAATGTCGGATTATGATGAAGCGAAGCCCAGTATGTACTAGGCTTCGCTTCCATCTATAATAATGTTATTGGAGGGCGCGTTGAAAGGCGTCCCTCACTTCGTTTGCCAAAACCTGGAGACTCCGTGTTTACTATGTATAATAATGTATTTTCTTTTCTTTTTTTTTATAGTGGCTCGTCATAATGGCTTCCCTACGCCTGATGGAAAGCGAAAGAGAAGCCCAAGTCGCTGTGACAACGGGCAAGTAACTGATCAGTTGCCACCGCTATACCGGCCCAACCCCAACCCCCCACGAGCTCCGGAAACCCTACTCACCGGCAGAAACACGACTCAGAGGTCATTTGACTGCGGTATTCTATAGGGTGGAGGTCCTTCCCCGGACGGGCGGCTCAATTCGAGCGAAGATTCGCTATGCCCTACCTCTCTTTATTTACAAAGAAAAAAGTATTTAAATAAGTTTATCATTTGTCAAGTACCCATAGTACAAGTTTTGGCTTAGTTTGGGGCTAGATGGCGATGTGTGGCCCAGCGTGGCATGTCTTGAGTTATTATTGCTTTATGTCACAAGGGGGCTCTGAACCAAATATTACGTCATGAAGTTTAGTTTGGGGCTAGATGGCGATGTGTGGCCCAGCGTGGCATGTCTTGGGTTATTATTTAACGCTTTATGTCACAAGGGGGCTCTGAACCAAATATTACGTCATGCAGTTCTAAAACATATTTAGTTAGAGCTAGTACGTCTACTGTTGTACCAAGTCGTGCTAATTAGACGATAACCGGTTCAATGCGGTTTTTGTTGGAGTCCATTGTCTCTGCTGCGTTAGATGTTCCCACGACCTGAGTGCGTATAAAATGCTGTTTCTAGGTTTCAGTACGTCTGTTTACGATATGTTTGTCTGTATCCATTGTTTTAATGTCGGGTCGATGATTATAATGGTAAAAATTAAGTTTACGATTTAATGGTAATTTTTAATCGTCTTGTCTAGCGATATATAATGAAACTATTTATAACTAGCTTTTGCCCGCGGCTTCGCTCGCGTTAAATTAGGGAAGTGGGAGGGTTAGAAAGGGGCAAAAAGTAGCCTATGTTCCTCTCCATCCCTTCAACTATCTCCACTTAAAATCACGTCAATTCGTCGCTCCGTCTTGCCGTGAAAGAAAGACAAACATATAGACAGACAGACAGACACACTTTCCCATTTATAATATTAGTATGGAAGTATGGATTTGACTCGATGGCTCATTTGGTAGAGCATTTGAGCCAAAGGTAGTGGGTTCGATCCCCACCCAGTATAAACATTTTTGTGCATGAACCTCTGTTTGTCTTGATCTGGGTGCTTACTATGTATTGTATAATGTATGTATATTTATTTACAAAAAATATATCTAAGTAAGTTCATCAGTTTTCTAGTACCCATTGTACAAGCTTCGACTTAGTTTGGGGCTAGATGGCGATGTGTAGCCCAGTGGCATGTCTTGGGTTATTTATTTATTTATCTAAGTAATTTTATCAGTTGTTTATAGCCCATAGTACAAGTTTCGCCTTAGTTTTGGGGCTAGATGGCGATGTGTGGCCCAGCGTGGCATGTCTTGGGTTATTTATTTATTTATCTAATCAAGTTTATCAGCTGTTGTCTAGAGCCCATAGTACCTACAAGCTTTGGCTTAGTTTGGGGTTAGACCGGCGCTGTATGGTCCAGAGTGGCATGTCTTGGGTTTATTTATCTAATCAAGTAGGTACATCAGTTGTCTAGAGCCCATAGTACAAACTTCGGCTTAATTTCGGGCTAGATGGCGATGTGTAGCATGTCTTGGGTTATTCATTTATTATAATTTACAGAAGATAGAAAACAGCGGTGACCGATTTAACTCAAACTCAAATTTACGAGTCTGGCGCCTTACTCTCGTCCAATTCAGTCTGTCGGATGTTTACTAGTCCTAGTGCGAATGCCAATAGTAATTAGTTCTCAGGTAGGTCAAGGTCTCGACGTCCGAGCCAACTCACAACAGTTTTCTTTTAATATTTTCCTCGGCTCTTTTAAATAACCGAGGAATTTCACGCGCTAACTGTATGTTGCGTAAGTTTTTGGTGTGAAATATGTGAGACACTGTTGAGTTGTACGACGGAGTTTTTTTTAACTTAGTGGTTTCCTGTACTGGAGAATATTTTTTCTTTCTATTACGAACATACAGACAGACAGACAGACCCCTGATAGTTATTTTGAAAATATATTTCATGTACAGAATAGGCTATTATGGCTAAAAATTGTAATGAGTCCGTCTTTTAGCTTATTCAAAAACAAAAGACACGTATTTTTTCTTTTTTCATTCAAATAAACAATAGCAAAGATACAAGGCATCAAAAGTTAGGAGTGGGAGTCTTTGACGTCACTCGCTCCCGTAAAAATGCCTCACCGAGTGACGTCACGCGTAATTTCAACCGGCTATAACTTTGTAATTTTTAGTCTAATTTACAAATAAAAAAATACTTGTCTCTTATTTTTGAATAAGGTTAAAGACGGACTAATTACAATTTTTAGCCATAATAGCCTATTGACCTCTCTACAGATTTTTTATACGTATAGATATAGAAGAAGATAGAAGATAGATGATTCTTAGCGACCTTACTCTCTCTTAATCACTATTATTACATCATCCATTCCCACAGAAGCAATTGCATGCTCGGTATGAACCGTCGACCTTTAGACTAGTCGCAATATCAACAGCGAACCCAGACGGTGGACAGACGAGACGAGACGCTTCAGCACGCGTCATCGTAATGAGGTTGTTTTGATAAACACGGTGCAAGGAATGCGATCGGTGACAGTATTTCAGTCAGTATTTTTTTAGTTCGGTTTATTTATGTAAGAGGCGACAGACGAGAGAGGACTCTTCGCTCGAATTAAGCCGCCCGTCTGAAGAAGGACCTCCACCCTATAGGTTACCGCAGCCAAATGAGCCAATCGAGTCAGACCTATGGGTCGTGTTTCTGCCGGTGAGTAGGGTTTCCAGAGCTCGTGGGGGGCTAGGGTTGGACCGGCGTGGCGGTGGCAACTGACAGGTAACTGACCAGTTACTTGCCCGTTGTCACAGCGACTTGGGCTTCTCTTTCGTTTTCCATCAGGCGTAGAGAAGCCATTATGTCGAGCCACTATAAAAAAGAAAGAGTTCCTTCGGTAAAGAGAAGGAAGGAAATAATCAGATTTTCAAGGCGTGAGTGAATCGGTTTTTGTTGGGTAAGCGCGCTTCATCCTAGGCTCCAACATCGCGCTAGTTGGGACAAGCGCTACCCACTCAATTATAAAAATGTTAGGCGAGGGGTTCTTTAGGCGAGGCGTGAAATGGCATCTCAGTGGGCCTTCAGGGTGAGGGCGACAGGCGCAATGGGTTTGTTCTATTGTGCCTGTCGACCTAACTTTTGGACCTCACGACCGCTTACCATCAGGTGGAGTGAGATCATCCTGAAAGCTCTTCTTATAAAAAAAATATGGCAGAACACGCATAAAATCCTGGTAGCCATTAAAAAAACAACATAGGTAGTTACTACAAGAAGGTCGTAATAATGTTTGTAAACGTCAAGTGCAGTTCAGCAGAAACACCGGAACTTGAAGATAAGCGCAGTAAACACTGTCGGAGAATGCATGGGGTGTCACATGTCAATCCACAGAGTAGCAAAGTATAGCCAACGCTTTTTAACCGACTTAAAAAAGGATTGTGAACCGATTATATTTATTTCTATATAAATGAATATCTATATAAATGAATATCTATATACATATATTTTTTATTATGCACGTATTATTATATTGTATTACTTTAATATTTATTGTTGTTCTATTATGTATATTAATTTTTAAATTTTGTTTTTCAAACAAACTTTTTTGGCACACTACCCTATTGCTAGTTACTGCTTAGCCCAATGGTGGACTGGTAGAGAATGCCTATGTGGCATTAAGTCCGCCTTTTGTACACTACTTTACTGTGCAATAAAGATTAAATAAATAAATAAATAAACCGATTTGAAAAATTGTTTTGTGTGTACGAGTGTACTTCCGAGATCGTCCCATTGTCACAATATTAAAATCGGTTTTTTTTTCTAAAAATACTATGTTATTAATAGTAGCCCAACAATAGTATAGAATGGAAAAATGTTTATCAGAGGCATACATAATGACAAGTGAGAACAACCTCTTTTAAATGAAGTAAATTTTCTTTCAAGGCGTACATTTTCCCCCCGTTTTCTGTCAAAGTTCATTGACCTTAACAGACAAACTTTAATGTCTATCATAAAGCGGGCGCAACGATTGATTAAAGCGTTCGCTTTACGGCTTGACGCGTCTGTCGCCGTTGGCGTAAAGTTTAGCGCCTCGCATTACAGAGGGAGACGGTTTAATTGGTACGAAGTAGATAGAGGCATACAAGCGAGCGACATATCAACTATTCGCTCCAAGCCATCCCTACCTGACAACAACAAACAAGGCTCTGGCAACCGATTGGTGGCGGTATGGCCATCACATTTGAAGGCGTAGCTAAATACCACAGGCCGGTGACGAGCAGCAGCGTCACCAGAGCGTGAAGCTACGCCCTGCGATCGCCAACCCGCCTGCCCAGCGTGGTAATTATGGGAAAAGCCTCTAGGTTTTTTACCAAAGGGGCGAACAACTGGAGAGGCCTATGTCCACCAGTGGACGGCGATTGAACGATGATTCCGTGTTAGGTGTCAGTATTCAGGACCGAATACCTAACTCAGCATTCCTAGTTTTACAAACCACAATTCCGCCATTTTCATAATATCCATTACAAAAATTTTCAAAATATATGCGTGCATCATTCTTTGAAATGCACTAATTCTATTTAATACACATTTTATTGCCTCTTTATAATCCACTTTATAGTTAAAATATGATGATTCGTTTACTTTTATTTGTTAAAGAGTACGTTTGAAAGATGTTTTGATAGCTCGTAACGATTTTATTACGTAATCAATCACTTTTAAAATAAAATGTTTATGGATATTGCCTGTTTGATTCAGGATTAACCTTTAACTAACCTATGTATGGAAGAGTACATATCAATGATTTATTATTAAAACTTAATGAATAACAGCGCAGGTATTACTATATCGAAATAGAGCATAGCGTGAGAGAGGTAGAGCATAGCGAATCTTCGCTCGAATTGAGCTGCTCGTCCGGTGAAGTACCTCCACCCTATAGAAAACCGCAGCCAAATGACCGCCTGGTCATGTTTCTGCCCGTGAGTAGAGTTTTTGATGGGAGAGCGCGCTCCATCGTAGACTGTGATATCGCTTACCATCAGGTGAATTGCAGACAAACGTAAACCCATATTGTATATATAAAAAAAATATTTATGCTCTACCTGTCTTAAATTTTATAGTGGTTCTACATAATGGCTTCCCTACGCCTGATGGAAAGCGAAAGAGAAGCCCAAGTCGCTGTGACAACGGGCAAGTAACTGGTCAGTTACTTGTCAGTTGCCACCGCCATGCCGGCCCAACCCTAACCCCCCACGAGCTCCGGAAACCCTACTCACCGGCAGAAACACGACCCAGAGGTCATTTGACTGCGGTATTCTATACCGTGGAGGTCCTTCCCCGGACGGGCGGCTCAATTCGAGCGAAGATTCGCTATGCCCTACCTCTCTTAAATATCAAAAGTGTTTCGCCAAGCTTAATCAACTGAAATGAGCGGTTTATCAAATCATTACTCACAGGCTCTAAGTGAATTAAACTCAAGTGTCTGTGCTCGTTCGGTCAATCGATCATTACGATTACAAACTTTACGTCTATCAGAATACGAGTCAGAATTACTTATTATCTCTGAGTTGGTAGTGATGATCGGTAGTTGTCGACAATCGATATGAGTGTTATTAGTAATCGATGAGAGATGCGAGGGGATGGGAAGATAATGTGATATAGATTTAATGGTACTTTAAGTGCAGTTGTGCTTTATGGGGTCTTTGATGCGTGTATTTTTA
>CM062084.1:280816-476288 GCA_031163375.1 Conogethes punctiferalis | reverse complement strand
CGAATCACCAATGGGTGATCCGGACTTTTGACACAAATGAAGACATGAGCGCGATAGTATTGGGGCATGGACAGAGATTGGACGCAAAGTTGAGTCCAATGTGTGGCTGCGGCAATATACATCGAATTAGAATATACTGAGACACTAACACCAACAAACTGTGAGTGTCATAAAGTGTTTCGATCATTTTAGCATCAACAAGAATACGAGCTGATGATGATGAAGTACTAGGTTTGTTACTATCGTAGTAGTTTACTGAGTGGTCCTAGGCCTTACGCAGTTGTTCGCACACTTTGGGCAAACATCTGAGACTAGTCCCAATACATCGCCACGCTGGCCAGGTAAGTTGAGCGATCACGCCGTTGCTGTCCGTCATCGCTTATTGTTTTAGCGTCAGGCCCTTCGATTGTGAGGTAATACCGCCACTAGTCGGTTGCCTAGCCTCTTTTTGTCATTCGTCTAGAGATGCGACCACAGGCAGGTGCGGGTGGCCTAGAGCGAACAGATGGTAGGTCGCTACCTTTAATCCCAAGGCGAGATTCAGACTTTCAGGCGAGAGTGACATAGGTCAGGGCCATGTAGGGTTCGCCTGATGTTAAGCATGGGGTTACAATAATAGCAGACCCTGCCACGGTGGGCCGACACACTCGCCATCTAGTCCCCGCAAACTAAGACCGAAGACTTGTACTATGGGTACTAAGACCACTGATAAAGCTACTTGGATATTGGTTTTTTGTAAATACATTACTTATAAAACATATGAACACCCAGACCACTACGAAACAGTCACGTGCATGAACACAATAGTCTTGTACTGTGCGGGAAGCGGAACATCACGACCCTTGGCTCAGAAGGCTCTGCCTTCAACTCAAAAGAGCCCTCAGCCAGTTCAAACACATAGTTTTTACAATGGATTGAATCACTTGCGTCCAATCATGTCCAATGACCCAATACCTCGCGCTCAAATGTTCTTCATTGTGGCAAAGTACGATACACACTTGTGGTGCCATAGGTGGCCGCGAAAACGTTTTAGCGCGGCCCTACACATTGGAGATATTTGCACCAACGTAACGTTTGCGACAGTGCACCAATGTGTGTTCGGTACTTTGACACCAATGAGACATTGATCCGCCGTTAGTATTTGGGACATAGGACCGTGACTGGACGCAAAGTGATTCCAATGTGTGACACCCGGCCATTACGTTTCTGGTGCAAATATCTCCAATCGTGGTCCGCCGGGCTTAATACCTATCGTCGAGCAGCCCTGCCCGGCGTGATCCGCGCAGGCTGCGCGCGTCATCTGCTGCGCTCGCGATCCGCGCTCCCTTCGCGCTCAGGTGGCCACAGTCAAATTTATAATTAACATTCATAGGGCAATTAAAGGGCAATTTTGCCGGCGGCTAGCGAGAACCGGCCTTTTTGCGAACACCTTTGTGAATGTAAACCTTTGTGTTGGACTAATGCCAGGCTAAGTAGTATGATATATTCAGACAATGTCAGCCTAATTGTCGCCCACTGCTGGACATAGAGCTCTCACACATTGATTGCCACTTAGGGGTAAACGTCTGAAGGATATATAGGATTACCCCATAAACTGACTAGTTCGAAGGGCTCATATAGGTAGTAAGCAACTGCACTCCACCAATACAAACAGACATGTTTATCTGACACATACTTTGTTTGTACTGTGCGGAATCGAACCCACGACCCTTGGCTCACGAAGGCCGAGGATCACTACCAAAAGAGCCTCGAGCCAATCTCAATAGAGGGTCCTCGTTAGAGCGAGACTACACTGGCGCTTTTAAATGGCTCCATTTGGGGGTCTTTTTTTCAGCGCTCGTTCGAACGTCGAACAAACGCCAAACGCAGCAGCTAGGTTGTAAAAAAAATCTATTCATAATTAGTCAGTATCATTATATTGGCGACCGCGCGTGTAGATTGTCTTCGGTAATTTTTCTTATGAAATTAATAACTACTTATGTCGGATATGATGAAGCGACAGCCCAGTATGTACTAGGCTTCGCTTCCATCTATAATAATGTATTGAGAGGGCGCGTGAAAGCGTCCCTCACTTCGTTGCCCAAACCTGGAGACCTCCGTGTTTACTATGTATATAATGTTGTTTCTTTTCTCTTCTTATTTATAGAGTGCTCGTCATAATGGGCTTCCCTACGCCTAGATGACAGCGAAAGAGAGAGCCAAGTCGCTGTGCCAACGGGCAAGTAACTGATCAGATTGCCACTGCTATACCGCCGTGCCAACCCCTACCCCCCACGAGCTCCGGAAACCCTACTCACGGGCAGAAGCACGACTCAGAGGTCATTTGGACTGACAGGTTTCTATAGGGTGAGGTCCTCCCCGGACGGGCGGCTCAATTCGAGCGAAGATTCGACTATGCCTACCTCTCTTTATTTACAAAGGAAAAAGTATATTAAATAAGTTTAGTCATTTGTCAGTACCCATAGTACAAGTTTTGGCTTGAGTTTGGGCTAGTGGCGATGTGATGGCCCAGCGCTGGCATGTCTTGATGTTATTATTGCTTATGTCACAAGGGGGCTCTGAACGAAATATTACTCTGGAAGTTTAGTTTTGGCTAGAAGGCGATGTGTGGCCCAGCGTGCATGTCTTGGGTATTATTTACGCTTATGTTCACAAGGGGGCTCTGAACCAGAATATTCCGTCATGCAGGATCTAAAACAGTATTTAGATTAGAGCTAGTACGTCTACTGTGTATCCAAGTCGAGCTAATAGACGATAACCGGTTCATGCGGTTTTGTTGGAGGCCATTGACTGCTGCGCGTAGATGTTCCCACGACCTGAGTGCGAATAAAATGCTATGTTTCTCGGTTTTCAGTTACGTCTGTTTCAGCAGTATGTTGTCTGGATCCCTTGTTTAATGTCGGGTCGATGATTATACTGGTAATAAAAATAAGTTACGAACTAATGGTAATTTTTTATCGTCTTGTCTAGCTCGATATATAGATGTAACTATTTATAACTAGCTTTTGCGCCGCGGCCTACGCTCGGGTTAATTAGGGAAGTGGCGATGGTTAGAGAAGGGGCCAAAAGGTACCTATGTTCCATCTCCATCCCCTTCACGACATATCTCCACTTAAAATCACGTCATACGTCGCTCCTCTTGGCCGTGAAGAAAGACAAACATATAGACGACAGACAGACAACTTTTCCCATTTATATACATTAGTATGGAAGTATGTTTGGGGGGGACATCTCTGATGGTCATGGTTAGCTGCATTGAGCCATAGGTAGTCGGTTCGGATCCCCTACCCAGGATAACAATTTTGTGCAGGAACCTCAGTTTGTCCTTGATCGGGGTGCTTACTATGTATTGTATAATGATATGTATATTTATTTACAAAAATATATCTATGTACAGTACATCCGTTTTCTAGTACCCATAGTACAAGCATCGCTTAGTTTGGGGCTAGATGGCGATGTGTAGCCCCTGTGGCATGGTCTTGGGTTAATATATGTATATCTAAGTAATTTTATCAGTGTTTATAGCCCAGTTACAAGTTCGCCTGTAGTTTTGGGTGGCTAGAGGCGGATTGTGGCCCAGCGTGGCATGTCTTGGGTGTATTCATTTATTATCGTAATCAAGTTTATCAGCTGTTGTCTAGAGCCACATAGTACCTACAAGCTTTTGGCTTAGTTTGGGGTTAGACCGGCGCTGTATGGACGCAGAGTTGGCATGTCTTCGGGTTTATTTATCTAATCAAGTAGTGACATCAGATGTCTAGAGCCCATAGTACAAACTTCGCTAATTAGCGGGCTAGATGGCGATGTGTAGCATGCTCTATGGTTATTACATTTATTATAATTTACAGAAGATAGAAAACAGCGGTGACTCGATTTATCACTCAAACTCAAATTACGAGTCTGGCTGCCTTACTCGTCATCCCAGTCTGTTCTGTTCGGGATGTTTACTAGTCCTAGTGCGTAATGCCAATCGTAATTAGTTCTCAGGTAGGTCTAATGGTACTCGACGTCCGAGCCAACTGTCACAACAGTTTTCTTTAATATTTTTCCTCGGCTCTTTTAAATAACCGAGGAATTTCACGCGCTAACTGTATGTTGCGTACAAGTTTTTGGTGTGAAATTATGTGCGACACTGTTGAGTTGTACGACGGAGGTTTTTTTAACTTAGTGGTTTTCCTGTACTGGAGAATATTTTTTCTTTCTATTACGACATACAGACAGACAGACAGGACCCTGATAGTTATTTTGAAAATATCTTCATGTACAAATAGGCTATATGGCTAAAAGTTTGTAATTGAGTCCGTCTTTTAGCTTATCAAAATCAAAAGGACACGTATTTTTTCTTTTTTTCATTCAAATAAACATAGCATAGGATACAAGCATCAAAAGTTAGGAGTGGGCGTCATTTGACGTCACTCGCTCCCGTAAAAATGCCCTCACCGAGTGACGTCACGCGTAATTTCAACCGGCTATAACTTTGTAGTTTTAGTCTAATTTACAAATAAAAAGATACTTGTCTCTATTTTTTGTAAAAGGATAAGACGGACTAATTACAATTTTAGCCATAATAGGCCTATTGACCTCTCATACGTAATTTTTATACGTATAGATATAGAAGAATGATGAAGGATAGATGATTCTTAGTCGACCTTACTCTCTCTAATCACTAATTATTCCATATCCATTCCCACAGAGCAATTGCATGCTCGGTATGAACCGTCGACCTTTAGACTAGTCTCAATATCAACAGCGAACCCAGACGGTGGACCAGGGACGAGACGAGACGCTTCGACTGCACGCGTCCATCGTATGAGGTTGTTTTGATAAAGCACGGTGCAAGGAATGCGATCGGTGACCGTACTGTTTCAGTCAGTATTTTTTTAGTTCGGGTTTATTTATGTAAGAGGCCGACAGACGAGAGTGACTCTTCCGCTCGAATTAAAGCCGCCCGTCTGAAGATGGACTCCACCCTAATAGGTTCCCGCAGCCAAAGTGAGCAATGCCTGTCAGACTTTGGGTCGGGGTTTCTGCCAGGTGAGAGTGAGTTTCCCAGCAGCTCGTGCGGGGCTAGGGTTGGATCCGCGCGTGGCGGTGGCAACGGACAGGTAACTGACTCAGTTACTTCCCGATGCCACTAGCGGGACTTGGCTTCTCTTTCGTTTCCATCAGGCGTAGAGAAGCCATTATTGTCGAGGCCACTCATAAAAAAGAAAGAGTCCTTCGGTCAAAGAATGGAATGAAATAATCAGATTTTCAAGGCGTGAGTGATCGGTATTGTTGGGTAGCGCGCTTCATCCTAGGCTCCAACATCGCGCTAGTTGGGACTAGCGCTACCACTCAATTATAAAAATGTTAGGCGAGTGGGTTCTTTAGGCGAGGCGATGAATGGACATCTCAGTGGGCCTTCAGGTGAGGGCGGACAGGCGCATGGGTGTGTTCTATTGTGCTGTCGATCCTATCTTTTGGACCTCACGACCGCTGCTACCATCAGTGTGAGAGATGAGATCAGCCTGAAAGCTCTTCTTCTAAAAAAAATTCAGAACACGCATAAAATCCTGGTAGCCATTTAAAAAAACACATAGGTAGTTACTACAAGGAAGGTCGTAATAATGGTTTGTAAACGTCAAGTGCTAGTTCAGCAGAAACACCAGGAACTTGAAGATAAGCGAGTATACACTCGTCGGAGAATGCATGGGGGTGTCACATGTCTATCCACAGTGTAGCAAAGTATAGTCAACGCTTTTTAACCGACGTTAAAAAAGGAGCTGTGACGATTATATTTATTTCTATAGAAAGAAATATCTAATACTAAATGAATATCTATATACCATATATTTTTTTATTAGGCACGTATTATTATATTGTATGACTTTAATCTATGATTGTTGTTCTATTATGTATATAAATTTTAAATTTTGTTTTTCTAACAATCTTTTTTGGCACACTACCCTATTGCTAGTTACTGCATAGCCGCAATGGTGACTGGTGACGATTGCCTATGTGGCATAAAGTCCGCCTTTGTGTACACTACATTACTGTGCAATATAAGATATACATACATACATATATAAACCGATTAGAAAATGGGTTTTGTTTCGTACAGGAGCTGTACTTCCGAGATCGGTCCATTGTCACATATTAAAATCGGGTTTTTTTTTCTAAAACTACCTATGTTCAGTAATAGTAGCCCAACAATAGTATAGAATGGAAAACTGTTTGAACAGAGGCATACATGTATGCCCAAGTGAGTACAACCTCTTTTAAATGAAGTAATAGTTTTCTTTCAAGGCGTACAGTTTCCCCCCGTTTTCTGTCAAAGTTCATTGACCTTAACAGACAAACTTTAATGTCTATCATAAAGCGGGCGCAACGGATTGATTAAGCGTTTCGCTTTAAGGCTTGACAGCGTCTGTCGCCTGTTGGCGTAAAGTTTAGACGCCTGTCGCATTCAAAGGGAGACGGTTTAATTGGTCGAAGTAGATAGATGGCATACATGCGGACGCGACATATCACAATTCGCTCCAAGCCATCCTACCTGACAACACAAACAAGGGCTCTGGACACCCGATTGGTGGCGGTATGGCCATCACATTGAAGGCGATAGGAAGAAACGACCCCAGCCGGTGACGAGCAGCAGCGTCACAGAGCGTGAGCTACGCCTGCGATCGCCAACCCGCTGCCCAGCGTGTAACGGTACTATGGGATAAGCCTCTAGGTTTTTTACTCAAAGGGTGCGAACAACTGGAGAGCCCTCTGTCCACCAGGTGGACGGCGATTCGGCCACGATGATTCACGTGTAGGTGTCTGTATCAGGACGAATACCTCACTCGAGCATTCCAGGTTTTACAAACCACAATTCCGACCACTGTCATAATATCCAATACAAAAATTTTCATAATATATTGCGTGCATCATTCTTTGAAATGCACTATTCTATATTATACACATTTATTGCCTCTTTATAAACCCCCTTATAGTGAGAAATCGATGATGCGTCTTACTTTATTTGCTTAAGAGTACGTTTTGTAAGATGTTTTGATAGCTCGTAACGATTTTTAGTACGTAATCAATCACTTTTAAAATAAAATTTTATGGATATTGGCCTGTTTGATTCAGGATTAACCTTTAGACTCACCCTATGTCTGGAAGAGTACATATCAATGTATTTATTAATTAATACTTAGATGAATAACAGCGCAGGTAATACTATATCGAAAAGAGCATAGCGTGAGCAGAGTAGAGCGCATAGGCGAATCCTTCGCTCGAATTGAGCTGCTCGTCCGGTCGAAGTACCTCCCCCCTATAGAAAACCGCAGCTCACATGGACCGTCCTGGTCATGTTCTCGCCGCTGTGAGTAGAGTTTTTGATGGAGGAGCGCGGCTCCATCGTAGACTGTGATATCGCTTACCATCAGGTGACTTGCAGACTAACGTAACCCATATTGTATAATATAAAAACCATATTATGCTCTACCTGTATTAAATTTTATGTGTTCCTATCAAATGGCTTCCTACGCCCTGAGGGAAAGCGAACGGAAGCCCAAGTCGCTGAGTCAACGGGCAAGAAACTGGTCAGGGACCTTGTAGTGCCACACGCCATGCCGGCCCACCCAAAACCCCCCACGAGCTCGGAACCCTACTCACCGGCAGAAAGAAAACAAAACAAAAAAAAAAAACAAGAAAACACGACCCAGAGGCTCTCTATTGACTGCGGTATTCTATACCAGTGGAGGTCCTTCCCCGGACGGGCGGTCGCAATCGAGCGGAAGATTCGCTTTGCCCTACCTCTCTATGATATAGTCAAAATGTATTCGCCAAGCTTAATCATCTGAAATGAGCTTGATCTACTCAATACTTCTCACAGGCTCTAAGTGATTAAACTCAAGTGTCTGTGCTCGTTCGGATCCCATCGATCAGTACGAATACAAACTTTCGTCTATCAGAATGACGAGTCAGAATTACTTATTATGCTCTGAGTAGGTAGTGATGAGCGGTAGTTGTCGACAATCGAATATGAGTGTTATTAGTAATCGATGAGAGATGCGAGGGGGATGGGCAAGATATGTGATATAGATTTAATGGACTTTAAGTGCAGTGGGCTTTATGGTGGTCCTTTGATGCGGGTATTTTTAGATACATCTTACATAGGTTTTATTTGATAGATCGATTGTTGTGGAATGAGTTATGGGGTGTTAGTTAGTTACATTACTAGTATGGACTTGTTTTTTGTTTTAAAACTTCTTCTCGGGTTAATGTAGGTGCTTTTGCCTCAAATAGACCCTTCTTAACCCTTAAGTTATTGGAATATGCATAGCATTAAAAAGTGGTTTACTGTCTAGAAGTATAGTGGTGAGCAGGGAAAGCTGGAAGCACGGTCAACCGTTCTCTCTGTCTGCTGCTGCACTGTCATTCCATAGGTTATGAGAGTGAAACGTCCATGACAAAATGTTGTTATACACAGTCCTTATCGTTTCTAGCCATCTCATTCAGCAAACCATTAGGAGAGGGAAACTGTTTTCACCGAAGAGAAGTGCATGGACTAGAAAGAAGCTCCTACTACCTAATCTGTGTACCTAAAAATATCTCCTAATATGATTAAACTAACTATACAAAGTAAATGTAAGTTAATAGAATGTATATCATCTTCTTCTACACTAAATAATAGGGGTGATCAAATATCTCCAAAATTAGATATGAATATCAAAGATACCTCTACATTCTTACCTATAGATTTTAGAAAGTGAAACGTTTTGTTTTGCACTAGTCTAATAATCTAAAATAAATCCTGGAACTCAGAAGCAGCTAGTTGGACTCTTATATTCAAAGCCATTTGCACTTTTTGTTGCTCCATACACAAAAAATATAGCAACTTAGCTACCCATTATATATGTAACGGGGGGCCCGAGAGTCCCTCACACAAAACGTGGGCTGAGGAAAAGATAAACAAGCATTAGTAATTAACCTATATTAGAAAACAAAATTGGATATTATTATCGTCTACAAATAGGAGCTGGTCGTAGTATCGACGTTTTTTTGGACTACGGTTTTTCGGTTTTAACTTCGCGGTTTGCTGATGTAATTGCGGTAGTTTCTTAGGAGTTTACGGATTTCTTTAATAGTTTCTGTGTTGTCAGACTTTTTTCGTACATTTTGCTGGAAAACGGGACATATTACCCTTAAAACTACATCAGTCCACTGAATCTTTATTAGGTAATAAGATTAACCTAATAACGATCAGGCTCAGTATCCTATGCTCAGTATAATATTATTTATAGACGCTTGGGAAATAACTGATTTTAGGAAGAGGAATAAACTTGGACTGGTTGAAATATGGTAGTATTTCAACGAAAGCACTTGTATCAACAATCCATCCGAAAAGACAAGACTTGTTATCAGTAAATTGATTCATCTCAAGTTACTAGCCAAATACGCGAAGGAGAAATTCATCGTGATCGACGGCCTATGTGATGTTGGTAGGATGTAAGGAGCGGCCATCATCAACTCGCCTCTAAGCCAACTACCTGTCGTGGATGCATCCTGTCCGAATAAAAACGTGGGCGCTAGCAACCGACTAGTGGTGCGGTATCACCATCACAAGTGACGGCGCTAGCTAAATACCATAGACCGATGGACGGAGCGGCAGGCGTCACCGGTGCGAAAGGGCTTACACCATGCGACGCAACCCGCCCTGCCCGCGTGGCGATTATGGGTATATCCTCCAGTGTTTGCCCTGTGGCCAACACTGGCGAGGCCTATGTTCGCAGTGGACTGAGATAGGCTGATGATGATCGAAGACATGATCGACTAGTCGACTTGCGTTGGCCCCTCAGATATATAGCTAAAGGTATAATATTTATTGGTTATATTATATAAAATTATATTTTCTATAGTAACTAGACAAAAAAGTCATGCAATACAAACTCCTTATTACAAACCAAGCGTGCAACCGAACGACATCGATAGTGATGCGGCGAACCGTGGGCGCGGCACTTTTTTGCGACGCACGCGCAGAGCGACGGAGCTGAGGCGAGTTGCGATAAAGGATTTGATCATTGCTATAATATTAATAAATCTTTGTTTTGTGAGCATATGGTTACATTTGGTCTATCATAGTAATTCAGCATACTCTATCGAAAACTCGATGTACAAATATTTGTGAAGTTATTAATTTGAGGATAATGGCTATACATTATGTTATAGTTTCATTCATTGCATTTAATTGATGAACATGAAATACTATACTAATTACGAAAGATTTAAAATATTACAAATGTCACTAGTCACCAAAGATGCACAATGTCAAGAAATTACAACGTTTAACCAATCGGATGTAAGGTGACCCATCATCTTCGCTCCAATCCACCAGATTGTGTTAGAGCAGCGTTCACTAATAATGAACCAAAAATTTTACATGCCAAGTACTGTGATAGGCTTTTGTTTATTTGGTCTTTATTGCACTTACAATTTGTACAGAAGGACGGACTTCATGCCGCGTAGGCATTTTCTACAAGTCAACAACCTAAGCAAAAACAGTTGTTGAATCAAATTGATAGTCAAAAAACATAAGTATATGCTGGATATAGGCGTCTCCAATTTTTCGCTTTGGGCAAATATCTGGAAGGTTTACTCGTAATCGCTGTGGTTGCGGTCGCAGGGCGTAGGTCATCGCTCCGGTGATGCCTGCTGCTCGTACTCGGCCTGTGGTATTTAGCTGTGCCTTCAATCGTGATGATTAGAACCGCCACCAGTAGGTTGGCAGAGTTATCGTTGTTATTCGGCAGGATGCACCACGGGCAGGTGAAGGAGGTTTTTTTTATAGTGGCTCGACATAATGGCTTCAAGCCCAAGTCGCTGTGACAACGGGCAAGTAAACTGGTCAAGTTACCTGTCAGTTGCCACCGCATGCCAGCCCAACCCTAACCCCCCACGAGCTCCGGAAACCCTACTCACCGGCAGAAACACGACCCAGAGGTCATTTGACTGCGGTATTCTATAGGGTGGAGGTCCTTTCCCGGACGGGCGGCTCAAATTCGAGCGAAGATTCGCTATGCCCTACCTCTCTCTCGGTTTGAAAAGATGATAGGTCACTTACATCCCTATTTAATTTATCAACACTAATTTCAGATCACCCGAATATATTCCGCTCATGTGAACATTCACACGTTGGATACAAATCCTTCCGCCGGATTTTTTCGGAAGCCGAACTTGAAGCAAAAAAGCTGGTACGTATCAGATGGCCACATTTCCGCATGTTCACACGATTTGAGCCGAAGCACTGACATTATTACTGTCTAATTACAGTTTATTTAACTGTTTTTGTCTTCGGTACGGTAGCCGCTGGGAACAGACGGTTTTTGTAACACGCCAATTAGACGATTTGAACTTTAATCGTGATTTCTAGGTAGTTTTAGAGACACTTTAGTGTCGGCTCGAATGAACTAAGACTAAAGTGTCTTTTTTAAATATATATTTTTTTTATAGTGGCTCGACATAATGGCTTCCCTACGCCTGATGGAAAGCGAAGAGTAGACCAAGTAAGCTGTGATAACGGGCAAGTAACTGGTCAGTTACCTGTCAGTTGCCACCGCCATGCCGGCCCAACCCTAACCCCACAAACTCCGGAAACTTTATTCACCGGCAGAAACACGACCCAGAGGTCATTCTATAGGGTGGAGGTCTTCCCCGGACGGGGCGGCTCAATTCGAGCGAAGATTCGCTATGCCCTACCTCTCTTACATAAATGTATGTTTAAGAAATTTGAAAGAAAGAGAAAAAAAAAACATCTAATAGAGTCAATACAAATAGAATAAAAGAATAGAAAAACACAATTACACTAGGTGACACTAAGCGGTGTCCACTGAGCGAGGCATCTAGGTAAGAAAGAAATTTGCGCTGCAATGTCCGCAATCTTAAATTTTCATGTCTTAATATTTAAGCTAAAGAAGCAGCAAAATGACGGATATGATACTGAATGGGATTCTCCATCAGTCAAGCACGGGCGAGCTAGTAAACTGTCATTGAATAGGTAGTAGTACATCTTTGTCCCCCCCCACGAGAAGATTGTGCCTGACCTACTCTAGACGAGGGCGATAAATGCCTCTATAAACCACGTACCAAATCATCATTACATCATCATCATCATCATACTCATTATACATATAAAACACCCAGACAAAAGTTAAAACATGTGCATCCCATTCCATAACAGTAAAATCATCTTAACATTACATCATGCTTATCAGCTATCATCTCGCATTCAACATTGGAACCAAAAGGCTTAACAATTTAAAGTACCACTGGCAACAATGTAAGCGGTACATATCCATGGGCGAGGTATGGTGGTAATTTCCGATGATGTACGACAACTGCTCGCGATGTGGTGAAGGCGCTCAAAGGGCAGGGGGTCGCTGGCATGAACGAATGAACTACCAGTTTTGCTCAGTAAGTGCCTTTTCACTGACTCATAGTATGCACATTGCATCCGTGGTGTGAGTCTTACGCTCCCCCAATAGTCTAGTGATAAAAACAAGGACTTCGTTCGCTAACTCCCCCCCCAACACAAATGATGTTTCTCTTGAATTTCTTATGTCAAGACTATACTTTGATGACTAGTTTCGTTCAGTGTAGCAAACGCTGCCTTTAGACAGAGGTCCTGGGATTCCATCCCCACATAGTACAGTACAGTACAAGCATTTGTGTCTGTTTATATTAGTCTGCTATATCTTCTATGTATTCGCTCTAAGCCAACCTCACCTGCCCGTGGTGCATCCTGCCGAATAACAAACAAGGCGCTGGCAACCTGACTGGTGGCGGTATAACATATACCATAGATCGATGACGGGCAGCAGCGTCACCGGAGCGAGAAGCTACGCCCTGAGATCGCCAACCCGCCTGCCCAGCGTGGCGATTATGGGTATATCCTTCAGACGTTTGTCCTAAGTGGCGAACAACGGAGAGGCCTATGTCCAGCAGTGGACTGTAATAGCCTGATGATAATGATGTTCTGTGTGAGAGCTTTCCGCTCCCGCAATAGTTCAATGATGGCATATCATCGTAGTCATTTTGAAAAAACAGTTTTTCTGCAAGAGATATATCTCCTATGTCCAAGGCGAAAGTGTACCAGTGTTGTTGAGTGAGCGCAATCCATTGCAGTCAAGTATAAAATTTTGACAAGACAAAAAAAACAATTTATCCAGCTCCATCTCGACTAAGATTTTATTTCAATGGTATAGCAAAGTGACTCCCTTCGGCTGATGAAAAGTGATAGAGAAGGCCAACACAGCGGCAATGGAGAAGCAACCAAATCAATCACCTGTCTGTTGCCACCACCACGCCTAAGGGTACGATGCTTCTTCACGCCCCGTTTAAGGTAGGATGAAATACATAGTATACTGGCAATGAGTTCTACGTTGAAAGACGCTACAAACATAAGAATTGCTAAGCTTTTTTGTACGCTGAAATTGCGACAGCAGATGCTAGCTCTTGTAACGGAAGAGGGAAGGTGAGATAAGGGAGGACAACTCTTCAGAGCACTCAACGTGGTACGGATGATAAAACACATTAGGACGCAACATCTCTTAGCAATTGAAGAGATCTTATATGTTCTTAGACAACTGCAAGAAAGAAGTATGATGCCAATCAAACTACTCTGAACTTTGAGTAATTTATTATACTGGTATAACGGTATTACAACTCTACTTATCACATTTTAAATAATTAATCGTCGAACATAGATTTCCCTCGATGTCTGTCTTCGGTCCAAGCTGGTAAAAGAATGCCTCGCTTGCTTCGTCCATCCGCCCAGCACAGCTTCCCCCTCCATTTTTTTCCCGCCTATTTTGCCGACAGAGAGGCGCGCTGTCAATGTTGCCACTCAAAGTGAGTTGTCACTTAATTCTTACAAAACATACTAAATAATGAGGGCAATAATTAGATAAATATTAAAAATCATGACAGAAGTATTATAGGTACCTTACATATTTGCTTCCCAACATTCACTATCAGGTCAATACAAGCAAGACCGTCTACCCGAGTCACCTGCATCGCCGCCCAAGATATAAATACGGCATCAGTCTATACGCGAGTACTAATAATACCAGCAACAACTCATAGGTGAGTAAGCGGCTATTGTTGACTGCGCTTGTCAATGCTTCAACGATACTACGGGTATCTGTACGTACAGTCCATTTTAAATAAATAACCCAAGACATGCCACGCTGGGCCACTCAGCGCCATCTATATTTGACTGGCTCGGTGGCTCAATTGGTAGTGACCTCTGCCTTCTGAACCAAGGGTCGTGGGTTCGATTCCCACCCGGGACAAACATTCGTGTGATGAACACTTGTGTTTGTTCCGTGTCTGGGTGTTTATATTTGTATTTAAGTATTTATTTGTGGTACCTTCGTTGTTCTGATACCCATAACACAGGTGCTTAAGCTACTTAATTTAGGATCGGAGCAATGTATGTGATGTTGTCTGATGTTTATCTAGCCCCAAACTAAGCCGAAGTTTGTACTATGGGTGCTAGACAACTGATAATCTTACTTAGATACATTTTTTTTTGTAAATAAATACATATTATATAGAAAACACCCAATAAATTTGATTTAAATTCATCATCATCATCAGCCTATTGCAGTCCACTGCTGGACATAGGCCTCTCCAGTTGTTCGCAACTTAGTGCAAACATCTGGAGCATATACGCTGGGTAGGCAGGGCGTAGTTTCTCGCTCCGGTGCCGCTGCTGCCAGTCATCGGTCTGTGGTATTTGGCTACGACTTCAATTATGATAGTTATACCGCCACCAGTCGGTTGCCAGCGCCTCGTTTGTTATTCGGCAGGATGCACCACGGGCAGGTGAGGTTGGCTTGGAGCGAAAAGATGATAGGTCGCTCCAATACGTATTATACATAGAAAATATAGCAGACTAATACAAATAGACACAAATGCTTGTACTGTACTGTACTATGAGGGGATGGAATCCAGGATCTCTGTGTCAAAGGCAGCGTTTGCTACACTGAACCAAACTAGTCATCAAAAGTATATCTTGACATAAGAAATTCAAGAGAAACATAATTTTATCACAAATTCCCATGATAACATCCATACTAGCACTCAACATTATTTAACGAGTCAATATGACTTTGAATACCGTGTTTATGAACTGATGTATTACTCGTCAGATTTATTGGTTGTTATTATTGAAGGCTGTTGATATTACGGTGATCATATGTAAAATTTATTGACTCCATTTACGAGTAGGTTACTTCAATCATGCGGTAATAATGTAGGTAATCGCTTCACTGATAGCCTTACTGTTTTCAGATATAAGTAGTATATGATTAATGCCAATATTCATTAACTCGAGCTCAAGGTAAGAATTTCTTAAAAATGATAACACTTTTTGAAGCGACCTACATTTGCAGTTTTCCAGCGCATATAGAATACCGCAGTCAAATGACCTCTGGGTCGTGTTTCTGCCGGTGAGTAGGGTTTCCGGAGCTCGTGGGGGGTTAGGGTTGGGCTGGCATGGCGGTGGCAACTGACAGGTAACTGACCAGTTACTTGCCCGTTGTCACAGCGACTCTCTTAGGCTTCTCTCTCGCTTTCCATCAGGCGTAGGGAAGCCATTATGACGAGCCACTATAAAAAAAAAATGCGGTTTTATATCACGCACTGTCAAACAGGCAGACGTTTCCCGCGGGGCATTTTGACCACTAACTTAACTTTGGGATAAAACGGTCACTTTGATCAAACATCTGGAGACTTTACCCGCCATGCCAGGCGGGTTGGCGATCTCAGGACGTAGCTTCTGGCTCCGAAGACGCTGCTGCCCGTCATCAGTTCAATTGTAATGGTTACACCGCCACCGTAATATAAGGGAGCGGCCTATCACCTTTTCGCTCCAAGCCATCCTCACCTGCCCGTGGTGCATCCTGCCGAACAATAAACGAGGCTCTGGCAAATCGACTGGTGGCGGTAAAACCATCACGATAGAAGGCGTAGCTAAATACCATTGGCCGATGATGGGCAGCAGCATCACCGGAATAAGAAGCTACGCCCTGCCATCGCCAACCCGCAGGCGCCAATCGTGGCGATTATGGGTATATCCTCCAGTGGTTTGCCCTAGGTGGAGAGCAGCTGGAGAGGCCTATGTCCAGCAGTGGACTGCAATAGGCTGATGATGACACCGTCACCATTCGGTTGCCAGAGCCTCGTTTGTTATTGCCCCCCGAGCAGGTAGAGCGAAAAGATGACGTTTCCTTATACCCCAGAGCCTCGTTTGGTATTCAGCACGATGTCGGCAGACGGAGGGGAAAGATGTCGAGTCGCGTCTTTACATCCTAACTAAACAAATTATGAACGGAAATTAAACAAAATTCACGAGGGATAGGTACGATTGATTCATTAACCAACAAGTTAAATGCAAATTTCAAAAAAAAGGTGCTCCTGTCTTACTGATGAAATCTCCATTTTGAAATAAAGCGATTATTTATGTTAATTAGTAATAATTTACAATTTATATCAAACTGGATGTACTACTATGGAGTGTAAGTACAAAAAACTGGCATCATTAGAGTTTTTTTTGTTATGTTTTTGTTATGATACAAATTAATTGATTTTAATTACCGCTTCCTTTTATGGGTCGAAATGGTATGGAGCAAGTTTGCCCATAAGCGTGAAGGGAGGACCCTAGATGGACAGTCGGTCACATAATGGGATGGGATGATGCAACGGCTATAAAACAGATTAATGTGATTTTCATGAAGGAAAAGGAAGTGTCTTGTCTATAAATATGAAGGCAACTTACAGTTTGCGGGGTAGAATATCGATAAATATTGCGTTGTTTTGACGAATTTTTAGTTATCTAGCCCCAAACTAAGCCGAAGCTTGTACTTGTATGGTACTAGACAACTGATAAACTTACATAAATAATTTTTCTTTCGAAAATACGTATAGATACATAGTAAACATCCAGACCAATACAAACAAAAATGAACTGAACACAAATGTTTGTGCTGTGCGGGGATCGAACCCACGACCGTTGGCTCAGAAGGCATCTTCACTACCAAATGAGCCATCGGATCAGTCACCTTAAGAGCAAATTGAAAGCTGGATTACGTTATAAAAGTTCGAATATTGTTAATTATAATAAGTAAACTTATGCTTGTCCATATGGTTTTCCGATTAAGAAAAGGATCACCCAACCATGGGTGTCGTAGAGGACTAGAATATCAGGAAATGGACGGCAGAGAGGTAGGGCATAGCGAATCTTCGCTCGTATTGAGCCGCCCGTCCGGGGAAGGACCTCCACCCTATAGAATACAGCGAAATGACCTCCGGGTCATGTTTCTGCTGGTGAGTAGGGTCTCCGGAGCTCGTGGGGGGTTAGGGTTGGGCCCGCATGGCAGTGGCAACTGACAGGCAACTAACCAGCTACTTGCCAGTTGTAACCGCGACTTGGGCTTCTCTTTGGCTTTCCATCAGGCGTAGGGAAGCCATTATGTCGAGCTACTATAAAAAAGGCAGAGTTTATCTGGATACAAATAAAACCTATTGCAGTCACCAACCCGCCAAGCAACTTATAGAATAGAATAGAATAGAAAAAGATTTATAATTTATAGTTTGCGGGGTGATATTATAAAAACGTGTCCACGTTGCAATGGTAAAAAAAAATCCAAGACATGGACAAGAAAAGCGAAAACAACCTATCACAGTATTTGTTATAAATCAAGTGATTACACCACAAACCAAACACATAAATAAAGGCCTACAACTTAATCGTTCCAACAAAATATTGATCAACACAGCACCCGCTGTTAACGATACGAAATATACTAATACTGGGTAAAAAGCGAAAAGGAATCAAAGACGCCGACTGTACATAAATAACTCCCTATTCTGTGTTTGATACAAACGATGTATTATTTACACGACTGGTAGCATAGTGTAAACATAATACATCAAACCGAAAAGGAAATGTAGTTGGAAACATTTATATATGGTGCAAATGAATATGTAGGTTCACCTGTAGGTTGGAGGCAACACTGCTAGCCTTGTCTTTTTGTTATCATCATCATAACTAGCCTATCGCAGTCCTCTGCTGGACTTAAAAAGGCCTCTCCAGTTGTTGGAACTATTTTTTTTTATAGTAGCTCAACATAATGGCTTGACACGCCCAAGTTTCTGTGACAACGGGCACGTAACTGGTCAGTTACCTGTCAGTTGCCACCGCCATGCCGGCCCAACCCTAACCCCCCACGAGCTCCGGAAACCCTACTCACCGGCAGAAACACGACCCAGAGGTCATTTGACTGCGGTATTCTATAGGGTGGAGGTCCTTCCCCGGACGGGCGGCTCAATTCGAGCGAAGATTCGCTTTGCCCTACCTAAACCTGGGGATAAAATTCCAAGAGTCGAAGGGAAGCACTGTAAGTATTGATGGTTTCCAGTTGCCTGATAGAGAGCGAAATAAAATCCCAAATTGCTGCGGAAATGTACAATCGTCGAATAAATATACTTATTACAATGTACATTAGAATATTTCTGAGATCATAACGTATGGCAAACGAAAAAGGCAAATTTTCACCTTAAAAATTCATACAAAAAACTCAAATGGAAACTATTTACTTATCATCAAACTGAGACGCAAAGCTTCCGAGAATTTAGACAGATGCCGGCGCCAGCGTTCTGTGAAGTAGCCAAATAAACAGTTCAATACGAATTTGCCTGAGATACTCCCGTTAGATGAAAGCTATCCTCGCGCCGCTGTACATTTCCTCCCGAGATCATATTGTGGCCTCCTTCTCGGCTTTAACATAACAATTACACCTTTTTCTTCGCATGTGAACAGGTGGTTTGATAGTCTGAACATTTGTATCTCTTTTTATATGTTTCATGATTCATGTTGTAGGTATTACGAGTATTAAGCGGTTATAGTAAGTTTTTTTTATAGTAGCTCGACATAATGGCTTCCCTACGCCTAATGGAAAGCGAAAGAGAAGCCCAAGTCTCTCTGACAACGGCAAGTAACTGGTCAGTTGCCTGTAAGTTGCCACTGCCGTGCCGGCCTAACCCCCCACTAGCTCCGGAAACCCTACTCACTGGCAGAAATACGACCCGGAGGTTATTTGGTTGCGGTATTCTGTAGGGTAGAGGTCCTTCCCCGGACGGGCGGCTCAATTCGAACAAAGATTTGCTATACTCTACCTTAAAGTTTTATTTCTGCTCCGATCTATCGCTTCCGAGAGAGATCTTTCTAAATCATCTTCATCAAAAATCTCCATTTATGAAGGCAGACACTTGCTCTAACTAACTCTGACGCCTAAACTGGGAATGGGTATAGCTTGCCCTAAGTGTTGCGGAGGTCTGATGGCAGTCGCTCTGTGTAAAAGCTTAGCCCTCGCCAAATCTCTCAGTTTGGGAAGCCGACCCTGAGACAATCGGGAAAAAGGCTAGGATGATGACGATGAAGGCAGACACTTGCTTGCCTTAGTGATTGCTGAGCTGCAGCTGATATAGCCAATTCAGCTTGCTAACTGATTAGATAAAACAAAATATGAAACAACTGAGACATATACGTTGCTTCAGACACGTCTCAACTTGTTTCGATGCCTAAAACAAATCGGGGCAGACGTAGGGGCATTTCCGAGAAAATTCATAGAACAATAGCTATACGAGCAATGTTTATCTTCGCGAGGCGTCATAATTAAAATCCTATGATGTTATGCGTAAACGGGGATTTTTATGGGAACACGCCCACTCTAGCGTCGTTGTCTGGTCTAGATCGTGAGCAACATGGATTTTCTGAAATTATTATATCTAATGGAAATATATTAGCCGTTACAGTAAACTGTTTCTTGAGTTTGCAACTGAAATTACATAATTTTACCTTTTTAGGGTTCCGTAGCCAAATGGCAAAAACGGGACCCTTATAGATTCGTCATGTCTGTCTGTCCGTCCGTATGTCACAGCCAGTTTATTCCAAAACTATAAGAGCTATATTATTGAAACTTGGTGCGTAGAAGTATTCTGTTAACCGCATTAAGATTTTAAAATAAAATCAGAAAAAAATCCAAAACTTTTGGGGTTCCCCATATATAGAACTGAAACTGATTTTTTTTCAACAAACCTATAGATAGGTATTTTGAAGTGATGTTGAGGTTTCTTACATAATTTTTTTCTATCTATATGCATCTTCAATCACCTTTAATTTTTTAATAAGAAAATCTTCTCATAATTATTTCACATCCCAGGCGAAGTGTATTTTCTTAACGAGTTTATTGAGACAAAAAGTAGAAACAACGAATCCTTTTATACTATTAACTGTAAATTATAGTTAATTGCAAACTTTACAATGCTCATTAATGACGATAAAGTAAAATAACGAGGAATTGAATAATATAATATGAACTCTTTTTTTATTGCATACAAATAGTGTTATACATAACAGCTTTGAAAGAAAACATAGCCTCATGATAAGTTTTGTAGTCTACTTTATTTTCTTCCATAAATCTGTTAAGGATCACGTCATCAGCCTGCGAACGTCCACTGCTGGATATAGGCCTCTCCCAATGATAATTGTCATTTGGGATGATTTTCCATAGTCAGGGATGTAAGGGAGCGGCCTATCATCTTTTCGCTCCAAGCCATCCTCACCTGCCCGTGACGCATCCTGCCGAATAACAAACGAGGCGCTGGCGACCGACTGGTGGCGGTATAACCGTCACAACTGAACACGTAGCTAAATACCACAGAACGATGACGGGCAGCAGCGTCATCGGAGCGAGAAGCTGCGCTCTGCGATCACCAACCCGCCTGCCCAGCGTGGCGATTATGGGTATATCCTCCAGATGTTTGCCCTAAGTGGCGAACAACTGGAGAGGCCTATGGCCAGTAGTGGACTGCAATAGGCTGATGATGATGATGATGCCATAGTCACCACACTTACCTGCCAAGCGGGTTGGTGATAACCGTAGGTTTTATTTGTGCCCGTTTCCTGTTATTCCTTTAAGCATCTTCTACGACACCCACGGGATGGGACGGGGTGGTCCTATTCTAAGTTTCATTGTTAAGGATCTTTAATAAGTCACATGTCAAAGACTGTTGGACATGTGTGGAATATAAGTAGATTTGTTTTGATACAATTAAAGGCTGGCGATGAAGATAAATATCGTTTTATCTTTCTCTAGTTTCCTAAGATGCGTGTGGCTATTATTATATACTAGCTGTGCTCGCGACTTCGTCCGCGTGGAATAGTTATTTTTTCCCCGTTTTTTTTTTTACATTTTCCATTATTTCTTCGCTCCTAATAGTTGCATCGTGATGTTATATAGCCTAAAGATTTTTCGATAAATGGTCTATTCAACACATAAAGAATTTTTAGTTCCTGAGATTAGCGCGTTCAAACAAACAAACAAACTCTTCAGCTTTATAATATTAGTTAAGATTAGATTTTGAAGATTTTCTAGTATCGAACTTCGCCTACTAACTACGTCATGCCCCCGACATCGCTGATGTCTGAAAGTCGATGTCACCGTTTATCATCATACGGACCATTTACTCGTCTGCCACGCATCGCAATAAAAAAATGGAATTTATGTCAAGAAAATTAGCTGCAGTGAGGCCAGGCCAGTCCAACCCAAAATCAGAGAAAACATTATTCCAAAATTAACAAATATGCCGTTTTATTCGCTTGTATAACGGGAACGAAATGTATCATTAGCAATTAATTACATCCATAAAACTTATTTATTTTATACGCTGCATAAGCATTGGAATAGTGGTAACTTTAATTATAATAATGAGGTACATTTTTATGTAAGTGTTCGTTGCATAAGCAAAACAAGGTGGTAATTACTTGGGTCTTGTTCCGTTCAATATTTTGAGTCACCAAGTGTGTGGATGGATATGGGATAGAACTGAGGAATATGAAAAACTGTAAAGGGATAGTCAAGAATGTTACAATTGTTATATGTTACAATTATGACAAAATGTCTGGAAGAAGTTGTTCGTTTAAGCGATGAGTGTGTATTTTTTAATATTCTTAATCACACGAATGGTAATGAAGAAAGTTACAAAAAGAAATAAAAGCCTTATTGACCCCGAAAGTTCCGGGTTCCCCGGGAAATGAACTTTTCCAAGCTGTCTCAGGTTTAAGTGTTCTAGGAGACAACCGCAGTCATCATCTGGTTGGTATAAAGCAAGACTATAATTAGAGACTTTAGATTAATTAGAGTTGGTGCGAATTGTCTGGCGCATTTGTTTATGGTTAGGTAAATGAAAGTTAACAAAGAAAGCAAATCGATTTCAGTTTATCATAATGTACATTTTACCAACTAACTTAACAATTGTACTGCGATCTTGTTTAGATAGCTTAAAAGTGCCTCCGATGTTTTGATTGGACACCACATCAAAGGCCGTGTTTATAACATCTATCAGAGCTAAGTGAACATCAGATTCTGGTTCCTAGAGCATCTTGCTTATAAGCTTGAGTAATGTTTAGTCTACCCCTTTGTGGTATCAGACGAACTGTTAATTACCAGGAAAGCAGGAATTTCCAGAGATTAAGCCAAATTAAGTTATATATTCTGATAGATTCGGCGGGCTGAATAGTCGTAGAAACCCAACCAAAGCCAAGGAAACACCCAACAAAAGAAAACGAAGAGAAGGGTACTACGAAGCTTAACATCACGCCTCAATAAAATATGCAAGAAAATTTATTTGATGAAAAGAACGTTACAGTGAAGGATCTAAATAAAACAAACGTCGATTGAACAGGCAATACACGACAATCAATTACTATTAATTCTAATGCAGTACCGACATCTAAGTAAAGTGTGACATTGCCACTTGTAACTTACGCCCCACGCCATAGCGTATCCGAGGTCGATACATATTAGGTCGTGAGTGGTCTATGCGATGCGCGTACGCAATGAGCTTGCAAGGTGCCGATACAATCGCTGGAAGAGTAGTAGACAGACCTAGGACTACTAAAAATGAGTCTATGGCAATGCGGAAAACCTGAACGTCTATGTAGATGTGAAAAATCTGATTAGTCTGCTTCCTGACACGTTTGATCAAGATTGCGCAAGATACTCTTTTAACGAATAATCAGCAATGTGTGATCTAGTAGGACTAAAAAGTACTAAGGATAAAGTGTATGTATACGAAGCAATGAAAACTTAAATCAATGTTTTCCAAGATTAAAGAAAAACAATGAAATATTGAAGAAAATACTACGAAAAATGTAATCATTAATGACGACTAGTGACTTTGAGCTTATTTCAATATTGTTGCTGTTGTATCTGAGTATATTCTCTTAAATGGAGATGAATATATTGCGCGTTTAGTACTTTCAAAGCACTCATAACACACTTAATATAAAGAACTCCTGTTTAACTACGTATATTATGGTATTTATCGATTTATTTATAACTTTATCGATGTGTATCATCTAAACTTGCTATATTTAGAATCAGCCCAGCTATTCTGATACGATCTATGTAAATCCTCTTTGGATACATTCCAACAAATAGGGAAATATCTAGCTTATGCACGTATTCAAATAGAGGTATACTTGATTTTCAGTTCTGCAAACATTGCGATTGTGTGATTCAGAATGAGCAAAGCACTTGCAACGCCATCTATTGTTTGTTTACATTATTAGTTCTCATGACCTTTCAAGAATGTAGCTTCGAACCTTTTGCATCTGAACTTTTTAAGGAAACTTAAGTAGGCGCGAGTAAATAAATGCATAAAAATTCTTAACTGATGATGCAGAGGAAATCTTATGAAATGAATCACAAATAATGTAAACAAAGGTTTCATAGTGCACTTAACTTTGAAAATGTATTGTTTATAAATAGTTCGTTCGGTAGTGGTAGTAGATCGAGGTGAATATACTTTTCTTCATGCAAATCTTGTTGGATTTGCTTCAGATTTGGCTATTACTGAAGCTTTGATAGGCAAACTGGACATACTCGTGATGTACTCTGAGGTAGATGTTAGCAGGCTGATGATGATGATGAAAAGTATAGTAACACGAGTATTGTATTGTAGCAGTTAGATGCAGAAAGGAGGAATTCTATCTTCCTTTATGTTCTCAAAGTATGTCAATACAATTTTACCGCATTCCTAGTTAACCATTACGTGATCGCTGCACTCGTTGGGTTCAGTTCTGCCCAATTTACCAATCGGCTCAATTGACAGCTCTAACCGCAGTATTTATAACTTACGTCTTAATCTGAGCCAGCTAAACTGTTACAAAATTATTATTTGTTTATCTGTAGTCTATTTGGTCTAGTGTGCAAATATCATAAGTAAGTACAAATATGAGGTGTACCTCATTAACATACCTCGAGTAAGATCAGTCTGTATTAGTGTCAATTTTTGAAACACTACCTCTATTTTACCCAGATTTTTTCTTTATCTTGTCTTATTTATGAATGAATGAATAAATCTTATCTATGAATTCGGTAAGTTTATTCTTCAAAAGATTTGTAATATTAATTGATTAGTTATTACATTTGCATAGTTACCAAAGATTGTCTGGAAGAGATCGCTTATGACAATAAGCATAACCGATCCTATATTAGTATAGGTTCCAAGTTAACTGTATGGTGGTGTGTAACATTAAATATCAATTTATTTATCTATATATAGCACCTTTCTGTTAACAACAAAAGTGGATTAGCAGGCTTCTATAATATACCTTAATCCATTATCAGACGCATCAAATTCATCATTATCTTTTTCCATTGTCTACACACCTCAATTTTCTGAACCCTAACCTTAACCCACCTTTTACTTTTCTCTTACATCGTGACCACCCGCATTTCCCCGAAACGGTCATGTCAAAATAAACCACCCAGTTGACAAATACACTCGAGGTCCGCATGCACACCGCTAATAATCGTTTACCACCAATATGGACAGGCGGGTTTTTTAGACCCTGCCTTACATACTCAGCTCGGACGACCCGTTAGATCCAGCACGTGATGAAATCATTTTCAACCTTATTTGTAATGAAATAAGGGCGAGCGGATTATCCAGACTAATTGATATATCGAATGTTGTTGGTGTTATCTTATCAGTGGGTCTGTATGCGGATGCTGAATTAATTAGCGGGTAGGTAACGTTCAGGTGTGATAGATTTGAGTCAGTGGTTTTCGATATGGTATTAAGATTTTATAGTACGAGTTCTAGAATCGTTACCACTTCTCGACAAATGTAGTGTAGGACGCCCTCAGGTCAAGTGGAGAGACGATGAAGGATAGCTGGCAAGTGCTGGATGAGAAAAGCCCAAATTCGATGATTGTCGCGAACAAGAGGCCCAAGTCTAGCAGTGTAGTGGATAAGCTGATGATGACGAAGGTTTTACGAAGCTGTTATATGACTGGCTCGGTGGCTCATTTGGTAGTGACCTCTGCCCTCTGAGCCATGGCCAAGCCAAGGCACAGTACAAACATTTGTGTTCATGAACATGTCTGTTTGTATTGGTCTGGGTGTTTTCTATGTGTAATATGTATTTATTTACAAAAAAAATGTATCTAAGTAAGTTTATCAGTTGTCTAGTACCCATAGTACAAGCTTCGGCTTAGTTTGGGGTTAGATGGCGCTGTGTGGCCCAGGGTGGCATGTCTTGGGTTATTTTATTATATAGTACTGTTGTATACCTACTAGATGACTGTACTGATGTGGGTTCAGAACTGAAAGTAGTACAAGTTTAATTGCTGTCAGAGATATGACTGATCTGTTGGCAAATCCACTAGGATGAGTAATTTTGCCTTCTTGCAAGTTCAAATCTCATAACAGAAGTATATTTTTCTCAATTCTTTATAACTTTTTGGGTTGTTGTTGTTGTTGTTGTTGCATCAAACAACAAAGACTAGTCATGAAAGCGAACGTATGCAATATAAATTTCGAATCTGCTATTTCAACTTTAATTTTATAACATTTAGTACAATTCAAATACCGAGAAGAAGAAAGAAGAAGAAGAACTTCTATTGCTAGATCTCTATTGCTAATAGTTACCTGTACCAGTGGGATGTCAAGTATTTTTGATTTCAGTATTAAAACCGTCCGATACAAAGTGTGTTCCCAGTTTTTTTTTTTATTTATTATTGTCGAAAAGGAAGCGCGTTGTCGAGTGATATGCGACACGTGATGCACCTTCGTGGCTCAAACGTCACAACTGCGCTCCACGTCGCCAATCCGAAACAAACTTTAACAGGTAAAAGACAAGGTTGATAGTTTAATAACGTTTCCCACTCGGCCGGTCGGGCTGTGAACTCCTAAAATAATATTTCAGTTCGAACCACTTCAGACGTTACGTAACCGAAGTTATAATTATAATGTTTAGGACGACGAGTTTAAGGCAAACTTGGCGAAACGAGGTTCCGATCTCAGGGAATCTTGCGGTGAGAAGTTAAGATGTATGAGTGCCCTAATTCGCCCTTTCCTTCTGTAAATACTTGGATAAAGGGACGTCTTATCTCATATCTGCTACATTTCAGTGAAACAATCTTAGAATGCTGCATGGGAACAATATCATTGGTAAATTTTTGTTAGCTCAGTACAGCTCTGCTTCTGTAGAACACCCTTAGCAAGATAAGAGCGAATATGCAACAAATATAATAGTAACTTGTATTGGAAGACGCAATTGGGATGTAAGGGAGCGATTTATCATCTCTTCGCTCCAAGCCAACCTCACCTACCCGTGGTGCGTCCTGCTGAATAACAAACGAGGCGCTGGCAACCGACAGGTGGCGGTGTAACCAATCACAATTGAAGGCGCAGCTAACCCTAACCTTATAAATACCACAGACTGATGACGGATAGCAGCGTCACCGGAGCGAAAAGCAACCCTGCAAGCCCTGCTATGGCCAACCCGCCTCCCCAGCGTGGACATTATGGGTACAACTGGAGTTGCCTATGTTCAGGAGTGGACTACAATAGGCTGATGATGATGATGATATAGTAACTATCGCATACATGTACAACGTTATAGGTAAGTAAGTATACCATACGAAACTAGCTCGTGTTCTAAATGTTCTTAAGTCGTAGAACACAAGGTTTGATATCGCACGTAACGCCCAGCCAGATGTCACCGACTGTACTATTTATTAGTCGTTGTTGGCCCCTTAAGACCATTTCAATTGCACGATGAGTCTTCAAAGGCAGGCATATAAAGGTGCCATTAATTTCGCATCGTTAGAAAAACGGTGCCCGGTATGGAGCGGCGCCGGCGACGCTATCTCAGACGTGAGATGTGTACGAAGACCCTGTACTATAATAAATAACCCAAGACATTCCACGCTGGCTCATACAACGCCATCTAGTCCCAAACTAAACCTAAAGTTGTACTAGAGGTATGGCCCTGTGTGGCCCTGCGTGGCATATCTTTTTTTCATAGAGGAGAATGCATTAGGCACCTTCATGCCGCCTCCGAGGGGACAAGGTGTGTAGGACTCGCACCTCCCAAAATAAGAGGGCATACCCACTAAACCCCCCTGTATCGCCAGTAGGCAGCAAGTTGCAGGGACTCGGGTAGCGCCGAAGCATACGCCACATCACTGCCTGCCCTGGCCAGCCGCAGATGACAAGCGGCCGGCACTCCTGGTCAAATACCCCGGATCCAGGGAGCAATAGAGTGCTCCCCGGGCGGACCTCGTGCAACGGTGTGGCTGCACCAACTACACCGTTACGCTCTTGTGAGTGGCTCGGCCCCCCCGCGCCATCCACTCGGGGCACGAAGGAGAGGCTCAGAGGGCATACGACATACGTGGCATATCTTTGATCATGTCAAACGTCTTGAGGTTGGCTTGGAGCGAACAGATGATAGGCCGCTCCCTTACATCCCCAAATACACATTACTTACATCGTCAAAACACACTTTGTACTACATATCGGATATGTCAATTGAGGAAAACCATTAAGCTACTATTAAATTAATCTAATTGCTATTGTGCGTGATAATGAGCGATTCTAATTAATTAACTTAAACGGCAAGGTTTAATTATAGATTTAAATTCAACTCGGTTAAAGGATTGAATCAGTTTTAGATAGACGTCCTTTTTGCATTAAACATTATACTTGTAGGCACTAGGATGCTGATTTTAATGTGTTTATAAAAGTAACTTTGGGATCTAAACGATTACGATGATAGCCAAGGCCTTCTCATCACCTTAGATACTAGCGCAAAGCAGAGATTGAAATTTGGGCTTGATGATACTCGCCTATCGCAGTCTGAAGTGTCCAGCGAAAACAACATAATTTGGCCCAAGTGTCCGGACTTCTTGCCGTGTCATCAGGCGCGAGCAATTTATAATATAATAATATAATAATAATAAAATCTTTATTCAGTATCATATTTACATCATCTGTTAAATGATCGGAATCTCCTTTTAAGTGCGTAGGCACTTGTGTTAGGAGAGCCCGCTCTTCCGTTACAATAATAGTGATTATTTAAACATACTGAAAAGAAGTGAATTTTACAAAAATATTAATTGAATTTATGAACTAAAATATTTTAATTTAAAATTTGATATATATTACATTTTATAATACGAATGAATGAATGATTGTTTATATCTAGTAGAATGTACGTTTGTGAATCTCTGCGAGTGGATATGTGTGTGTTTGTGTGTGTGTGTGTGTGTGTGTGTGTGTGTGCGTGAGTGTGTGTGTGCTATTTATTACGTTGTTTTATTTGAAAAAGGCCTCAGTTTCATCATAGCTCCATGTTTTCAGGGTGTTCAAGAGTAACTTTTTACATTCATATTTAGTCTTAGTGTATAGATTTAGGTTCTTATTAAATTTATTGTAAAGCTTAGCAGATTGAGACTGAAATTGTCTTCCTGCATACGATGTTTTAACAGGTTCCACAGGGGCCACTGTATGTTTTCGTCTCCTAGATACTTTGCTGCCATCATATTTTAAGGTTTTGTGTGTTTTTAATACCGAGTGAAGGATGTAGAGCTGTCGGACTGAAAGGACACTACAGGAAGCGTAGAGGTCATTAGTTGGGTATCTAAAAGGTTTAAACATCATTACTTTTAATAAAGACCTTTGGACCCTCTCTAGTTCAAGGAACTTAGTTTTTGTAGCACCTCCCCACACAGGGATACAATATGTGAAAATTGACTCTGCTAGTGAGACATAAAGCTGCATCAGCAAACGTTTGTCAGCGATGTGTCTCAGAGTTTTAAAAGTCCATATCAACTTACGAATCCTGGACATTACTAGTTCTAGGTGATCATACCACGACAATCGTTGATCAACTACCACTCCTAAGTATTTTGTATGGTTGACTTTATTTATGACAGAGCAAGAGCAATTGCCTTTGTAGTTACAAACATGTATTCTAATTTCGAGATCGATAACGGGTTGACTGCTATTATATTTTGTGAAATAGATATAATTAGTTTTGCTTATGTTAAGTGTCAATAAATTGTTTCTTAACCAACTAGCTATTACACCAAGTCCCGATTCCGTAGATTCACGCACTGATTCAATAGTCTCTCCAGTAAAGACTACAGCAGTATCATCCGCATAGGAGTATATTTTTCCATGGGATATGTTCATGCTGCATAGGCTGTTTATGTATATTAAGAATAATGTCGGCCCCAGGACACTGCCCTGGGGGACCCCATATGTCACCTCCAGTTGATCACTGCTATATGTTCCTATTTTGACCGCTTGTTTTCGTTTACTTAAGTAATCAGCAAATAATGCAAGTGGTGGTCCTCTAATACCAATATTTTCTAACCTGTGTAAAAGAATGGGGACAGAGACCGTGTCAAATGCTTTCTTCAAGTCAAGAAACACTGCTAAACATTTATTGCCTTTGTCAACTTCTTTGACAATATGGGTTGTAAGTGCTGTTACTGCGTCTTCAGTTGAAAGTCCTTTTCTGAAGCCATATTGAGAGTCAGCGAGCAGGTTAAACTTCTGAAGATAATCGATAAGTCTCCTATTAATCAGTTTTTCGATAACCTTTGAGATAGCAGTGAGAACCGAGATAGGCCTATAGTTTGACACGTCTTCTCTGTCACCACTCTTGTACACAGGCGTTATTATTGCTTGCTTAAGGGCTGGTGGAAACACCCCCATGCGGAAACATAAATTAGCTAGGTGGGTGATTATGGGAACAGCTATCTCATTTGCGTGTTTTAATAGTTTAGTACCTACATTGTACCTACAATAGTTTAGTACACACACATATAATTTAGGTGATGGCAATCCTAGTCATGGTGTACAGGTAGGGTATGTCCGTTCATATCTCGGGCCGAAATGCCATGGACTCATTTTTCCCCTCGTTACAGAAACCTGCGCTTTCTTCATATTAATCGGTCGACATTTTCACTGGTTCCATTGCGCCTTCCAATTAATTCTAAATGTCATATGTGTTGGGCTCTTTGGTATGGTCCAAGTGTTAAGATAAAACGAGTCCCAAATATATATAGTGAGAAATTATCGTTGTTGACTGGCTCGGTGGCTCAATTGGTAGTGACCTCTGCCTTGTGAACCAAGGGTCGTGGATTCGATTCCTATCGGGACAAACATTTCTGGGTGATTATAATTTGCATTTAAGAATTTATTTATGGTACCTTCGTTGTTCTGATACCCATAACACAAGTGCTTAAGGTACTTACTTTGGTATTAGAGCAATGTATGTGATATTTATTTATTATATTTATATTTATATTTAAACTAGCTTTTGCCCGCGACTTCGTCCGCGTGTTTAAATTTATACATACAAAAGTTTTTTCCCGCTAACTCCCGTTCCCGTGGGAATTTCTCAAAATACAGCCATAACTAAACTTTATATTTACTAAGGTACCTGCATGCCAAATTTCAAGCGTCTAACTTAAGCGGTTTAGATTTTTCATACAAAAGGATTTTCCCGCTAATTCCCGTTCCCGTGGGAATTTCGGGAATTCCTTTCTTAGTGCACCCCTACGGTACCTAAGCTACGTCCCTTCCAAATTTCAAGTGCCTACGTTTAGCCGTTTGGGCTGTGCGTTGATATGTCAGTCAGTCAGTCAGTTTCTCCTTTTATATGTATAGAAGATAAACGGCCGCCGCGGCCGCGTGCGGATAGTGTGAACAGGGGTAGCGGGTAAAAGGTTTTGCGAGTGGAAACCGTATATTTTAATGAAGCCTAAGAACAATTTATTGGGACTCTTAAACGAGAGAAACTCTTTTGGGTTAGTTTGGGGCGCTGATGGACGATGGCGCTGTGTGGCCCAGCGTGACATGTCTTGGGTTATTATAAAAAGTTATCCTGCCCAAACATCCAGACACAATAAATAAAACAATGGGATTTGGATTTTAAAAGGACATTGGGCGGGCATCATGAGGTTAATATGGCATTTTTTTTATAAGTGAATGAGTAGCGCTCAACTCCAACTAGGCCGATGTTAAGCGATATTGACTATGTAACAAAAATGAGTAATGACTTTAATATATTGCAACCGCATTGCACAATCCAGTTTAATTCACCATATTTAAGTTTATTTTTAAATGTCTATATTTAGGAATAGTTGACGCATCCCCTATCGCGTGCTTGCTTACTACGGATATGACCCACTTAATTGCTAACCCAATGTACGTACAATAATACACATTTGTTTATGCAGTTGGTATTTACCTAATGTACATTATCATTGTCAGCTTCGTGTTGAAAGGGTAACTACAGAATTTGTTGTCGGTTTCTCTTAGATAGAGAATGTAGTAATGTTGGTTTTACTGTTCTGTTTGTTTTAGGTGTTTCGATTTGAATTGGAGTTTACTATGTAAAATACGAGTATGTGTTTTTTTTTACAAAAACATCATTTAGGTAACTTTATCATTTGTCTAGTATCTTTAGTACAAGCTTCGGCATAGCTTCTAGCCCATGTAGCCCCCTATCATCCTGAGACCCAGCCAATTTGTGGGACTAAAAAAAATACGTAGACTTTTTATTGCACAGCATACAATTTACCTAAAACAAGGTATAAATAGTAGACAGTTGTTGTGAAATATAAGCGGCGATATCTTCTAGGCAACCTTAGGGTAGAGGATAGTTAAGAAGTAATTGAGGTGCGCTATAGATAGATAGATATTCTTTATTGCACACCAAACAATTGACTTAAAACTATGTATGACATGACATTTTGCTGTACAATATAGGCGGCCTTATCGCTATAAGCGATCTCTTCCAGACAACCTTAGTGTAGAGGATAGTTACAGAGAAGAGGTTAGGTGAGCTAACAACTGAAACAGAATTCATGAAAGATAAATATAAATCAAAATACATAAATAATAAAACTAGATGGCGCTGTGTGGCGCAGCGTCACATCTCTTGGGCTATCAACCCTCGCTCTACCGCCCGCTACCTCTCATCGCTCGGCCCCCCGCGCCCTCGACATTTGAGCGCGCTTTTGCCAAAACTGGCCCGAAGCCGACCGTCTCTTGCGCAACGCGGGTTATCATTTGCATTCATTAAATTTATGAGGGAAAAATAGAGTGCGTTATTTAGCGGTGAAAGCGACCCTGTGTGGTCCCCGTAAGGTTACGCCGCTGATAAAAAATTAAACGACATTACAGTCCAGTGGGTGCTATTTATTTGTGGTTTATTTATGTTTTGTGTCGTTTGTAATGGCTTTCTTACGGTTGAGGTTCAGTGCGGTGGGTATTGAAGGGTTATATTAACGGTGCTTTTATTGGGAAGGATTGATTAGTTGTTTGAGTGTTGATTGCATATGGCACTGGGGGATCAGGAAGAAAACAATTTGGGTTCTTTGAGGTGCTTGGAGGTTTTCCCGTAAGTTTCCACATGAGACGACAGTTACGTAGACGAGTGATCTAAGACTTGACGATGTACTATTCGCGTTCGATAATGATGATGATAATTATTTATTTACGGGAAACACGACACATAAAGTGGTACATAGTAAAGACACAGATCTATATGTTTCACCAAACGATTGGCATTTAAATTTTAAGAAGTCAAAATTAATTAATAAATAAATAAATATTAGACAACATCACATACATTGCTCCGATCCTAAAGTAAGTAGCTTAAGCACTTGTGTTATGGGTATCAGAACAACGAAGGTACCACAAATAAATACTTAAATACAAATATAAACACCCAGACACGGAACAAACACAAGTGTAATTATTGCTAATTGCCAAACTAATACTTTAGGTGACCATACGAAAGCGCAATTACATTTTTACTATCAGTTATTTTAAACAGGCTGATTAGAATTACGAAGGTCGTTAGTGACAAGTAAGATGCGGGCAATTTGGTCGGAGGTGACATCTGTACCTAATAGGTAGAGACGAGAGACACATCATTAGGAGATACTTCTCTATGCCCTACTGGGCATAGCGAATCTTCGCTCTAATTGAGCTGCCCGTCCGGGGAAGGACCTCCACCCTATAGAATACCGCAGTCAAATGACTTCTGGGTCATGTTTCTGCCGATGAGTAGGGTTTCCGGAGCTTGTGGGGGGTTAGGGTTGGGCCAGCATGGCGGTGGCAACTGACAGGTAACTGTCCAGTTACTTGCCCGTTGTCACAGCGACTTGGACCTCTCTTTCGCTTTCCATCAGGCGTAGGGAAGCCATTATGTCGAGCCACTATAAAAAATCATCTCATAAAATGATGGACCTGGCTAACGTCTGTAAAAATAAGGTCACCCGCCATTTTCAAAGATAGGAATATTTAGGCAACTTTTGCACTTATGTTCAGGTTCCCCCAATTCGGGGGTAGTCGGCATTGTGTGTGGGTCGGGTTTGCCACACCCACTAAACCTTCTTTCTTTTCTTGAATTTTGTCTAGTCAAGTGTTCAACTCAGATCGAGAAATATTGAGGGGGTCAGTTTCTTAAGAGATTTAGCCAAGTGTATGAGTCACCTGCATAGTAAACACTAAGTTTAAAATATCAGTATCTACATAATTATGTATTTTACCATAACTGTCCCTTATCAGAGCATTTCTCTGATGATGCCTCAAATGAACCAGCAACGTTTCACCATCTTACCCAGAAACGATAACAAAATCGCAAAGCATGTTACTCGGGCCGATCATAGGTATCTAATCATATGGAACGTGTGCCTAAAAAGGAACTATTCTCGGCTAAGCCTAGTTTGTATTGACCCAGATCGGGAACTATGCGGCGATGAGCCAAAAACAAGCACTTTTTAGCCGACTTTAAAAGAGGAGGTGCTTGGATGTATTCTTTATGTGTGTTTATAGATTTTTGAAGGAATTTGGACTGAAATGTAATTTTAATTAAGTAGCAAACTATTGGTTTTTCTGACGTAATGTTTAAGTAAAGATTGGGACTTACTCAGGGTATCCATTCATGTTTTACCTCTATATTGTATTAAAGTTCAAATTAATCAATTTAAAGTTTCGGTATCGTTATTAAAAGACTTAGTGAATAAGAAGCATGCATCTAGAAGATAGCTACCCCAAACTATGAAACTTTTATCTTGGGGACCCTAAGTACGGATTGGCTTTATATAACGTGTTCTTCCACAGGTTCAATAACCAAGTAGATGGTTTAAATGTTCTGGAAGAATTCCCTAGTAATTTCATGAGAAACTCTTAAGTAAAGTTAGCGTTGCCTTGACTCATAAGTATAAAAAAATCTTTGTGAAAGCGTTGTTATAGAATATTTTATCAAGCGTCGGTACTAAAAGCAGTGCTTTGCTTATTAATGACTTGTATGATCTTTTAATTTTCGAGCGATCCCGCCACAGCCGTCACGGTATGACAGTACACCATTATTCCTTCTACGCTCCGATGAATTCTGTCCCATTAAAATATTAACATACGTAGTATTATAAATTTTACGATCGGAGTTGTTAAGATTCGTAGATAGAGTAAGGAGAGACTAATCTTACAGAATATCTAAGTTAATGTTGTGTCTGTTAGTAATGCTGTAGCTTAAACAGGCTAAATAAACTTAATTTTGCTGCGAAATAAGACATAACATTAATATACTTATCCTAATTTTAAAGTGGATTCGACTTAGGGATCTTCAAAAGCGAGCCTAAAAAATTCACAAAGGCTGACAACGCAGTTGCAACTCCCCTGTTGCGATGTCTATAGACTGAATGGTTAGTGATCACCACTAATCATCAGATGACCTTCGGAATCAATAAAAACACTGTCGTAGTTTCATATTTTATGTAAAGTTAAAAAATTAAATGATATCACAATGATCTATATAATTTATAAAAGAAAATAGCTTGATTACTTTAGTTATGCAAATCGAACATATACACCCATTTAAAATATAGATTAATCTTTGAAGAATTTTCTAGTATGGATGTATGTGAAGATAGACAATCTTAACTTATATATTATATATTTATATATTATATTATATTTATATTTTATATATATATATTATCTTAACTAATATTATAAAGCTGAAGAGTTTGTTTGTTTGTTTGTTTGAACGCACTAATCTCAGGAACTACTGGTCCGAATTGAAAAATTATTTTTGTGTTGAATAGACCATTTATCGAGGAAGGCTTTAGGCTATATAACATCACGCTGCAACTATTAGGAGCGAAGGAATAATGGAAAATGTAAAAAGAAAACGGGGAAAAATAACTATTCCACGCGGACGAAGTCGCGAGCACAGCTAGTAATTACATAAGCAGCACATAAAGCCAATTACATCTAGTAATTCCTCTCGATAGAAGCTACATGAATCCGGCGGTAGAGTAATTTCAACTGTGTGACGACATAAAGGACTTGTCCTAAGTTTATATGAATAAAGATTATTGAGTTACAAAATGACCATTGTAGCATTCTAAAGCTTATTGAAGAGAAAATATGTATTTCTGAACTATGAAGTAGAATACTGCACAAAATCGATGAAACTCGTAGAAACATCTATAAAGTCACGGGCAGAATCTAGTTTCGTAACCGCTGTTACGCTAATGCGCGAGCGCACGTTCCATTCCGTGGCGTTTAATTGTGCCCATAAAACCTGGCGCGGTGTGATGTCTTGTTCCGAAACAGAAACGGCCACTGCAAACAACAGGTGCACTACAATTTGTTAGGCTCGCGCGCGTTTTATGTGATGCCAAAAGGCATCATTTATTTTTTAAGGAGCACACAACGCATTACCGCCTTTTGAATATGCTGATTCGCGTTCTTTTTTGTTTACTAGGCGTTTTGTTGCGTGTGAATCCGTTAAGTTTTAGTGCTTTATTATCATTCATCGTTTCGTGTTATCTTGTGGTTTTAATTACTACTATACTAGATTTATTTTCTTAGACTTTGATTTTTTCAATGGATTCATTATTGAAATTGATATCACTGAATTTGGAATTTGCCATTGCAAACTTAGGTTGCGTTGTACTAAATCAAAAAGAGTACATTCACTACATCTACGCTGACTATTAGAATATCAGAAGATACGTCAAATTACATGATAAAATCATTGAAATATTCAACCACAGACATGACACCAAACTCCGAACATCAGCAATGACATTGATTAAAAATATGGCACCTAGTACACAATGCAGCTTAGCTACAATAAAATGTAAAACCGTGCCCATACAATTAATAGATCCGTCAACTTTCAATCACAATGGCGGGTCCATTGGACCGATGGCCTTGCAATTAACGCGTATCCGCGCCCAACCCATCAACCCATGGCTACCACGGTGAATGTAGTCTTCAATTGGCCGATCGTTGAATTTTGGGCGCAATTTTGTAGTTCCAGTATGTCTGCCGATATGATCAATCAAGCTAATCCTACTTTTCTTGATAGCCGGCAAAATCAGAGGCTAAGTCCATTGCAGCCAAGTAGGTATATGGAGATGCTATTACCACGGAGGTTATACCATTTCGTTTCTTAAATATTTCTTTACAAAATTCTAAGCCTATTGAACTGAAATTGGTATTTAAAAGACGCGCAAAAGCCAACAAGTGCTAGGGTGAACATATTAGTATTTATGTGATGTAATTGATCCTGTAAGCACACTTGGAGCAACATGTCGCAGAACTTGGCTGACATTTTGCTGTGTCAAAGTAAACGGTACTTAATGCTAAAATTGAGTTTTTCTTAGAATTAACATCAAATACGTACTTATCCGTTTGTCAAACGTTCGGCATTAAATGTTAGCAAATGTAACATCTGTTACGGATTTAACTTAATGCAATCAAATTAGGCATATGACAATTGGCGTCCAACAGATGTTCTAACAGTAATTGGTTGGAGCAGACGGTACAAATGCATTGTGATGAACACAATGCTAGTTTTTGGCTCATTTTTCACCTTGACTTTGGATAAGTTATGGTCAAACTCGTTTACTTAAATAAATTATTACAATATCCACTATTTACTTTAAGATTTAATATGCCTGATCGTACTAAATGTATTGAAGATTCGACTTAAAATAAATCAGTCAATGCATATATTTATATAAGTACCTAAATGATAAATTGTTCAGAATCTGATATTGAGTAGGAGTCCGGGAGACTTTATCAGCAAAGGTAGGTCTCTCCCACCTCCCCTACTAACATTATCACTGTTTTTCCCCACTCAAAGTTTGAGTATGATAAATCAACTTCTTTGTTTCAAATAATCGATTGGTTAATTTTCACTTGATTGTACGAAACTGCAGTTTTTAATTTATAACGTGACTATAATGTCATTATACTCTATGACAGAAGTTAATTGGTCATTTAAAAGTAACATAGTCAGAAATTACTTTTCATACAGTGTAATATTTTTCATAGATCTTTTAAAATTGTGAAAGTTAAAAGACTAGTTAAGCTATAAAACATATTTTTATCTGGACATAATATTTGATTTACAAACATAATTTGCTATGAAAATTCTTTCGCAATGATTTCATCGAGACGGTCGTCCAGTACTACATTTACGATTCAAGCTCCAGTATCCGATTCGTCTCGAGCCTCAACGACACTTTTATCGTCGTCACGGCAACATTCGCAACTCACCGTATTATCATCTAGAAAGATTCCTGTCGCAGTCTCCCCAGACGTCCAGTCGTCTAATTGGGATCCACAAATACCTAGACGACATAATGTGACAAATAAAAATTCCGCAACTCAAATATATGCGCGGGAGCGCGTTTAAAAACTATTATGGATCACGTCTGGTTTGCGGATGTTTGAAGTCGAAAGCGATGTGGATAAAGTTTAATGAAATGTCGTTAGTTTAGCGTTTTGTTGTTGTGTACTTTGAACGTCTGGAGAATTAGGTCCGAATCAATATTTTCTTTTTTATGAGAATCTTTTTAATGATAAGTAATTTTATTTTTCCAAATCTATAAAAAAGCTTTTTTTTCATTTTATATTGTTAAATCACTCGTTTGTTTTTTAGCTTACGTCTGGTCTTCGACTTGTACGAAAACAGCGATAGAATTTTTTTTTAAAATATAAGACTAAAATAACACTAGTGAAGATCTGTAATCTGGAAACGTCCATAATCATAAAGCAATACTCAAACGACTGTAAAACAAGATGAATGGAAATAATTACCTTATAGGAGGCAACACAAACTAAACAAACGAAGTACATACATAATTCTATTCCACACCTTACTTCAATAATATCAGTTTCTTGTCCTGTTCTTTGCTTCCCATCTCGCGTATCGATGATGGAATCAACATTACTTCCCTGCTGCGGTAGGTGCGTAATAGCTAGGGCATTAGGGGCCACCCAAGCACCCAGTAATCAGAACCGCGGTGACAACCAATCACCATAATGCAAGCATACACTGATGGTATCTTACTAAAAGAGTGTTTGAGTAACAACAGACTTCTAGACATCGATATAAATAAATATAAATATTTTTGGTTGCACACCAAAAAAGACGTAGAACTACAGCATTAAATTTTTTTACAATTCAGTTAGGTACAGCATTAATTTTTTTTACAATTCAGGCGGTATTATCGTTGTATGGCATATCTTCCAGGCAAACTTTGGATAGAGATTAGCAAGATCGAAACGTCGAAGTGGTGTAGAGTCGTCGCTTCAAAAGACGCAATCGAAATCAGAAATACACACGACTCTTATAACTATTTAACTTATCCTAGTAAAAATTATTTCACCTATAAGTTTGGTTTCAGGAAGACTACTGCTATAAGAAAAGTCATTCACCTCATGCATACTACGAAGTGTTAAAACGTCATAAACGCTGATCTACAGTCTATTTACAGAGAAGGAATAATAGTAAGTGATGACTTTCAAACAAGCAATCATGCGCAGTTTTGAGTGTGTACATCAAAATGGTCAAGACAGATTTACAGTCCAATATGAAAGCGTTGAACATTAACAAAGGAAAAAAACTGCGGATGATATCCAGAGGATAAACATTGTGCTTACGACGATGCGAATGTAAACATTTAGGCACTGAGCGTCGGTTTCAAAGAAACTCGGTGATATGGGAAGCAATCGGACGATTCATCTACGGTGGGAATAGTAATTGATATGCAAATTGTCAATATTGTTACCAGGACAATAAAATCATAAAGCTTCTTTGTTTACTTGTTTTGTTTCATGTTGATATAAATTTTTCGGTGTCCCAGTGGCTTAATTGGTAGTGACCCCTGCCTTCTGAACGTTGGTTCATTGGTTCATTGGTTAATGCACACCCGGGACAAATATGAAGAACATTTGTGTTTATTTGTTTATTTTTGTATATGTGTGCACCTTTGTTGTTCTGATACCCCTAACATGAGTGCTCATGCTACTTACTTTGGGATCTAAGAAATGTATGTGATGTTGTCAGATATTTGAAAACATGTGTTCAAAACATATCTAAATTTACTTTCTTGCGAAACACCATCGAACCATTTATCAGTTTCTTATTGACGTAAGCAATATCACAAAACTTGTAATGTGTGTTATAAATTGGTTTAAAATTACTATTAAGTATGTAGGTACTTTATAGTCACCTAAACGTATTTCTTTCGCTTTTGATCAAGAATTTAAACCTTAACTACTACTATAGCTAAACCGGCATAAAAATGGTCATAAAAATAAACATTTCACTAAAAAACAATGGGTTAACAAGAGAATTATATTTATCTGCTTATATTATCTGTTGGTTATAAATAGACTGACAGGGTATATTTAATCAATAGTTTCCAATATGGGTACTGTAGAGATATTCATATGGTCCGCATATGGAGTAGTTATAGACTGATCTGTCAGGTGTTGACAAGTTGCTGTAGCGTGCATGAAATTGTTTCTGTAGGTCCATTCTTCTGGAGTTTTTATAATATGATAAACAACTAAAATGTTCTGGTAGAGATTGATAAAGATGGAAATTGATGTCATGTTTAATTAAACGTAAATAAATACATTATGGACAAATAAGAATTTGGAAATAAAAACGTACTATGGTATAAGTAACATAACGTTTGACACTCTGAGTAATACTATACCTTTTTTTATTGTGGTAAGATAGTTAAACATGTGGGTTTCTTAATTAATACGTTAAAAACATCATTATATTCCAACTTAAAAAAATACTTACAAAAATTTTATTTACGATAAAACTAGAGTCTATTTCATATACTCATAGAGTATGTGTATTTAAACGAATTTTGTATATTTTTACGTACTTACGGGTAAATATTTTATTTCCTAGACTATGATTCAACGACGAGAATGAATTAACAGAAATTTCAACAACATTTCAGAGGACTGATTTTTACCATATTGTGTAAAAACCTTTAACATTCAAACAAATTTCCCATTATACAGAATTCTGACCCTTTGCAATTCTTCACCCTCTTTTACTTAGCCTTAGAATAAAACGGAAACATATTTCTAAATCATCGGATTTCTGTGTATCTACTTTCAGGTCCTCAACCTTTTCAATTTCAACCTCCGATCCGAAACCGATCGTTCCAACGCTTCAATCTATCCACATGGTCTAAGAGGAGGTTGGGATCTGTCATCGGGTCGGTCGACTGAATGGGTGACGTCACTGTACGCTCCAGTTCCGACCTGTCGCGTCCGTAACGAACCACGTGAACTCGTCTGCTGTTACATTCTTATTTCGGCTTTTGGTTTTTGATACTGACGGAGTTTTGAAACCGTTTAAGTTAAATATTTTTGGAATCAGCGAGCATTGAAATTTTTCTAGAAAATATTTATTTCTTCTAATATCTGTGTTTAAGTTGTCAAGTAGAAGATATCTTAAGAAGAGTATGTAAAACTATGGATGAGTTTTCACGTGACGATCCTAAACTGTTAACGTTTTTTGTAATGAGAATATTCGTTAATACTTTACTACCATGCTGACATAAAATATTTGATCGATTGTGGCTCTAAATATTTTTATTGGTTTGTTTTGGTCTCCTTATTGCAAAAATCTAAATGTGTATATCATCGGCTCGTTTGTGAAAACACTAGAATTTGGGAAAGATAACTTTTATCATTATAAGATATTACATTTCTAGTGAAATAGAAGAAATCAACAATGTTTATCTCTTGAATAAAAATAAGAATATTGACCATATCGCACCACCAGTGCATTAAAGGAGTATGTCCACATGTGCGATTTTTTTTTTATTTTATTAAACGATAGAAAAAGTTCTAATACATGTCCCCTATTATTTTCGTATTTTTATCTGTAATAGCCATGAAAATATATTTAAAAAAGTAAAAAGCTACTTCAACATGAAACACAATATTTGACTACCAAAAAACACGTACATAGAATTACTACTCACATATTTTGTTAGAGTCCCTAGCAATAAGCGCGTGAATGCGATCCCGCCTTTTTTGCTCGAGGCATTGAAGAAGGTTTGTTGGAGCAAGTTACTTACTCCTTTAATGCACTACATATTTTCGGAAGAATTTTTCGTAACTTCACATAAGTAAAGAATGTTAAATATTGTCTTATGCGTAAGTGCATTCACTTATCATTGATTTCATAAATTATATTTTAAGTGAATTACTCCTTTAATGCAAGTACCCTACTTTCGTCACCGAAATTCTTAATTAGACGTACAGCAAATGTTTATCACAAATGTTCAGTGTATTTCCAGTTAGTGACCGCATAGTTTTAATAAAATTAATAGAAAATTAACAAAGGCAAGGCGAATGCTTAATTTATTTGATGGTGTTTGTATGGTAATATGAAAAATGATGGCGATAAGTACTTCAGACTTTATTTTATTTACAAATACCATACTCAGGCTTGCCAGCTGCCTTAACAAACTGGTTTTCGGAGCGAGTACGGCACCATAGATCACATCCGCTCATTGTGGCAGATTATTCAGAAGACAGAAGAGTATAATCAGCCCCTTTGTCTTGTATTCGTGGACTATGAGAAAGGCTTTGACTTGGTTGAAATCTGGTTTGATCTGGAGTCCCTGCAGCAATGTCAAGTAGATTGGCGATACATCCTAGAGCTGAGATGTCTCTTTAAAGCCGCCACCATGTCCATCCAAGTACAGAATCAGCAAACAAGGCCGGTATCGTTGCATTGAGGAGTGAGAAAAAGGGATGTCATTTCCCCAAAGTTGTTCATTAATGAAATGAAAGATATGTTCATGACACTGAACTGGAAAGGACGTGGCATCAACATAAATAGCGAATACATCTCTCACTTGCGATTTGCAGACGTCATCGTCATAATGGAAGAAGCGCTGCAGAACTTAAAACAGATGCTGAATGAACTGGCTGCTTCCTCTGTGCGCATCGGCCTACGGACGAACTTGGACAGAACCAAGGTCATGTTCAATGAACATGTTCTACTGGAACCGATTGCAAGTACACAGCGCTATTGTACAAAAATATTCGGGCAGACATTGCAGATAGGTAGAAACAACTTTGAGGACGAGGTGAATAGGAGTATTCAGCTAGGCTGGGCAGCGTTTGGGAAACTTCGTCGAGCCTTCACATCGTCGATCCTACAGTGCCTAAAGACGAAAGTCTTCAATCAGTGCGTTCTACCGATTATGACATACGGAGCCGAATTAAAGGTCGCTCATTAAAGCCACAAATAAAAGGTCGCTCAGCGAGCTATGGAAAGGACTATGCTCGGCGCCTCTCTGCGGGATCGCATCCGAAATGAGGTGATCCGGCAGAGAACCAAAGGCAGTGGCCAGGCCACGTCGGCCGCAGAATCGATAACCGTTGGGGTGAACGAATTCTGGAATAGAGATCGCGTCTCGGCAAACGTAGTGTAGGACGCCTTCAGGCCAGGTGGAATGACTATATGCGCAGGACGGCTGGCAAGTGCTGGATGCGAGAAGCCCAGGATCGATCAAAGTGGCTAACATTTGAAGAGGCCTATGTCCAGCGGTGGACTGACATATTCAGAGTATTGTCTTATGTAGAATTCCGTACCCAAAGGGTAAAAACGGGACCCTATTACCTTACCTTAGTAATAGGGTCCCGTCTTAACTTCACCGTCTGTCTACCTGTCTGTTTGCTAGTCAGTTGCCAGGTTAGATTGCTAAAATTATAAAAGATTATGCGTGTCTATATTAATTTAGATACACAAAATTTCATAATAATTATTTAATAAAATATTTAAGAACTATAATACATTTATTGCTTTATTTGATTATGTAACTGAGACATAACTTCATATGAATTATATTGGTAGCCTCGACGATTTGTAAGTGTTTTTTTTAAACCTATACAAATAAAGATTATTTTGACTTTGTTCTTCATGTGCCTTATGTGTACACCTATCAAACATTAGCTTACATTGAACATTTACACAATACTATAAAATATAAAACTTACCTATATAAAGCATTGTGTGATTCAAATGCTACTATGAAAGTTATTACCAAAATTTGGTTCCCCGTAATGATTCCCAGGGTGATGAAGATGATGATTACTGATTTTTATACCAAGTACATTTATTGTAGAATGTGATTATGTGACTTTGAGATATTATTTAATTTGTATTAATGCCATACACACATATACGTAACACTTACCATAGATTTAATTAATGTTGTGTTTGTACAATCGGTTACTAGTATTTTGATTGTTTAACGATGAAAATTATTTTTATGACACTTGTCATTCGTTTTTGATACCTTATTATATGTAATAATCTGTTATTATACAATATTATCTACGGTGTATTACATTGGTACGAAGTTTATTAATAAACACGTTTCATAGTTTTGACTTCGAAAGATTTTATAATGTACCAAGTATTGCTTGTATTCATTTTAATTATGTAATGTACCAATGATATGTTCTAAAGATTTAACGTATCGAATGTTTACTTAAATAAAATAAGAATGGCAAGATGTTGCACAAGAGTTATCAATAGTCGATATTTCCTTTGAAAATATCGGGAGAAAGGTCTTACACTGCGTTGTATAGGTACAATTTGGTATTTTTTTACCTTTATAGGCGTGAAATGGTGTTAAGAAGAATAGATTTTGTTAATTTTTAATACAATTACTAAAATTAATCTCAATTGTGGCAAAAAAGACGAAAATAAATATTTTGAATTTTTTTAAGGTAATTTGGTTGTATTTCTGTAAGTAATCACTCAATTTTAATTTAAAATACACATTAATGTTTTAAAAAAATATATAATTTACCCACAATTAATACTGTCATTTGAATGTATACTTAATTTTCATAGTTAACAAAATGTATGAAAATATTTCCGTCTCGAAAAATATTTTCATCATGCATTAATTATGTAAGACACATACTATGTAATGTTATTACGAAATACCCCTGCAATAAACATGTAGTACAAATCACTTCATTGCAAATATTGAAAAAAGCCGTGCAAAAAGTACGTAAAGATTAGTGCTCCGTAATTTTTTACGAAAAGACACGTGCATTAAAGGAGTATGTGCACATAATCTATATAATATTTTAGGAATTGCATAGCAAAATAATCATATATTTACTTACTATAAGTTCTTTGTGAATTAAGCTCATGCATTAAATATGTAATCGTTTCTTTTCTCTCTGAGTATTAAACAAGCAGTCTCTCCACAATACCAATCAATGAGAATTAAAGAACGTGTGTAAAGCTTTCTATTGATATGAAATACATAGGAATAACATAAAGGGTTCAGAAGTTATAACAAAAATAAAGTGTTTTTTTGCTCTCCTGAAAAGTTGGTGTTTTTGAGTTACACCTTTAATGCACGGGTGGTGCGATATTTTGTGTTTATAAAATATAGTTTATTACATAAATTGGATGTTTTTCATTTGTTTTTATCCTCATTGCACAAGAAATAGTAGCAATCACTACCAGTTAACCAATGAGCATTTTGTTGTTAAATAGATCCTTATTTTTAATCACTCACTAAATGTAAGTGGGATAATTAGGAAATACTCTTTTGGTGTAATAGTCAATTATACTCTCAGTACTTGATTACTAGGCACTACAAAACTGAAAGTTTTGGACACGTTTTAGAGCAGACTCTTAAAAATTAAACGACGAAATTTTAAATCTCTAATTTGTGACTTAGCCGATGCTAGAAGCCGACGTAAAATTGACACTTCAGATGTCGCCGCTATGATTTGTTTGACACATTTTGAGTTTCGTCTCTTTATTGTGATGTATTAATAGACGAATGTCGTTCGACTGGTGAGTAGAATGTTTTTAAGAATTGATACTATTATTAACGTTGGTACAATGAATGAAGGTTGAGACTGTCTCAGAAGCTGGTGCAATCATTTAACGTATCAGTATTGTGATTGATTGTGGGAAAGAATGTATTCTTAATTAATAATGTATTCGTTAAAGAAATTATCATTGAAGAATCGGCAATTTTTGCCAAGTCAATATTGATTAACGGAATGTGTACGATAGTCAAGTCTATGAAACAAATTGCATCAGTATCTAATTAGTGACTGGTGCTAGTCATACAAAATTGTTAACAGAACAGATCAGACCCAGCCATATAAGACAAATCGATCCGACGAAGTTAGTCACCTCGTTAGTATTTAACTCAATCGATTGTAAACGAAAACCATAATGGTTGTGCAACAAGCCGAAGACGATACGCATCAGACTGCCCCCGCCTTATCGGCCGCTTAAACAAAGGCTCTTATTACTATTTCCATGTCAGGTGGACTGCTTATGAAGGGTGCATAAATGAGTGCGCGCACGTTTCGCTACCCACCTCCGAGCGACCACTACACTCCTGCGCCTAAAATGGACTCGTAATAGCCGCTTGTTCCTTCAATACACCTGCTGCCTTCGCATATTTGTTAGCAGTAAAATTTATTGGCATCTTAAATTCTATTTGTGTACATTCTGTACACGTAATTTATACGTAGTTATTAACGTCTGCGCGGTTTTCTTTGAACCGCCTTTTTTGTGTGATTAAAATAGACTTAACTAAGCATGCAGAACCACATGGAGATCGTCGTACAAGAAAACCGAACGGAGTACCTCGCGCCGACGTCCATGTGGCTCCCAAACCGCACTAGCACAAAGCACTCACTGTAGCCGGGCTTGTAGACGGCGCGTATCCTCCTGAGCAGGTTCCTGTTCCTCCTCAGCGGCGGGCCGAGCGCGACGGCGGCGTGTCCGCGCCGTTCGGCGAACACGATAAAGTCTCTGCGGTTGGCGAGCGGCACCTCGAACCGTCCGGTGCACTCGAGCGGGTTCTGCGGGGGCAGCCTGAGGCGGATGACGGAGTCCTCGCGCGGCCAGGCGCCCTGGCGGCGCAGCACGCGGCGCACCTGCACGGTGGCGGCGTCGCGCGCCAGCGACTGCACGCGCGCCTCGAAGGCGGCGGGCGCCCGGTACGCGCGCCACGCGACGTCGGCGCGCTCGCAGAACAGGCGGCGCGGCGCCGCCCGCGCGCACAGCGACAGCAGCAGCCACAGCCCGCACACCGCCGCGCGCCCGCGAGCCCTCATCGCGCCATCGCCGGGCGTTGGCACACGCGCGCTATGCTGCCCCGTCGGCGGCCTGCGCTCGACTGCTCGCTCCCGGCCTGAATCATTCGCTCCGCCTCCGCCGAAATAGTACCGATACGCCGGCCGAGCACGCGCCTCTGATTTATCTCGTTCGATGATTAATTTTCGCTTGTTAGTAATTAGTTTTGAGTTCGGTTACCACCTGATTGGGGGTAGGTTTGGGATTGGCGCCGTTCATTGAGTGTTTAGTTTTTATTTATCGATAAGATATCGTTAATATTAATTGCTTGGATTGAGATAGTAAGTGTTAATAAACTAACTATACTTAAAAGTAAAACTAAACTATTGCTTCTTCTTAGGGTTTTACTTTAATTAATTACTTACTAATTAGTTTTACTAATAAGAAATGTAAAACATTTTATATGATTTGAATGATAATTATCTGTAATAGTATAGTACCTACTAAGTGTAACAGCTTCCTAAGGATTTACTTTAATTACGATAAATATCCTCCCCCTTAAATAGATGTAAAATGCATTTTGAAGTGCTCTTAGCTTAATAAAACCGGGTTATTTATTTATTCAAATAGTAATTAAGAGTAAAGTTTGATAAATATTAATTTACGCTTAAGGTGTCTTTTAATAAAAACAAAGGGTGTTTATTAAGGTAATTTGGTAAAGTATTTAAAAATATGCTTTTAATAAAAAACGTAAGATAAAATATTATAGTGAGTATACTCGTACTCTACCTATCGTATTGCTAATTAAAGAATGTTTTTCATATGTTTCTTTACTTTAACAAGCATAATTATTATGGTAGAAAAATATTATTGACTTTTATTTTATGTGGTTTAATTAACGGTTTTTGTTTATTATGAAAAATACTTATTTGTTGAAGAGTGGATATTTTCCAGATAATTATTTTCTGATAAATAGGCGATAATATGAATGGAATTGTCTTATCCTGTGCAATCATAAATTGCAGAATAATACTTAATTGTTTTTAATTTTCGTTATTTAAAGAATTTTAATAATTCTCTAGTTGTCTCTACCAGTGATAGGCTGGGTGATGAGATGTTTGCCTACAGAATATAATTATCTGAATTGATATAGTAATTAGACCTTTAAATGTATTTAGTATTTTAGGAGACACCTCCCAAATCCCTCCCAAATAATTTGTTAATTGGTACGTATGTATAACACAAGGGAACACGTAGTTAATTTTTCAGAAAAGAATTTGATGTATACAAAAGCAATATTTAGTACGAGTATACACTTTAAAACGTTTTTTTTCTTTTAGGCGGCAGACGAGCAAGTGTGATGCCTGATGGTAAGCAGTCGACACCGCCCATGGAAACTTACACCTCTAATCGAGTTTAGGGTCGCTGGCCTTTTAAGTACGAATACGCTTCACATTGAATCCATAATTATTAATCAATGACAATAGTCATTTGGGAGGATTTGCCATAGTCACCACGCCTGGCAGGCGGGTTGGCGATCGCAGGGCGTAGCTCTCGCTCCGTACAACGCGAAGTACTCCTAGTAGTGTAATTTGATCTAACGCGTTTCAAGTGGCTCGTAGCGGCTACGGCTGTAGCGGCCGTAGCCTGACCTCTGCGTAGACCCGTGATTTCTGTATGGAAATCGCCGTGAATGTTAATGTAGACTTTTTGTAGAGTGCGCGCGATGAACTATTATACATATATGTTACTGTAAGAGCTCGAACTATGGTAAATCTTAAGATTAAGGTGTAAGTCTTAGGATTTCATTTTCGGACATTTACCATTGGGTAGATCTTAGAATTTACTGGAGTTCAAGCTTTTACAGTAACATATACATTTGTGTTGTTTATGCTAGTGGAATGATACAATTTGTATAAATAAAAAAAAGAATGTTCAGTCAAATTGAGATTGCTAAATACAATGGGCTATTCCACTATTTTTCACTTTGACATGATATTGATAGACTACCTCGTTAAAGAATCATCGGTGCAAAAATTTGTTCCGTAACATTAATAGTCTCCGAGTTATGATGATTCCAAAATCACCACTAATTGAATAGTCCAAAAACGCTCCATACAAAAAAGCTATGTGCGAGTGACGTCACTGGTATATTACTTCGCATGCCCCGTATATGAAGTTTGTTTGACAGCTATGTTAAATAATGCATTTATGTAATTAGTTTCATAACAAAAGATGGTATAATATTATTAAATGAATTTTACACTTTGAAAATTGTATTTTTCTGTCAATTTTGCATTGTCCTGTCGTTCCATTTTGCAACTAATTTTAGTTGTGATTTCTGAAATAGGTCCAATTTTACGGATTCTTTCTGGTAACCATGAAGTAGCAAGCAAAATCAATCATAGGGAAATACCTTATTTACGAAAAATAATGCATCCTCAGTACGCGGGTCTTGAATATGGATAGTCGGTATTAGTGTTACTACCATCAGACATAAAGCAGTTATGCCAAAAAAATCCATCCAACTTCCTTCCAAACTTAATCATCCCTACCTCTCGTTACCGAGACGTCTCAATCGACAAAGCGTCATCCCGATATTCCCAGAGCCCGGGCGGTCATCCCGACTCAATGAAAAAACTGTCATTCACGGGCGATTCTCACAACCCGGAATTGTGCCGTAACGGTCTTCTAATCGGCTTGGGATAGGGCTGCCCGGTAGAGGTGTTACCTAGGCCGAAAATATATATATTTTTTCAACAATATTAGATAGATATTCTTTATTGTACACCATACAATTCACTTAAAAACCAGGTATTACAGACACTTGTTGCACAATTTAGGCGGCCTTATCGCTATAAGCAATCTCTTCCAGACAACCTTAGGGTAGAGGATAGGTGAAAAATAAAGGGTGGGTGGGGTGAGCTATCAACAGAAACGGAATTGATGCTAGCTAATAAATATAAATACATGAATCATAATACATACATTTAACTAATATACATACACCATACTATACATACAGGGAGGTAAGGGAGCCGTCTATCATCATTTTGCTCCAAGCCAACCTCACCTGCCCGTGGTGCATCCTGCTGAATAACAAATGAGGCGCTGGCAACCGACTGATGGCGGTATAACCGTCACAATTGAAGGCGTAGCTAAATACCACAGATCGATGACGGGCAGCAGCGTCACGGGAGCGAATAGCTACGCCCTGCGATCGCCAACCCGCCTGCCCAGCGTGGCGATTATGGGTATATCCCCCAGATGTTTGTCCTAAGTGGCGAACAACTGGGGAGGCCTATGTCCAGCAGTGGACTGCGATAGGCTGATGATGTTACACTTGTATAAAGAACAGATTTGTTGCTACTGCCTCTTTGTTTACACAATACCCAATCCTAAAAAGGAGTCAAATTAAATAATTCCGGCGCACACTGCCCAAAGTTTAAACTTATTTGTACAGATATCTCAGTACACTAGAAAGTAGAAGGAAGACTCCTTGATCTCAAAGGTGGGGGGTCCTTCCCACGGGTACATCCCTAACACATCCGGTTAAAAAGTGAACAGATTGGGTAAAACAACCTTGCGGCCAGGTAGGCTACTTCATTCATCAAGTTATGAATGACCGATATTCCCTTTTTTTATTGACGACAAAAACTTACGCCCGGAACTGTTAGGCCAGGGGATCGGAGGTGTAAATTATTTGTTGTGGATATGCTGAATGTTTTATTTTGTTTTGTAGTAAGTATTTACTATCATACGCATTTCAAACACACTAAATTAAAAAAAATACATACATTTATTCCAAACGTATGAAAATACTTCGTCATATAAAAAGGTAGATTAAAAAAGGACAGAAATAAAAGTGTGTCATTGAGTTTTAAATGAAAGTGAATTTCGGATTTCGTTATAAAATAAAAATCTACTTAAAAATTTTGGAAAAATGAGTTTTTGTGACAAAACGGTCCTATAGTGGTCTAATGCTCTAATCTCTCTATTCAAGAGTCCGATTTTATATACACCGGATGTAATATTAAGCAAAATCGTCGTACCCGATCTCCAGGCCTAACCTTTTATTAGGAAGTACCTTTAAATCACCGTCCATTGTCGCAAATTTGTGCGCAAACGCACACAGATTGTTTCATAGCTTTTTGAGTCGCCGGCGTCATGTCTTGAAAGGAATCCGGGAAGTAAACATTGCAAAGTTACCACAACATTTGTAGCGATAAAGCTTAGGATGAATCGTTTTGCAACAAAATTAAATATAATGGCCTCTAGCAATACATTGGTGAAAATCGCATTCAATTCCATGGACTAGTTATTGCGCGATGCGCGTTCAAACATACAGATTCACTGCTCTGCTCCTATTAATTGTAGCGTGATGAAAATATACTATAACCTGCCCAGGAGTATGAAGAATAATTATACCAAGTTTCGTTAAAATCCGTCCAGTAAGTAGTTTTTGTTTCTATAACTATAATTTCTATAACGAACATACAGACAGACAGACAAAAATTTTACTGTTTACATTTTTGGCATCAGTATCGATCACTAATCACACCCTGATATTATTTTAAAAAAATTATTCATGTACAGAATTGACCTCTCTACAGATTTATTATAAGTATAGATATAGAAAAAGAAAATAACTAATTCAATTGGCACCTTATCCCTTCTTTTAATTATTCTCTACCTACAACTTTGTCTGAAAATGATCGATTTGGAACAGAAGTAAGGTTTAAGGTCTGTAGATGTCTACAGGCGTCGACATGTCTGCAACACATAGTCGCCAAGTTTAAGGCAGACTTCAAGTCGTCACAATTTGACTGAAGATGAGTCATCGACGGCAGACGTATAGCCGCCTCCTGACGTTAAATGCAGCAAGATTTTTTTTTTATATTGACTCAACATGGCAATGGCTTCCCTACGCCTGATGGAAAACGAAAGAGAAGCCCAAGTAGCTGTGACAACGGGCAAGTAACTGGTCAGTTACCTGTCAGTTGCCACCGCATGCCTCTCCAACCCTAACTCCCCACTAACTCCGGAAACCCTACTCACCGGCAGAAAATAAAAAATGTTGTTTGCTAGAAACTTCCCTGCCTTTTTATCAAAACGACAAAAGTCTAGTAACCATAAACAAATAACTGCATAACAGTGAAGAGAAACCTTCAAACCTAGCAGGTGTTACCACCCATTGTCTTTGACCGAATTAAGATAAGCGAAAAGCAACAAACGGTCAACGATTCCCTTGTCCCTTTCCGAAGGTCTCTAAGTTCCCACACCCTAATGGCTACCACGTGTTATAACAAAAGGTAAAAGTAACAATGGATTTATTGCAACTATTGTCTTTGCCTATTACGAATTGGACTTAGCCGAAATTGGGGAAATGGACGATTTAAGTTCCCATCTGGAGATAGAAATAGGCCGAAACAGGTGGTGGAAACGATGACCGTAAAGTGATTTGAGAATTATTTTGAATCTTTCTTGGCCGAAAGCGTGGTGATTAAGTTAATAAATAGTAAATAAATAAATAACCCAAGACATGCCACGCTGGGCCACACATTGTAATCATGTCATACATGTTCATGAACACAAATGTTTGTACTGTGCGGGAATCGAACCCACGACCATTGGCTTAGAAGGTAGAGGTCACTACCAAATGAGCCATCAAGCCAGTCTGTCAGTCGTCCAGCTGAGGACGTTTGCAGGCCGCAGTCAAGGACATAGGAGATATTAAAGTGCACATTATGTATGTTTCGCTCAGTGTAAGGTCACCAGCCAGGCGGGTAAACGCTATCACCGGCTGAGATATGCCACACTGGGCCACACCACATAGCGCCGCTACACTGCGCTATCCTCCTCTCTAAACCTCCAAGTCTATGAGATGTAGTTTCACTGACACTCCAGGGAGGGTTTCTTCCAACAACTAGCATTTCCACCTTTATATTATCACTAGCTATGCCCGCGTTCATGTAGGTTTTGCAATAAAAGGTAGCCCTTGTCCTTTCTCAGGGTCTATAGATTGTGTGTGCCAAATTTCATCAAAATCTGTAATAGGTTTAAGTGTGAAAGCGTAACAGATAGACAGACACAGTTACTTTCGCATTTATAAAATTTGAAATTATAGTAGGGTTTAGTAGGGATTGCACAGACACTAAGACAATATTCGACAGCAGAGCGCCGCTTGTATCACCCCCCGCGAGTATCTCGTTACGGCGTAATTGTCCAAATTGTCATAATTTCGCCCGCATCGTCGCGTAAATATTTATTTATCGATGGCGATTTATGGCCCCGCTAACTGAACGTAATCAGCAGTCCGTCGTCTTTGTTAATTATGGTTTTTTAACCTTTAAGGCTGAAGTGGAATGGTTGAGTTGCCACATAAGAGCGCGGGGTGGACTTTTTTTGGAACTGGAACTGCCTATGCGTAAATTTTAGAGCACGCATACCGAATTGTACGGAAATACGACGCAAAATATTATTTTCATGGCAACCTTTTCTATATAAAACAAGCAATTATTAAATTTAGTTTTAATTATTATTAAGAAACAGCATACCTATTCTTCATTGCACACAATACCAGGATCGGGATGGTTGGTGCTTTATGCGGGAAGAGTATGTTCAGCAGTTAACGGCAACGGGCTGATTGTGGTGTCTCTAAGTTATTCGGTCACCTGATCGATTGATTGTGGTTGTATCTAAGTTATTCGGTCACTAGCAATGCATTTGGAAAGATCTTGCTTCTGAAACACAAGCATGTTCATTCAAATTTGACAATAGTTTATTACAACGTATATCAAATTTGAATAACGTTTTGAATAAACGTTTTTGAATCCGAGCGGGAGTTTGTGAATCGTGAAGAGTCCTGCTACAGTTTTGTGGTTATTGCAAAGTGTACAAGTTGCAAAGTGTCCAATTTTCTTTGTAACAAGATAAGTGATTAATTGAGCGAAAAGTACCAGGAGCGCATAGGTGCGTGGGAAGTCGAAGACCAAATTTTTGTTATTGGCGCCTGCCCTAGCCTCAATCGTTCTATTAGAACCACGTGGCTAGTTCGTTAGTAACAGTACCAAGTAGCAGAAGCAGCATAAAGAGATCAAGGGCAGACAGAGTCAAAGGACGCTGCGAGTAGCAGCGCCTATTTAGCGCCGAGCATCGGGGCAAGATGCAACCTATCGGCTTCCTACGTATCTATGCGCTCCTGGTATTTTTCAGAATTTGACACTTTGCTACTTGGACATTGTGCGACTAAATGGTTTGAGTTTGCTTCAACAATATCTTAATCAATTATCTAAGTAAGTTTATCAGTTGTCTAGTACCCTTAGTACATGTTTTGGTTTAGTATATGGCGCTGTGTGGCCCAGCGTGCCATGGCTCGGGTTATTGTAATGTCACCTGAGCTGAGTAAAGCGTAGTACTTAGTTCATTGAAAGTTCCCGAATCCGAGGGGAAATAGGAATTGTGAGTAGCGCTGCTGGAGAATTGTAGTGTCACCGCAGACAGTCCAAGTAGCGACGTTTCCAATTTTCATTGTAACAAGACCAGTGACTGAGCGAAAAGTACCAGGAGCGCATAGATGCGTGGGAAGTCGAACACCAAATTTTTGTTATCGGCACCTGTCCTAGCCTCAATCGCTCTATTAGAACCACGTGGCTAGTTCGTTAGTAACAGTACCAAGTAGCAGTAGCAGCATAAAGAGATCAAGGGCAGACAGAGTCAAAGGACTCTGCGAGTAGCAGCGCCTATTTAGCGCCGAACATCGGGGCAACACCTACGAGGCGATCGGCAGCGTGTATGGTTTGTTTCTCTCACGCCTGCAAGTAAATATAACTCGCACATTACGGGAATCTAACGGCTGTACTATGGATAGCTCGATGCGTACTCGATTGGGTGTCGGTTTTGAATTGAGTTTATCTTATAATCCTACTAATATTGTAAATGTGATATTGTGCTTGGATTTTTTATGACAGAGGGGGCAAACGGACTTGATGGTCACTTCATAGTAACTAATCACTTTTAGTGCAGTCAATGAAGCGAAAAATACGGGCTAACCTCCGAATTTTTTTACTGTGATCCGATTTGCATGAAATTTTGGAATTAGGCTCATCTTACCATTAACTTCAAAAGTGAAAATGATTTGAACTCCGCCACCACCATGGGGGTGGTTGCCACCCCTTCTCGGGGGTCAATGGTTGTTTTTTCAAAATAACCTCGGATATCGATTGAAGATCTAATTTTAAGCAAAAAAGTTTCTATAAAGTTTCTCGAAAAATCTAATACTTTTCAAGTTATTGGCAATTGAAAATTCGCAAATTTTTCACGATTTTCATCAGTTTTTTTCAAATATCTCCAAAAATATACGTTTTATCGAAAATTTTATAAGGAACGAAACTGTAGCAGGTAAAAAAATGAACAATTTGGTTTTTTACAAAGTACCTATTCTAAGTGCAATATTAAGCTAGATATTAAAGATCAAAGCCGTTTTTTATTTTATCTGAAATTTCATCGATGTAGTCAATGCCATCTAGCAGCGAGCAAATGCATTTTATGCTTTCTAATCGAAAAGGGTTTTGTAGTGCTTGAAATAAGCTTTAAAATGAGCTTTATCAAAATTCTTTTGCACGTAAAATAAGTGAGCTATATTGCAAATAAGCGGAGCATCGAATGTTTTTTCTTTACAATCAATGGGTTTAAATAAGTGCCATTTCCACCAAAACTAAAATTAATCATATTCCGCCTAGAATTAACTTTATTATGAAGAGTTTTATAGATTGTATTAGTTTGGCTGCTTTAGGACACATAGTTTTCAAAAAAGTCACGATTAAGGGAGGCTGTGATTGCGCTGCCACGCGCTCTTTAAACAATCATATCTCCGTCAATTTTTATTTGATAGAAAAAACAAAAAAACCAAATTGTTTGTCAGAAAAATACCAAAATTTTATATCCCTACACTTTTATACGTATCTGTCGTCATTTTTGAGATATTATGAAAAAGGGGTGGGATTTTTAAAAATTTGAAATTCTCGATTTTTTTTCAATCGTGACTTTTTTGAAAACTATGTGTCCTAAAGCAGCCAAACTAATACAATCTATAAAACTCTTCATAATAAAGTTAATTCTAGGCGGAATATGATTAATTTTAGTTTTGGTGGAAATGGCGCTTATTTAAACCCATTGATTGAAAAGAAAAAACATTCGATGCTCCGCTTATTTGCAATATAGCTCACTTATTTTACGTGCAAAAGACTTTTGATAAAGCTCATTTTAAAGCTTATTTCAAGCACTACAAAACCCTTTTCGATTAGAAAGCATAAAATGCATTTGCTCGCTGCTAGATGGCATTGACTACATCGATGAAATTTCAGATAAAATAAAAAACGGCTTTGATCTTTAATATCTAGCTTAATATTGCACTTAGAATACTTTGTAAAAAACCAAATTGTTCATTTTTTTACCTGCTACAGTTTCGTTCCTTATAAAATTTTCGATAAAACGTATATTTTTGGAGATATTTGAAAAAAACTGATGAAAATCGTGAAAAATTTGCGAATTTTCAATTGCCAATAACTTGAAAAGTATTAGATTTTTCGAGAAACTCTATAGAAACTTTTTTGCTTAAAATTAGATCTTCAATCGATATCCGAGGTTATTTTGAAAAAACAACCATTGACCCCCGAGAAGGGGTGGCAACCACCCCCATGGTGGTGGCGGAGTTCAAATCATTTTCACTTTTGAAGTTAATGGTAAGATGAACCTAATCCCAAAATTGTATGCAATTCGGTTCACAGTAAAAAAATTCGGACCTATAATGCTTCATTGACTGCACTATTTAGCCCATAGACACCGCAACACTAGGGGAGTCACAGGTGAGTTGCCAGCCCATGAGAAATCTGTAGGCTCGCTTTTTGAAGGTACCTAAGTCGTACCCTTTAGGAAAAAATGCGGCCCTAAGCTGATTCCAAGGAATAGCTGCAGGTGGCAGAAAATTTGCGCGTAAGACGCACCGTGGAAGACTTCCAACTATCAAGATTATAAGGATGAAATCTTGAATTGGTGCGAGATGTACGATTCTTCCGAACACTCGCCGTGATATTATGTACGATAGAAAGCGCATAGAGACGCAATATCCCTGCGTAAAGATAAAGAAACACCCTAATTACTATTGTTTCTCACATGTTACGAAAGTGTTACATGTCAAGGTTCCTTTTGAATAACTCTATCTAATAAAAACCGAATCTAAATCCTTTGCTTAGGTTTCAAGATCTAAAGAGAAGACGCACACAGAAAGAGATAGTGGGAAGCTTTTTTTATATGTGATATTAATAGTGATTATTTACCATGATCTTCTTCTCGCGTCGTGCTCCTCATTACTGAGGGTCGTGATTCCCCCGCTGAATCACCTTGTCCCTGACAATGTTGCGCCATTTGTTGCGGTCCTTTGCCATGTGGAGAGCGTCATGAAACCCGGCGTCCAGCGTAGAGCATTTACCATGATGCACCTAAATAAAACTTTATAAATAACTAGCTGTGCCAGCGGCGTCGCTCGCGTGGATATCGGGTTTCAAAAATAACGGACTTCCATATAATACCCATCTATACCTTGTGCCTAAGTTTTAAGTTAGACCTCTAGCAATACATTGGTGAAAATTTCCGCATTCAATTCTATGCAGTAGTTTTCGCGTAATGCGAAATTAATTTTTTGATTCATAAATGGGTATTCGTAAATATTCACTGATTTACTCTAACGTTAGGAACAGTAATTTATTTTAAGGATTTATGATGATGTAAAAGGTAAACCATATAAAACACATTATTTATTGACTGATATTAATCTATTCGTAGCAAACTAACTGACAAAAAAATTGCTAAAGAATACACTTTCAATAAGCAATACGTCAGAATTTAGAATTTCAATTAATAAAAATATGACATCGTAAATATTTTTTCAAGAAAAAGAAAAATACTATACATAATTCAATTCATAGTTACCATAACCTTTACTATAAGTTATTTACATACAATACTACTCTATATTGAGAGTGTTTTATTAATCGAAATGAATAAATTATTGTCCGTTTAATGTTCAATTTGGATATTTAATTGAAAAAAGTCGATATAAAATGGTTTTACTGAAGTAACAAGTGGAGTTCTCTTAATTAGAGGACTAAGGGCAGGTGTGGAGTCGCTTGAGTAGTTTTTATTCTGAATTTCAAATATTTCATCATCAAAATCAGCCTTAATACGTCCTCTGCTCTACATAGGTCTCCCCTAGGATAATAATTTTGTTGCCGTAAATAATGTAATTAGTCCGTCTTTTAGATTGTTCAAAAATAAAAGACACATATTTTTTCATTTGTAAATTAGACCAAAAATGACAAAGATATAGCCTGTTAAAATTACGCGTGACGTCAAAGAGTTTTTTCGCCACAGAATGACGTCAAAGACTCCTAAATTTTGATACTTTGTATCTTTGTTTTTTTTTGTTGAAATGAAGTGAAATGAAAAATGGCAGGCTCTGGCTTTAGACAAAGAACTATGGAATATTTGGGGGAGACCTTTGCCCAGCGGTGGGAAAACGTGGGTTAGAAAAGAAAGAAATAAAAAAAAGGAAAAATACGTGTAAAATATATTTTTATAATCTAAAATACGGACTAAATATAACGTAATTATTTTGACCATGAAAACATCCCTATTGCTAAAGAAATGGGCCCACATTTTCATATGTGCAAAACCAGAATAGCGTTGTTGCATCATCCAAAGTTTAAAGGCGTCACTCAGCACACAAAGCCGTGACACAGTAAGCTACAGAAGTCATATAAAGTACTACATATAATACACGTACCTGGTCAAAACTAGTCAATAATAATATAAATAAGTATTTTCAGAAGCGCAACCAGATGCGCCTGCGACCGGTCGCGTGTCGAGTCGCTCGCTTAATTAGACGAACAGGGGTGGGAATGGAGTCGACTTTAGTAGTTGAAATTTTTGGTTTTGTTAATCTTTGTGAAAGAAAAAATAAATTTTTGTGAAAGAAATTCAATTACAAAAGGAATAAAATTTCACACGTATTCTAGTCAGAATCTAGAAATAAAGAAATAAATCTTTATGCAACTGTATTTACGCTAAGTATAAGCTGTGTTTTTGGCTTATTAATATAGTTATTAATGTTATGTAATTATTGTACGTAGTTATTGCATTAAGTATTTATTTCACCAAATAAATGAGTCTTCGTGAATTCGATGTCTGTTTTATTTGTACCCATATAAAGCAGTGCAATGCCACTGCCACAGAGGCAAAACTTGCCGCTGATACAACAGCAATACCCACTTTGGGCTTAACTATGGCATTTATTTATTAAAATGGTACGAATAGATCCCATAAAAACACCTGGCTAATCGAATACCTACATTTGTGCCTTTAGAGACTTTGTAATACAGTAATTGCATTTTGATTACTGATGATAGGTGACCCAAGTTGCTTTTAAACATTTTGGTGAAAAACAAAATAATATTTAGAAAGACGTGGTAATTTAGCTGGAGCACTGAATACAACCTTAGATAATAGCATCGGACAATCTAAGCGACCATTGACTAGCTTATGCAAAAACTTGAGGTCAGCCATATCTCTTTGCCCCGCAAGGCTCTGGAGCCCAAAATCTAGAATAATAAACACGTTATTCTGCCCGCATCTCCATAGCCCGCCCTGTGCGCGCGGGCGCACACCTGTGCAGCGCTGCGCCGACACCGGGCACACAATAATACGTTAAGACGTTATTTTCATAAATTCGGCGGGTGGCCCACTACCGCCCGCGGCCGCGCCGACTATAAGCTTGTGCACACTGCTTTTGGCAAAAATAAAGCTCTCCTTAGCGGCCTTCAAGGAGATAACATCACACATAGACAACGTCTATTTGTAAGGGAACATATCATCGCATAGAGCTAGGGCGTTATCTTTTCGCTCCAAACTAACATCACCTGATGTTGTAGATGTACATGGGCGGGCGGTTATCACTTACCATCAGGTAAGCCGTTTGCTCGACTGCCCCCTATTTCATAAAAAAAAACCCGCCCATGGTTTATCCTGCCGAATAACAAACGAAGCGCTGAAAACCGACTGGTTGCGGCATAACCGCAATTGAAGGCGTAGAATACCACAGACAAGTAGATAAATATAAATTCAGATTTCCATGGCGAGAGTTAAAAAAATAAAATAAATAACCCAAGACATGCCACGCTTGGCCACTGATCGCCATCTAGCCCCAAACTAAGCCGAAGCTTGTACTATGGGTACTAGACAACTGATAAACTTACTTAAATACTTTTTTTTTGTAAATAAATACATATTATACAAAGAAAACACCCAGACCAATACAAACAGACACATGTCTGTCATGAACATTCATGCACACAAATGTTTGTAATGTGTGGGGATCGAACCCACGACCTTTGGCTCAGAAGGCAGTGCTCACTACCAAATGAGCCATTGAGCCAGTTAATCGGTTTTTGTGATCAATATGGCGAGTAATTGGAAAGGCATCCCTCTGTTCAGGTGAGGATTGCAATGGCAATGAATAACAATTTTATATCTTGCACTGTCCTCAAAGCTAACCTCGAGGGAGGTTATCATTATTTTAGAGCGATTTGAATCGGCCACCGCCGATCGATGTGGATCGACATACAACATTTTATTACTGATTGGCTTCTCGTTCGATTCGAGATAACGTGTTGGCGCCAACGTTGGCCTATGTTCGCGATCTGCGAGACCTTTCGGGTAAACTGCGAACCGCTATTTCGCGGAATTTGATTTATTAACTGTCAGCAGCTTTGATTGGTTTTAACTTTAACTCCGTGGTAGGGGCGAAGATATGTGTAAGTATTGAAAAGTTTATGCCCAGTTCCATTCAATTTTGAGCCTTATTACGTCGAGTTAAACAAAAGCATCGTATATTTTAAGCTGTTGACTGTACTTAGGTTCACAACAGTGGCATTAAGAATGAAACGGGGATGATTTAATCGTCGTATAAATCAGCTTTCGGTACAAATTATTGACACTAATAAACAGTATAAATGCAAAAGTTACTGTCTGTCTGTCTGCCATGGTTTGACGTATTAGCTGAATATTTGTATAAAAATATTTAAGACCTTGTGAAAGACACATATCGGGTTGGATTACTTTCTGCTCAGCATAACCTTCAAATGTAAAATTGAATGTGTGTGGTAGAGTTTTTTTTTGGCTAATAACGTTTTTAACTTATTTTTGGGTTATTCTAATCAACAAATTACAAAATACAAATCGCGAATTAGATCATAATCTAACGGTATTTACAATTTTACGGCTACAGATACAAAGAACTTTACTAAATTATAGGTCTTTGCTATGTAAAATATGTAAGTATGTGTATTTATCAAAAAAACATCTTCTATCTTCTTCTATACTTATAATAAATCTCTAGAGAGGTCAATTCTGTACATTGAATATTTTTTTAAAATAACTATCAGGGGATGATTAGTGATCGATCATCATCATCATCATCATCAGCCCACATCAGTCCACTGCTGGAAAAATCTAGTGATCGATACTGATGCCAAAAATGCAATCAGTAAAATTTTTGTCTGTCTGTCTGTCTGTATGTTCGTTATAGAAAAAAAACTACTTCACGTATTTTAACGAAACTTGGTACGATTATTCTTCATACTCCTGGGCAGGTTATAGTATACTTTTCATCACGCTACAACGAATAGGAGCAGAGCAGTGACGGGAAGCGTTGGGAAAACGGGAGAAATATTTATCTGCCTGTTTGATCGCGCATCACACATAAACTACTGCATGGATTCAAATGCGGTTTTCACTAATGTATTGCTAGAAGTCTAACTTAAAATTTAAGTACCATTTTATGAATGTCCGGTATTTTTTAAACCCGACATCCACGCGCGCGACGCCGCCGGCACAGCTAGTATCTAAATAAAATTATCAGTTGTCTAGTACCCTTAGTACGGCTTCGGCGGTTGTTTCGGTTTAGTTTGAGACTAGATGATGTGTGGCCCCACCTGGCATGTCTTCTACTCACATTCTAGTATCCCAGAACATGGTTTCATTAGGACATACTTAGGCAAGTAGGTATTCGATCCTAATTATCCCGCGGCGTCTGGGCGGCTAGCGGCCTATAAATCTGGACCACAATGTGTTAAGACCTAACAAAAAGAGTCTAGACTTACATTGACATTGCCACCTACGAAGGAGCTTGTCGAATCGGAGTTTTAATAGTGGGTTCTGTATACTATTTTAAAAAATGTTTAGATTTTTTCGCTATTAAAAAAAGGAATGCAGCATTTTCATTTTTAATAGCGAAAAAAATCTAAACATCTTTTTTTAAATAGTGAGCAAAGGGGCCTTAGGGACGATTAATGGTAAGGGCCTTAAGCTTATAGATACCACAATACCAGGAAAGCCACAGGTGCGTTTCTGGCCCTTCAGAAATTTGTAATCACGCTTTTTGAAGGTTTCTACGTTCACAACCATACTAACTATCAGGATGTTAGGGACAACATTTTTGATTGGCACGAGACATTGTTGTATTTGTTTCCTGATAATATTTTTACTTAGTAGTTTACGACATCCACGAGATAAGATTTTTTTTTTTATAGTAGCTCGACATAATGGCTTCCCTACGCCCGATGGAAAGCAAAAGAGAAGCCCAAGTCGCGGTGACTACGGGCAAGTAACTGGTTAGCTACCTGTCAGTTGCCGCCGCCATGCTGACCCAACGCAACCCTAATCCCTCACGAGCTCCGGAAACCCTACTCACCGGCAGAAACACGACCCAGAGGTCATTTGGCTGCGGTATTCTATAGGGTGGAGGTCCTTCCCCGGACGGGCGGCTCAATTCGAGCGAAGATTCGCTATGCCCTACCTATTGGTGAGGTGTACGAAATATGTTTATTACTTACTGAAGTAACAAACATATTTCGTACACAGAACCCTACGCGGCTCACGTCACAGCTCTACCGTCCTGCAATAAATTGCTGTGAATTTATTCGGGTGCAACAAAGAAATATTTTAATTAACAAAGTCTGCATTCGCTAGACATTATGTTCGAAGTATAAAAAAACGCCGATTTTTATACCTGTCCTAACAGGATAGGGTGAGGAGTTAATGTATCACCTCACGCATGTCCTGGACATAATTGGGACGAGTGGATGGTGTCCGACCCTCGGGCGGGGTGTTGGTTCGATTCCAGGATTTTTGAAATTCGCGTTCGAGTGAAAGATAGGAGAAGATATTTGGGATTCGATATGAATTATTGGAGAGAATGAAAAAAGACGAAATTTCGATTTTGATTACTACTACTACGACTATGTCCTGCGATCGCCAACCCACCTGCCTCCAGACGTTTGTCCTAAGTGGCGTACCTACAACTAGAGAGGCCTATGTCCAGCAGTGGACTGTAATAGGCTGACGATGATGATGATAATGATATTGATATAGCCCATATTTTAGATTATAAAACAATATTGGAAACGTATTTTTAATTTATTCGATTAAACAAAAAATAACAATGATAAAATGTATAGAAATTTAGGAGCGGGGGTATTTGACGTCACTCCTTGCGAAAAAATGCCACGAGGAATGACGTCACACGTAACTTTAGCGGGCTATATCTTTGTAATTTATGGTCTAATTTAGAAATTTAATATTTTACAATAATCTAAAAGACGGACTAATCACATTTTTTTACGGAAACAAGCCAATTATGTAACTATGTGTGTTTAACGTGTAAAGCCGCGGCCATACATTGGAGATATTTGCACCAACGAACGTAACGTTTGGCGCCCAATACGCCAATGTATGTATCGGTACTTTGACACAATGAAGACATTGAGCGCGTTAGTATTGGGCATTGGACAGTGATTGGACGCAAATTTGAATCCAATGTGTGGCGGCGGCTTGAAACAAAACAATTGTATTTGGGGACGCGAAAAAGGTCATATCTTATTGTGTTGAACGAAGATATTTATCATTAGCAAAAAAAAAAACAACTAAATTAAACACTTCTGCGGTTAAGTCAAACACCCACATATTATGTATTCTCATTATGCACAACACATTAGACACTGCACAAAAAGTGACCTTACGTGTTTCACCAAAAAATCTTGTATTTTAAAATTACCGTCATTAGTAATTGTCTAATTAGCGTTGGTTAAAAAACTGATTGTTTTAGGTTCGTAACAGTTATACATAGCGGTATTTTATAACTGAATGTATGGTACATAAATTCATGTTCATTTCCCAAGCTAAACTGACTAACAGGTACGAGTAGTTTGGGATCTTTCACGACATGGTATGCGTCATTTGCATTAAAACGATAAATTACATTTTTAACCGACTTCGAAAAAAGGAGGAGGTTCTCAATTCGTCTGTATGTATAATTTTTTTTTCTTTTTTTTTTCATCATTATCAACTTATCGCAATCCACTGCTGGACAAAGGCTTCTCCAGTCAGGCCCCTCTTCCCCAATGGGCACTATGGGCACGTGCCCAGGGCCCCGCGAACGAATGGGGCCCCCTAGTTCCTGCCAGATTACCAAATGATAACCGATATTTAGGTCATAGGGGCCCCATGATGTTTAAAGACGGCCCTGTCTCCAGTTGTTTGTCACTTGGGGCAAACACCTGGAAGCTCTTCCTATAATCGCTAAGTTGGGTAGGCGGGTATCTTCTCGCTCCGGTGGCGCTGCTGTTCGTCATCTTTTAGCCTGTAGCTAGGCCTTTAATTGTGACGGTTATACCGCCACCAGTCGGTTGCTAGCGCCTCGTTTATAGTTCGACACGATGCACCACGGGCAGGTGAGGTAGGCTAGAAGGGAAAAGATGATAGGCCGCTCCCTTACATCCCACTATAGCCCTACTATCTAATCAATATTAGCATAGATCAATACAAAGTAAGCCTAAGTATTTCAGTTTATGTCACTAAATTCGTTGCCGATGCCAGACTGACCTCGACCTCAGTCGATGCGCATCAAAGCACAAGCACTCTGTACGCTGTATGTAACATTCATAGGATTTCCTACAGTTAACTATCAATAGGATATCTATCATGAATGGCGACTATATGTTCGGTAACCAATCGGTAGATTTTGTTTGGTTAGGCTTTTCGTGAATGGCAATTGTTACATGGGTTACTAAAATGACTACCTAAATTGTATGCTTTCCTACTTCTAAGTAAATTTTTATGGTGTGTGTATAAAAAGAGTACCTAACTAATGTTGATCAACTTTTTAAATACAAATAAAGGTCTATCGTTTTAAATGTGAGCTGATATAAATAAGCAATGAGTTTTGCCTATACACTGATGCATTTCGAGCCTTTGAGATATTTTAGGCTCGCGTATTGATGATCCCAATGGAGAATAGTTGACAAGTTCTGGATACGAAAAGTCCAGATTCGAGCTAAGTAGCGAACTTTATTGGAGAGACCTATGTCCAGCAGTTTATGATGTTGGATTGATGATCCCTATATTAACGAGCAACTTCAATAAAGTCTTAGTGTGAGAATGTAATTAAATAATGATTAATGTAATTATCAGAAAACATCACATACATTGCTCCGGTTTTTTTCGGTTATGAGGTCACAGGTTTTTGAGAAATATGAGGGTTTACTTCTAGAAGGTCATCTGCTAGTGTAAGTTAGTGTGGTTAGGCTCAAATGGCTTGAAGCAACACGAAATAATTTTTTTTTAACACAAGACATGCAACGCTGGACCACACAGCGCCATCTAGCCCCAAACTAAGCCGAAGCTTGTATTATGGGTACTAGACAACTGATAAACTTACTTAGATATATTTTTTTTTGGAAATAAATACATATTATACATAGAAAACACCCAGACCAATACAAACAGACATGTTCATGCACACAAATGTTTGTAATGTGTAGGGATCGAACCCACGACCCTTGGCTCAGAAGGCAGTGGTCACTACCAATTGAGCCACCGAGCCAGTCAATTAAAAAATAATTTGAACTGATCACGCCTCCAAAATACGCTTGTCTGTCGCCGTTCACCAGACAGCTATCGGTCGACGACGTCGTTTTTTTTTGTATCCAAAACAATTGTCTACCAAACCCTTACTTATTGTCTAGAGCGTAAGCCATGATTCCGACGGCTGCCGCTAAATTCGCCGCCGCGAGACGGCCGCGACCTCGCCGCTACGCATCGCGGCGCACGCCCCCTGCACTCTGATCTAACAATCGGTAGAGAGTGCCACGCAATCGATAACTCTTTTAGTAAATCGTTTTTATCGATATCAAGTCCTTCAACGTAGATACGAGAATAATGTAGGTATAGAGTAACTTAGTAGAGGACACAGTGCGAGAATGGCCGCCGTTGTTGAATCATCGTCATCACCAGCATATAGCAATACACTGCTGGACATAGACCTCTCCAGTTGTTCGCTACACTGGGCAGGCGGGTTGGCAATCACTGGGCGTAGCTCCTCGCTCCGGCCTTGGCCTATAGTATTTAGCTACGCCTGCAATCAAGCTTTGCCGTGGATTACGGATATGATCAGGTTTATGATTAATCTTCGTAATAAAGCTCACGACAAGTACCGCCGTACTAAATCAGATGTGGATAGGTGTGTATACTTAGATTACAAGAAGCTCGTTAAAGCTAGCATCTACAATGAGAAGCGTTCTTACTTTAATAACCTCATAAATGACAAGATCAGCGATAGCAAGACCTTCTGGAGGAATTTAAAAGAGAAAGTACTTGTTGATCCTAGCAAGGACGATTGTCTCCCGGGTTGTTTTAATAACCCAGATAATATAAATGACCATTTTCTGTCTGTGCCTGGTTCAAATTTCACTTCTGTATCCTTGCTTTCCTATTACTGCCATCACCAGTTTGATTCATCGACTCAGCCTTTCAGGCTCCACTCCATCACTGCAGGTGAAGTAGCTAGATATATAATTTCAACTAAATCAAACGCTATGGGTGACGATGGCATCAATAGAGATATGGTTTTGCTAACTCTTCCAAGGACCTTGTCTGTGATAACAGACATTATAAACAAATCTATTCTCTCTGGAGAGGTTCCTTCTCAATGGAAGAAGGCCTTAGTCACACCTCTGCCTAAAGTGAACCATCCTACGTCCAACAATGAACTCAGACCAATAAGTATTTTGCCTTTCCTGTCAAAAATTCTAGAGAAAGCCATTCACAGCCAACTTGCGAAGTTTGTGGAGATAAATGGGATTCTTCCACAATTACAATCAGGCTTTCGGAAAGGCCGTGGCACTGTTACGGCGTTGCTTGACGTAACGGATAATATCTTGGCGAACTTGGATAAGGGCCAGGCTACTATTCTTGCTCTTCTTGATTTTTCACGTGCCTTTGATTGTCTTAGCGTACCGTTGCTTCTCGCGAAACTCTCTTACTATGGCTTGGATACTCACTCGATACGATGGTTCCACAGTTATTTAAGCGACAGAACACAGGCAGTGAAACTCCAGGGGAGGGATGGTCATCGGCTCGTGTCCGCGGCCAAGTTTGTCGGGCGTGGAGTCCCTCAAGGGTCCATATTGGGGCCACTCCTCTTCATTATTTACAGTGCGGATCTTGCAAGGACGATAAAGAACAGCAACTATCACTGTTACGCTGATGATGTACAGTTATACATTGCTACTGCACCAAATAAACTGACTGAAAGCGTGCGGGCACTTAACGCTGACCTCGATGGTGTGGCTGCTTGGGCCGCTCAGAATCGCCTTGTACTCAACCCAATTAAGTCCAAATTCATGATCATGGGCACAAAGAAGCAAACTGATGAAATTACAAAAAATGCACCAGCCGTGAAGATCCTTGGGACGAACATCGAGCGGGTTGACGAGGCCGTGAGTCTTGGCATCAGGCTTGATGCACAGTTGCGCTTTGAAAGTCACGTGGCGAACCTGGTCAGAAACTGCTTTTACCGGCTTAAAGTACTGTACAACATTCGCCAATACTTATCCGAGACAGCGCGCATCGCACTCTGTGAGTCCCTCGTCTTGTCCAGACTTAACTACGGCGACCTTGTTTATGGTCCCCGACTTTTACATAAAACAAAGCGTCTTATTCAGCGGGTGCAAAATGCGTGTTGCCGCTTCTGCTTTGATGTGCCTAGGCGTACTCATGTGTCTCCATTTTTGTATAAAGCTTCTATGCTCAATATGGAGGCTAGGAGACAGCTACATCTGGCAGCTCTTATGTTTGACCTTGTGCGATCTGGAAACCCCGAATATCTTTATGCCAAATTAAAGTTTCCCACTTTTCACCACAGATATGGCTCGGGAGTTCCCAGATCTTCTAGACCGCCTCTGTCGGTGCACATACATAGGACGGTGGCATTCACCGGCAGCTTTCGGCATCAAGCAACCAAATGCTGGAATGACATTCCTCCACCAGTGAGAAACGCCAGATCAAAATTTTCATTCAAAAAACTAATGAAATCTAGATTATTGGAAAGTGCGAAAAATGCATTGCGTTTGGTTGCTTGATTGCCGGAAGCTCATATACTTAGATAATAAATATGGGAAATTGAGCACACTGCGATATTTGTATAACATTGTATTCACCGTCATGCACTTTATATTTATTTATTATATTCATCCAATATGATTTATTTGTTCACTCGTATATATTTACTCCATTACGATATATATTTTAACATTTATGTACTTTTTTAATATAATTTATGTTATATTATGTATTATTTGCCAGTACTGTTTTATTTAAATGATGTTTGCTTGAGAAGCGTTGTTGCACGCGACCCCGAGCCTCTTGACTGGTGTTGGCTGAAAACCAGCGGTTCGCTCACCGAGCGAACATCTCGCTGAGCCAACACCTTTTTGCATTGCTGGAGCACACATGCCTAGGTTTTAGATTATTATGCAGTTTTGTTGTATTTTGTTTTTGTATGTGTGCCTGCTTTTGCGAATAAAATGTTTTATCTATCTATCTATCTATCAATCGTGATGGTTATACCGCCACCAGTCGGTTGTCAGAGTCTCGTTTGTTACATGGGCAGGTGAGGGTGTCTTGAAACGAAAACATGATAGGTCGCTCCCTTACATCCCATGTGAGGCTCACACCTCACAGAATAGAAGGGCATAGCCACTAAGCCCCCTTGTTTTGCCATTGAGCATCAACTAGCATCGGCCAGAGTATAAGCGATTGATGTCGCACGAGTCCCGAATAGTCCCCCAGACGCACTAATTACGGCGCGATAAGGCCGGTGCCGCGAGCGAACGCGCCGACCGTAACGGGCATCTTGATCATGTGAAAGTGAATGACTGAAAGTTTTGTGCGTTTGTTTAGAGTTTTATGGGGTTTTAGTTGGATGCACAGGTTTGTACTTATAAGAAGAGCTTTCAGGATGACCTCACTCCACCCGATGGTAAGCGGTCGTGAGGTCCAAAAGTTAGGTTGAGAGGCATAATAGAACAAACTCATTGCGCCTGTCGCCCTTAGGTACCCTGAAGGCCCACTGAGATGCCGTTTCACGCCCCGCCTAAAGAACCCAGGCTTGTAAGAGGAAGGAAACACATGAGCTGGAAAGACATACCATGACTTAATAAATGGCACGGGGCAGGAACGAGGAACTAAACCTCTTGGTGCGCGCCACCATCGTCTGGATGGTATGCGGATGGCAACGCTGTCCAGCACATGTTGTTCGGGAGTGGAAAGGAGAAGATGGGATGAGTTGGAAAAATCTCTACGGAGTTTTGGTTTAGTTAAGAATACTCTTCTGAATTCGGTTTATAGATCCTCCAAGAAGGCTAGCCAAGCCATGAGGTTGTATAATTCGGGTGATCAAGATGACGATGGGACGTCGGCGCAATGTGAACTTCAATTTCTGGGAGACGCCAATATACTGATATTCATAGAAAAAGGTAAAAGCTTAGTTTAAAACCTGAAGGTTGATGTGGATTACTTACTTATCTTCTTCTATCTAGATATACTTACTTATAATAAATCTGTAGAGAGGTCAATTCTGTACATACAAACATATTTTCAAAATAACTAGAGGGGGTGATTTTATTGATCGATACTGATGCCAAAAATGCAATCAGTAAAATTTTTGTCTGTCTGTTTGTCTGTCTGTACGTTCATTATAGATACAAAAACTACTCAACGGATTTTAACGAAACTTAGTAATTAATTCTTCATTCTTCTGGGCAGGTTATACTTTTCATCACGCCATTGCTTGAAATTAACGTCATGAGGGATCCCGAAACTTAGGTAACGGATTCAGGAGTAAGTGCCTTAAAGCGGGAGGCAGCCCCGCCGGCGCCTCGTCTGCGGTTGCTAGGCAACGAGGCGCCGGCGCCGCGAAGCCGCCGACAGCCCTTTGTACGAACTGCAGTCACTGGAAGTGACTACTGTAGTATAAAATCAACTCGTACCATATACTAACTCTACAGTTTTAAAACTGCCAAACCGTTAGGTTGAAAAACTTCCAAAACACGTGTTTTCTTGTTACTATAATGTTTTCTAATACTGCCTCTGTGACTCAGTAGTGACCCCTGCAAGAACGCCGTTCCCAGAAGGAAACTTGTCAATTTCAATGTTGAGATCTAAATGAAATAAGATAAGTGGTTGAGAAGAAGTAGAGCTACAAGAGGTAGGGCGTCGCGAATCTTCGCTCGAATTGGGCCGCCCACCCTATAGAATACCGCAGCTAAATTACATCCGTCATCATCATCATCAGCCTATTGCAGTCCACTGCAGGACATAGGCCTCTCCAGTTGTTCGCCACCTAGGGCAAATTTCTGGAGGATATACCCATAATCGCCACGCTGGGCAGGCGGGTTGGCGATCGCAGGGCGTAGCGGCTTGCTCCGGTGACGCTGCTGCCCGTCATCGTTATTCGTTATAATTACATCCGAGTATTATGTATTTCTACTGGTGCGTAGAAAGTGTTGCATCGGCACCCAGGGGGTAGGGTCGGCAAGACACGTGTGATAACCCTGGTGCAAAGGTGTCCATAGGCTGCGGTAACCGCTTAACATCAGGCGGGCCGTAGGCTTGTTTGCCCTTGTTTGAGTGTCAACATTTTAATTTGTTAAAGTACATCACAAGATACATTTAAGATTCTTTAAACTGCATCAATATAATACGGAAAGTAATTAAATATTGGCACATCTAGGCATCACTTATCTTTGTGCGTCATAATAGTTACGTTTTCATAATAACTAGCCATTTTATGTCCACTACGAACATAATGTCTGTCTGGCTTGAAGTGAGATTGAGCCATTTCAATCACTTTATAAGTCTGTTAAAATATATACAATTAAGATATATATTTAGAGAGGTAGGGCATAGTGAATCTTCGCTCGAATAGGGAATATGCATGCCTTTTTTTTATGGATTTATTGAGATCTTTTGTCTTCCAGATACATAAATATCGAAGAATTTTTAAACTATCTTTTCTAATAAGCGAGTTATAAAGCGTTAAAGTTATTGATTAGACAGAGAGATCCGATGCGGTAGTTGACGTCACGTACCGTAAGCGCCGTACTAACTCCATAGAAAAATCTGTTTCGCTAGAGAGAGACGGATATATTCACTTTCAATGACTGTATCTCGCCCATTTTTCAACCAATTTTGATTTTGTTTTCACTGTTCGTAGTAGATTTTGATCTATTTTACGATAAATTAGTAAATACCTGAAACTATTTTTCATGCATATTCCCTATTGAGCCGCCCGTCCGGGGAGGATCTCCACCTTATAGAAAACCACAACCAAATGACCGTGGGTCATGTTTCTGCCGGTGTGTAGGGTTTCCGGAACTCATAGGGATATCAGGAAAGGGCAGCATATTTACCTGGGTAAAATAAAACCTACTGTGGTCTGCAATACGCCAGCCAAGAGTGGTGACTGAGACAAATCCCCCAAATAAGTATCGATTGTCATTGCAGGAGTCCCTACTATCCACTTGGTACAATACTCAGTAAAATAAATATCAATGGTTTTCCTTCTTCATAACTCCAAAGACGTCGCATTTAATTATTCATTTAAGGCTTTGTTGCGATAAAACTGCTCTACTTTTATTGCGTTTTTATATCCTTTATATATTAATTAATAAACTCGAACGAAAATACCACGGGAATATTTAACAGCCACTGAATATGCAAGGAGAGTAATTAAATTCAATTAAAATGTTGGTATCTTTAGTTTATTATTAGGTACCTATATTATTTATTACCGTGCAATAATTAATGTTCAAAGGTAATTTATTTCTTTCTTAACCGTTTCGCGAAGGTATCTTAAAAATGTGTTATTTTTTTCTCTACAGTTTTTTTTACATATTTACGTATAAGTAATAATAACAAAATGGCTCGCTTCATTAGTGAATAGACAAAAAAGTAACAATAATAATCAGGAAAATCAGTAAGGAGGACTAATTATTGCTACCACGGCTAAGCTATGGTACTTTTTACCGGAATCCGTGTTCCCCGAGATTTCTTTTCTTTTATAAAAGCTCGACATATTGGCTTTCCTACGCCTGATGGAAAGCAAAGAGAAGCCCAAGTCGCTGTAACAACTGGCAAGTAACTGTTTAGTTACCTGTCAGTTGCCACTGCCATACCGGCCCAATACGCGACCCAAAGGTCATTTGGCTGCGGTATTCTATAGGATGGAGGTCCTTCCACTGCTAAACATAAGCCTCTCCAGTTGTTCGCCACTTAGGGTAAACATCTGGAGGATACCCATAATCGCCCCGCCGGGCAGGCGGATTGGCGCTCGCAAGGCGTAGCTTTTCGCTCAGGTGACGCTGCTGCCCGTCTTCGGCCTGTGGTATTTAGCTACGCCTTTAATTATGATGGTTATACCAGTCGGTTGCCAGCGCCTCGTTTCTTATTCGGCGGGATGCACCACGGGCAGGTGAGGTGACGATTTGCGCAAGACGGCTGGCAAGTGCTGGATGCGAGAAGACCAGGATCGAGAAAGGGGCATATGTCCAGTAGTGGACTGTGAAGTACTGATTGATGTGAGTTCTAGAGTAACGAAGGACTTTCGTTGCTAACAGCAGGTACCAGGATCGCATAGATATTATATAAGTAGTCTATAAGTGGCGTTAACTTATCTAATGTTGGTCAATAAGATACATACTAAGAACACAACTATGAACCTAGAACCTTTCAAGCTTCGTAGAGACATTGCGCGCACCAATAGGGTTAGTTCCTCGTTCTTGCCCCGTAACTTCCTCTTACAATCCTGGGTTCTTTAGGCGGGGCGTGAAAGGGCATTTCAGTGGGCCTTCAGGGTGAGGGCGACAGGCGCAATGGGGTTGTTCTATTGTGCCTCTCGACCTAACTTTTGGACCTCACGACCGCTTATCCTCAGGTGGAGTGAGGTAATCCTCTGTGAGGTAGCTCTTCTCATAAAAAAAATCTTTATTTTCCTAAAAACAAAAATCATCGACTTCCAACACATCTAAGCGCTCCTGGTACTTTTCTCACAAGCAGTCACTAATCTCGCTACGATGAAAAGTATCATTTTGCAACTTGGACATGGAATCACGTATTTTTTAAATTACAGCTTTATTTCAACGGCAATCATTAAAAGTAAAAATAAAGATAGCTATCACAATAATCTATTTTTAGCATCCCCGTCGGGAGTGGCTTCTATCGTGGCTGCTATCAGAGCGATCTTCCCCACTTCCGCCGTCGCGAACCGTATCGTCTGCGTATGCGCCGGCGCAGCGAAAATTGCACAATGCACACCCATTAGGTACATATTATAACTAGGTGTTGTAAATAAATAACCCAAGACATGCCATGTTGGGCCACACAGCGCCACCTAGCCCCAAACTTACCTTATTATTATATTATTATTATTAAACTAAGCCGAAGCTTGTACTATGGGTACTAGACAACTGATAAACTTACTTAGATACATTTTTTTTGTAAATAAATACATAATTATACATAGAAAACACCCAGACCAATACAAACAGACATGTTCATGAACACAAATGTTTGTACTGTGCGGGAATCGAACCCACGACCCTGGCTCAGAAGGCAGAGATCACTACCAAATGAGCCACCGAGCCTGTCTACTACTAAATACTTGAGTCTCGATAGAACAAACTACCTTTGGTTCAGATGGCAGGAGGGGCAGACCAAACATTTCGGCCAGTAGCGAACATTTGCATTCAAAATCGTATCATATGCCATTCCGCTTCTTCATCGATTGTGCAAATGTAATCGGTTTATCGATTAAGAATCGAATGCGTCTCTCGCTCCGCCGCCAGCGCACAATGCCGCTGGGTGGTCGCTCACTCGCCCCGGGTCTGCCCAATTTGACGAGTTTACGATCACTTCGTTAGTCGACGTGGGAAATTCGCGGGAAGTTTTGTTTTTAATCGTGTGGGAACACCTATGGACGTGATTATTTAAATGTAATTATAGGTATATTACTTTGTTTATTTGCAAATTATATTGATGTATATAAGGGAGCAGCCTATCATCTTTTTGATCCAAGCCAACCTCACCTGCACGTGGTGCATCCTGCTGAATAACGAACGAGGCTCTGGCAGCCGACTGGTGGCGGTATAACCATCACGACTGAAGGCGCAGCTAAATACAACAGGCCGATGACGGGCAGCAGCGTCACCGGAGCGAGAAGCTACGCCCTGCGATCGCCAACCCGCATGCCCAGCGTGGCGATTATATAACCTCTAGGAGTTTGCCTAAAGTGGCGAACACCTGGAGGCATCTATGTCCAGCAGTGGACTGCGATAGGCTCATGATGACGACTGCCAATAGACTATTATGTCAAAAAATTGTAGTTAGTTCGTCTTTTAGCTTGTTCAAGAATAAAACACATGTATTTTTTCTTTTTTCATTCAAATAAACAATAGCAAAGATACAAGGCATCAAAAGTTAGGAGCGGGAGTCTTTGACGTCACTAGCTCCCGTAAAAATGCCTCACCGAGTGACGTCAAGCGTAACTTCAACGCGCTATAACTTTATAATTTTTAGTCTAATTTACAAATAAAAAAATACGTGTCTTTTATTTTTGAATAAGCTAAAAGACGGACTAATTATAATTTTTAGTCATAATAGACTATTGAGCCATCTGGCTAGTGGGGATGGTGATTTTTATTCATTACGGAAAACACGGAAAGCTGTTAAGCAGACATTAATCATTAAGACATTTCCGCAAATTCCCAAACTTGCTATGTATTTCGCCCACTGATTTTCTTATGTATGACTCATTTCACTATTAATATATTAGTCCATGCCTTGTATGTTATACCTAATAACCTACTTGCTTAATACACGTACATATAATGATTATGCGGAATATAATTACTGGTTAGTACGCAGGTAAATTCTACTTATTTAGTCTTTGTTGAACTCAAAAAGGAGATAATGGTAATTATTATAAAATATAAATGCGGTTTATAGAGCTAATTCCTTGCCCAGTTTAATAAAATACATATTATAGCGTACGGTCGCTAGTTACGGCACAGTAAGATTATAATGACAGCCTCGATATCGTAATGCGTACTAGCTTAAAGACGCTCGGGTGGTTCCGGGTTCGAAACCTAGTCAGGTCAATATGTTGCAGAAAAATACAAATCACCCTCCGTTTCCTCCAGGGTTGTCGTTCATAATAATCAACCTATAGGTCATAGGCCTCTCCAGTTGTTCGCCACTTGGACAAACATCTGGAGGATTATACCCATAATTGCCATGCTGGGCAGGCAGGTTGGCGATCGCTGGGCGTAGCTTGTCGCTCCGGTGATGCTGCTGCCCATCACCGCGGTAGATAGCTACGCCTTCAATTGTGATGGTTACTGCCAGCAGTCGGTTGCCAGCGCCTCGTTTGTTATTCGGCAGGATGCCCCACGGGCAGGTGAGGTTGGCTTGGAGTGAAAAGATGATAGGCCGCTCTGGAGGCATCAGTCCTAAAGTACCTAAAGTCTCAAAGCCGATCAGTCTATACCGCGATGATAATTGTCGTCGGCCCGTGGCGCATACCGCCACTAAAACAATCGCCGCGCGATCCCATAATCCTTCATTGGTCCACAGTGCTATTTACAGTCGGCCCTTGCCTTACAAGTGAATATTGCATTCTTCACATACTTGCCGGCGTGGTCTAAGTTACGGAATCTCGGCGTTTATTCAACTCAAAGAGAGATTAGGCATAACGACTCTTCGCTCGAATTGAGCTGCCCGTCCGGGGAAGGACCTCCACCCTATAGAATGCCGCAGCCAAATGACCTCCGGGTCGTGTTTCTGCTGGTGAGTAGGGTTTCCGGAGCTCGTGGGGGTTTAGGGTTGGGCGAGCATGGCAGTGGCAACTGAGTCACAGCGACTTGAGCTTCTCTTTCGCTTTCCATCAGGCGTAGGGAAGCCATTATGTCGAGCTACTATAAAAAAAACATTAGGCTATTGCAGTCTACTGCACAATAGAACTCTCCAGTTGTACGCCACTTTGGTCAAACATCTGGAGGCTTTATCCATAATCGCTACACTGGGCAGACGGGTTGGTGGCGATCACTGGCGTACCTTCTCGTTCGGTGACGCTACTACCCGTCATCGGCCTGTGGTCTTTAGCTACGCCTTCAATCGTTATGGTTATACCCCTGCAGTCGGTTGACTAGATGGATCTATGTAGCCCAGCATAACATGTATTGGGATTTGATTATCTCTACATAGTATAAAACAAAGTCTGTTTAGTTTTTTGTCTGTCCCTACATATATTAAAACTACGCAACGGATTTTAATGCGATTTTTTTAGTAGATAGAGGACTGAGAAAGGAGTGAATGGGACCATGACAGCTGATAGAGATGAATGCAAGAAGAAAGCATGTTGCGCCGACCCAAAACAATGGGAGCTGTACAGTCGAAAGGTAAACATGATGTGATCTTGTCTAATTAGCCTCATAAGCGGACCCACCCGCTCCCTCGCCCGCTCTAAGCGTCTCACTCGGCCCGTTTCCCAAAATGGTCGATGTGAGAATTTGCATCGAATGGAGTGGGACGCGCCGCCGCTGCCTCCACTGGGGCACACTTGTGATCGTACCTACCTTGTATTTGTAACTGCGCCTGCGACTGTGTTCGTGTGGACAGGATTTATGCTTTATTTTTGGGTACGCACTTTTTCAAATTTCTTTTCTCTCTTCTGCAATTGTTTGGTGTCGTTAATCTACGGAGGAAAGATTTGATTGTGTTTTTTGTTTGTTTGTGCATTGAATAGTCTCTGAAACTATTGGCCTTCTTCAAAAGTTTATCGAATATATCCGACGAGAAACAAATCCGATTCCGATTCCGATGTTCAAGGCGAGAGTGAATTGGTTTTTGCTGGGTGAGCGCGTTCCATCGTAGACTACGATATCGCTTACCATCAGGCGAATCGCAGTCAAGCGCAAACTCATTTTGAATAAAAAAAGAAATCCGGAACTTCCGATATGGTTAGAGTATTTAAGCGTGTAATTGTTTTAACACCGAGAATATAATAGGACAACTTTTTTGTTAGTTAAACATCTACATAAAGCTTTTATAAGAGTCAAAGGGACTTTTTTATACCACTAGGGTGGCAGACAACGCCTGATTTTAAGCTGTTACTACGGACACCTGCAACGCCACTTCTTAAAGTTTTAGCATCTCAGCCGATTGGCACAGTTAACTTGCCTTACGCTTACATAAAACCACAGGAAGACACCTTGCTATGCTACTAAAAAAAGGCATGTATTTAACGCTGCGACTAATAAATCTGATTTAAGGTTTATAAAATAATTAAAGTGGATAGGAAATATAATAGGTTGGCTGCAACGGTGGAGTACATTATTATGTAAAAACTGGCAGCATTAAAAAGTAATTTTAAGCTTTAGTTTAATTTAAACTGGCATCGAGTTTTTCTTTTGGCAATTGAATTTATGGTTAAGCGGAAACTCGGAAGCAACTAAAAAGTACAAAATAGGCATTAATAAATTGTAAAGTTGAGGTATCTATTAAAATGATTTTAGGTAGTATTTAATAAGATTGAGATCTAATTAACATAATATGTGGTGTGACATGTAAGCTGCAAATAAAGTAAAAAATGGCATGCAATTTAAATATTGTAAGTTTTATTTCATGACTTATTTTTAGAGTTCCGTAGCCAAAATGGCAAAAATGGAACCCTTATAGATTCGTCATGTCTGTCTGTCTGTCTGTCCGTATGTCACAGACAGTTTATTTCGAAACTATAAGAGCTACATTATTGAAATTTGGTACGTAGATGTTATTAAGATTTTAAAATAAATCAGTCATAGCTAACTGAAACTCAATTTTTTTTTCATCAAACCTATACGTGTGGAGGCTATGGATAGGTATTTGAAAATGATATTGAGGTTTCTAACACAATTTTTTTCTAAACTGAATAGTTTGCGCGAGAAACTCTTCCAAAGTGGTAAAATTAGTGTCCCCCCCCCCCCCCCCCTCGTAACTTCTAGAATAAGGGCATGATAAAACTGAAAAAAATATATGATGTGTATTACTATGCAAACTACTAACGAAAATTGGTTGGAATGAAATCTAGACAGTAGTTTTTTTTCAAACGTTAAATTACCTATTCTTTGCATTCAATCAGTGGTACGGAACCCTACGTGCATGAGTCCGACTCGCACTTGGCCGGTTTTTTTATTTGTAAGGGCGAAAAATTAAAAGGCATTACGGTTATCAATAATCAATCTTTATTTATTTGTTTATTGAACTACGTAATTGTTACGAAATTATACCTAGGTATATAAATACTAAAATTAACACTGGATAATTAGGGCCGGCTTCACGCTTGCTTTTTTGCCCTATTGGAATCATTTTTACCTCCAAAGGCGGCTTTGTTAATTTTAACCTTAAGGCAAAGCCCAATATATGTTAACAGGTATAAACGCCTGCCGCCGTTTTCATTATATTATGATTTCCAAAAATAAAATAGGATTCCCTAATATTTATTTTAGTATTCGATTTAAAATTACAGCTGCTCGTTAATTATAGCCAGAAAGTGTTTTGTTAGATGGAAGTCTACAGTAGCCATAATAATATTATTTGCTATCCGACTGTTAATATTAGTCGCCATGTCATTATTTTTAGTACCCCACCTATAATTTCAATGGCCATATATAAAAAAATACTACCAAGAAGTCGCAGCCGTTATTTAATTTTTTATAATACTTTGCAATTGCTGGCTATCCAATATAATTGAAGCCAAATTATTTAAACATTGCCCAATTATATTTGTAGATGCCAATAGGTTATACCCTCTTAATTTTTCATTCGCCTCAATAATAATAAGCCCTAAAAAAATAAACGTAATTATCTCCAACCATTTCATTTGAACGTTAATAAATCAGTCATTCTACTCACGCGTGTCTTTATACACGGATTGCGTTTTAACCACTTATATGGCGTTTTATACGATTAAAGCTTATTACGTCATATGGCGTAAATAAATTAGCTTCAGACTGTACAAGCCAATTATCCGTTGTCAAAGTACCTTTGAGTAAGACGGAGGCTTTGTGCAAATTGAAGTTTTATGTTCATTAAATGTCGACTTTGAATTCACCTCTAGGATATTGTTTACAGTTTCGGTACGGCCAGCATCATACAGCATATCTTTTGTAAAGTTATCATTTGTCTAGTACCCATAGTGCAAGCGTCGGCTTAATTTGGGACTAGATGGCGTTGCGAGAGGCGGCAGACGAGCAAGTGTGATGCCTGATGGCAAGCAGTCGACACCGCCCATAGATACCCGCAACTCTAACCGAGATTAGGGTCGCTGCCGGCCTTTTAAATATGAATACGCCCGTTTCTAGAAGGTTCCCAAGACGTAGCTGAGGCAAGAAGTTCTTCATGGTATATCTTGATGTCTTCATCAGTGCCCAATATCAAAAGTCGCTGAACGCGTTAATAAATAAATAAAAATAAAAAATAAAATAGTTTATTTCTGCAAATAGATTCACTAGTAATACTTTTGCACGTCAAACTTTTTTCGTACCTGTATACTTAGACATGGTACTAAAGTAGTACACTTTATTATAGTATATCTATCTATATATAAGTACACGAGAACTTCAGTCTCATTGAAATGTGTATTCGAAGCCTAATTAATGTTGGCGTGTGTGATGTAAGGGAGGGGCCTATCATCATTTCGGTACAAGCCAACCTCACTTGCCCGTAGTGCATCCAGCCGAATAACAAATGAGGCGCTGGCAACCGACTGGCGGCGGTATAACCGTCGGTCGGTCGGTCAGTCGGTTACCAGAGCTTTTTCAGCAGGATATACCACGGGCAGGTGAGGCTTGGAGGGAAAAAATAATGTGTCGCTCGCTTACATCCCCTGTTTTGGTCTAATATTTATTATCATTTAGGTGAAATAAATAAATAATATACTTATAACCAATTCCAATTTTCAACTAACTACCATCAAATAGATACACAAAAACTCTTCTCAATGGCCGCGTACGTGTCATTCTAATAGAGAGCCGGATTAAACAAACACAACTTGTACCGGGAAACACCTTTGTTATACTTCGAAGGGACACACCTTTGGCGGAAGTTTTTTTGGGTAACACCGCGTTTGTCGGAAGTCACGAAGAGGTACATTCCTACTTAATGTGGGAACGGTCAGTGAAAAAAAGGCTCTCCTTTCATATTCCGTTTGTGATTTCTGTTTTGGGCATCGATTCGGAGCGTAAGGTAACTTAGCTGATACTCATTTTGCCTGCCGATTTGCCAGCGTGAGTATAGGTAATACGAGATGACAATGTTCATATAAATTGTAGCCTATATGTTAGTCTGATGAATAAGCTATATTATTATAAAGTTTCATCCAAATCCGTTTTGAAGTTTTAGCGTGAAAGAGTAACAAACATCCATCCAAAAAAACTTTTGCATTAATTATAATTAGTACTTATTACCTACTACTCCTAGGGATGTAAGGGAGCGGCCTATCATCTTTTCGCTCCAAGCCAACCTCACCTGCCCGTGGTGCATCCTGCCGAATAACAAACGAGGCGCTGGCAACCAACTAGTGGCCGTATAACCATCACAATTGAAGGTGTAGCTAAATACCTCAGACCGATGACGGGCAGCAGCGTAACCGGAGCGAGAAGCTACACCCTGCGATCGCCAACCCACCTGCCCAGCGTGGCGATTATGGGTATATCCTCCAGATGCTTGCCCAAGTGGCGAACAACTGGAGAGGCCTATGTCCAGCGGTAGAGTGCAATAGGCTGATGATGATGATGACTCCTAGTTTTGGTGTGTAATAAATAGTTTTATCTAAAGAAGCGTTTAAATTTTATTTTTGATCAAATTATAGCATTTCGTTTTTTTATCGAGTCTTGGTGTTATTATGACTCTATAAAAAAAACAATTTGGGCACCCTACAGACCCCGTAAAATAAAATCTTCTAGTCACCAACCACATCCCGCCTGCCAAGCTAGGCGAATAAGGCTAGAATAATCCCCCCAGAACTAAAAACCACATAAGGTAGCTAAAAGCCAGCCTATCCTAGGTCATAGGAGATGATAGTATCAAATGAACTGATTCCTATGTCCCTTTTGTATTATAATACTTAATAATTTTCGTCGTATTTTTCATGATTATTTTTAGACGACGAAGTCCAAAGAATCCACATCACACCTATTTACTGCATCACTGTTCACAGATAGAAGAGAGGTAGGGCATAGCGAATCTTCGCTTGAATTGAGCTGCCCGTCCGGGGAAGGACCTCCACCCTATAGAATACCGCAGCCAAATGACCTCCGGGTCGTGTTTCTGCTGGTGAGTAGGGTCTCCGGAGCTCGTGGGGGGTAAGGGTTGGGCCGGCATGGCAGTGGCAACTGACAGGTAACTAACCAGTTACTTGCCAGTTGTCACAGCGACTTGAGCTTCTCTTTCGCTTTCCATCAGGCGTAGGGAAGCCATTATGTCGAGCTATTATAAAAAAAAAGATCGTTAAGGGAATCACTAGTACAATCAGACCGGAGATAACACAGAGCTCGTGCCCTACATTACCCTGTCTGAGGTTGCCTCTCCCAAAACCGCGGGGCAACCGCAAATCGCACAGGTGGTCTCAACGCTACCGGGGACTTGTCAGCATAATGAAAAATACCGGGAATGATAAAAATTGACGCCCTTATCGCGACCACTTCGCAGGTGGCACTGCGCAGTTTTTGCGTACCCCCCCTCTCCCCACCCGCCACCGGCAATAAATCATTTGAGTAGTTAATTATTTTGATTAAAAGCGTACTGCGGTGAAATTGGTAAGGCGATTTTTTGGGGCACATTCCTGTTGCATATTTGAGGTTATGTATAGTGTGTGAGAAATTTACCGACAGTTTCTTATGTTAAACATTTATTTAAGAGAGGTAGGGCATAGCGAATCTTCGCTCGTATTGAGCTTCCCCGTCCGGGGAAGGACCTCCACCCTATAGAATACCGCAGCCAAATGACCTCCGGGTCGTGTTTCTGCTGGTGAGTAGGGTCTCCAGAGCTCGTGGTGGTTAGGGTTGGGCCGGCATGGCAGTGGCAACTGACAGGTGGTTAACCAGTTGTCGCAGCGACTTGGGCATCTCTTTGGCTTTCTATCAGGCGTAGGGAAGCCATTGCGTCGAGTTACTATAAAAAAAAATATTTAAACTTCCACAAAATTATTCTCTACCAGTTAACCTTCAGATGATAAAAAGAGCAGATTTATGTACAGATGGTTATGCCGCGACCACACATTGGATTCAACTTTGCGTCCAATCACTGTCCAATGCCCAATACTAACGCGCTCAATGTCTTCATTGTGTCAACGTACCGATACACACATTGGTGCATTGGGCGCAAAACGTTACGTTGGTGCAAATTCCAATGTGTGGCCTCCGCTTTATGATTTTTGGTGAGCTAAAGGTTATGGATGAACATAACATAGAACAAAGTTTTATATACCTAGTATAAGTTCATACTTAACTCATTTACCCCGTTTCCTGCCATCTAGCGTAAATCGTCACAACACCTAGCCTGAGGGCGTCCTATGCTACGTTTGCCGAGAAGTGGTATCCACGTGGGATGTAAGGGAGCGACCTATCAACTTTTCGCTCCAATCCAACCTCACCTGCCCGTGGTGCATGCCGAATAGCAAACGAGGCGCTGGCAACCGACTGGTGGCGTTTTAACCATCACAATTAAAGGCGTAGCTAAATACAGAGACCGATGACGGGCGGCAGCGTCATCGGAGCGAGAAGCTGCGCCCTGCGATCGCCAACCCGCCCGCCCAGCGTGACGATTATGGGTATATCCTCCAGATGTTTGCCCTGGGTGGCGAGCAGCTAGCGAGGCCTTAGTCCAGCTGTGGACTGCAATAGGCTGATGATGATGTTGATAGTGCCCACGTAATCTTAGTGCGTTTTAAAAACACAAGCGTATTTCCTTCCAAATAAATATCAGCTATTAATCTTCAAAACGTTATCAACTCGAACCATAACCTCACCTTTCGCTCGATAAATAAACAAACGCACACGTGATTACCGCCGACCGCCGGGGAGCGTAAAAAGCGAAAAAAAACCGCGAGAGACGTACAACTCAATTTTGGGGCCGCGTCGCGGTAGGAATAAGTAAAAAAATCGCGAGCGAACCTTTATTAGCGGGCGGTCAACGGTACTTTTGCCTTTGGGAATATTTTTGTTTATATATTTTTCATTACTGACTCGATGGCTCATTTGGTAGTGAGCACTGCCCTCTGAGCCAAGGGTCGTGGGTTCGATTCCCGCACAGTACAAACATTTGTGTTCATGAACATGCCTGTTTGTATTGCCTCTATGTATAAATACATATTATATGTATTTATTTACAAAAAAAGCCCAAGTCGCTGTGACAACGGACAAGTAACAGGTCAGTTACCTGTCAGTTGCCACCGCCATGCCCGGCCCAACCCTAACCCCCCACGAGCTCCGGAAACCCTACTCACCGGTAGAAACACTACCCGGAGGTCATTTGACTGCGGTATTCTATAGGGTGGAGGTCCTTCCCCTGGGCGGCTCAATTCGAGCGAAGATTCGCTATGCCCTACCTCTCAGTCTCAGTGATTAAGAAATGGAGCATTGAACAGGCCCGGTAACAAAGCGGCCGGTGCGGCTCAGACTACAGAGGCGCGCGCGGTGGTCCCACGCGCCGCTCGCCCGCTCAGCCGCGCCGCTGCTGCGCGCGCGCACACATACCCGTACATACGTGATGCATATAAGTAGTAATAATAATATTTTTTTTATTATGGTCATCATCATCAGCCAGTTGCAGTCCACTGCTGGACATAGGCCTCTCCAGTTGTTCGCCACTTAGGACAAACATCTGGAGGATATACTCATAATCGCCACGCTAGGCATCCGGGTTGGCGTTCCCTGGGCGTACCTTCTCGCTCCGTTGACGCTGCTGCCCGTCATCGGTCTGGGGTATTTAGAGCTACGCCTTTAATTGTGATGGTTATACCGCCACCAGTCGGTTGCCAGCGCCTCGTTTATTATTCGGCATGATGTACCACGGGCAGGTGAGGTTGGCTTGGGGCGAAAAGATGATAGACCGCTCCCTTACATCCCCATTATGGTACCCACATTAAAATAGTATTTCTTTTTAATAACTCAATACATGCCACTCTGGGCCACACATCGCCATTTATAGCCCCAAAATAAGTTGAAGCTTATACTATGGGGACTAGACAACTTATAAACTTACCTACTTAGATACACCCAGACCAATACAAACAAACATGTTAATGAACACAAATGTTTGTACTCTTGTTTCCAATAAGATATTTTTTTTCTTTCTTAGTAAAACGAGCATTCGGACGTCTCTACTCTATAACGCTCACCATAAACGAAAGTGCCACTTTGACCCAATTTGTGCGCCGGCGCACCGAAATAGACCAGGTATGGGAGGCGAGCCACCTGTGGGACCTGCGTAATAATAAGTCCTGGGATGTCTATGGATTTGTTTATGCCAGCGCTGTTTAGGCAAAATAATTACCTTTGCCTTAATTACGTTGCGTTTAAAAAGAGGTTGACATTGATATGAATAATTAAGAAATTATTTGTAAAATTAACAGGTATGTGTATCGAATCTTTAAAATTAACAGATAGGTATTGGTACCGAATCTTTGAATGAATTTTGTAAGTATTTGCACGAAGCCATTATCAACGTCATCATGGTTATGATATACGACTGAACCAGTGGCGGATTAAGAGTATCCGAGGCCCTAGGCACCGAGCCTGTGTAGGCCCTCTATTGTTTAAATGGAAATGGAAGGAATGGAATTGTAGGTTATTACAAAGTAATAAACAAAGTGCAAAATACATCGAACCTTTTTGTATGAAGCCAAGCATACTTTAACTTGGAAGTACATGAAAAGTACCTATGTATTTTTTTGCGCGCATGGGGCAGGGCCCTGCGGGGGTGCATCAAGGGACACTCCCGGACTGTTCGCGCCTTGTGATTTCGGACATATTGTGGATGAATCTCGATAAAATGTAGGTATAACATGGAACGCCGGTAGAGGATGGAGGCCCCTGGAGAACAGGGGCCCCAAGCACGTGCTTGTAGTGCTTATACGTTAATCCGCCACTGGACTCAACGATGGTCTATAGAGTGCGATAGGTATTGATATTTGATTGTCAATTCGTACCTAATCGTAAGTTTATGCCCCATGCGCGCCATGGCCCCAAAGGCTCTGTTAGTCGCCACGACAGACAGGAGCCTGTCCGTCAGGGCACTGTGAGGACGTCGGTAGTATTCTAAGTCGTATTCTAGGTAGTATCCCTTACCACTGAGGGGAGGGATGAGGTGGTGGCCTACATTAGTAGTTTTTTAGCGTGTGCCTTTTAAATCATGCGTTCCCTAACAGTCAGTCCTGTAGCACCCTTTTTTTTATTTTTTTTATAGTGGCTCGACATAATGGCTTCCCTACGCCTGATGGAAAGCGAAAGAGAAGCCCAAGTCGCTGTGACAACGGGCAAGCAACTGGTCAGTTACTTGTCAGTTGCCACCGCCATGCCGGCCCAACCCTAACCCCCCACGAGCTCCGGAAACCCTACTCACCGGCAGAAACACGACCCAGAGGTCATTTGACTGCGGTATTCTATAGGGTGGAGGTCCTTCCCCGGACTTGCGGCTCAATTCGAGCGAAGATTCGCTATGCCCTACCTCTCTTAAAATTTAGTACATGATCATTATCACCAGCCTATTGCAGTCCTCTGCTGAACTTAGGGCTCTCCAGTTGCTTCCCAATTTGAGCAAACATCTGGCTTTACCTATGATCGCCACCCTGGCTGTGACCCTGGGCAGGGTTGGCAATCGCAGCGCGTAGCTCCTCGCTCCAGTGACGCTCTGTCTGCTGCCCGCCATCGGCCTGCGGTATTTAGCTACGCCTTCAATCGTTTAGTATAATAATATAGGCAAGTTGACATTTCTCGTCATTCATGTATTACAGTTACCCTCAATCATCAGTTATCAGTATTTCTACAAACTACGGGTATATAGATAGCCGTGTTGAGTCCTACTATTAACAAAAAGCCGTACAAATCGTTTCTATATTCATCCGGACGATCAAAGCTTAACCCTTGGGGAGCCTGGTAGGTAAAAATCACACGGCATGCCTGGTGGGTCTGACAGACCCGTAAACATAATTGGTAATTTTTATTTATTTTGATGTGTTACAAACTAAAATAACAAGTTTTAATTAATATTCAACATTGTTTCTAAATGAAAAAAAGGGAAAAAATAAGACAAATTATTTTATAAAGTTTTATTGAGCATTTAAAAACCTCTCTTATTTAGGTAACAGAAAAAGCACTTATCTTGCCTTTTTTCCTTACGTTCCATAATTATATTCAACAAGTCTTCAGTTACACACAGATGAAAGCAATCAAGTTCTTCCTGCACATGTTTGGCATGAGGTTCCACTCCAGGTCATCATCATCATCAGCCAATTGCAGTCCACTAGGCAGGACATAAGCCTCTCCAGTTGTTAGCCACTTAGAGCAAACATCTGGAGGATATACCCATAATCGCTACGTTTGGCAAGCAGGTTGGTGATAGCAGGGCGTAGCTTCTCGCTACAGTGGCACTGGTGTCCATCATCAGTCTGTAGTTTAGCTACGCCTATACAACCGTGATGGTTATACCGCCAGCAGTCGGTTGCCAACGCATCGTCTGTTATTCAGTAGAATGCACTACGGGCAGGTGAGATTGGCTTGGAGCGAAAATATGATAGACTTCTCCCTTACACCATTCCAGGTGTTCCGGTAAAAATGTTTTCTGCTCTAGTACAAACGCGAGCACTCGGGGGATTACGGAGCCATAATGTATTATCTATTCCTTTATATATTAATCTGTGAGCAAAGGTGCTCAAAAGCTGAGACATCTCATCATCACTGTAACTACTTGGTTCATTATGAACTTGTAATTTCCTCAGTCTCATCTGAATCATGTTGAACACTCGCGTGATCGGATTCGGCTCCACTTTCATCAAAATACACGTCATCCTCAATTTCATTCAATTCTTGATTTAAAATTTGGTTTATTTCGGTATTAGTTAATCACCTGGATATATTTAACTACAAAAATATTTTTAACACAAATAACTGACACCAAAATGTAACATAAATAATGCAAAACAAACATAATTACTCACCAGCTAAAAGTTACGCCGCGTGCCTGGTCGGGTCTCTCGGACCCGAGCGCACATAAAACACGTGTTACTCGAACATGTGCGTGTTGCAGACTGCGGGAGGGGCAGCAATCTACCCACTAGTCTATATCACGAAGCTACTCTGGCACACAGGGGCGGTAGTTATGAATTTACTAAAATATTGTCGATTCCTTGAAGTGACGGGTCTGTCAGACCCACCAGGCACCCCAAGGGTTAATAACGTGTATACGGAAGCTCAGTTTGTGTGCTTTGCTTTATAGGCCGGGCGTTCAAAGCGAAAAGCTTAGGTTATTGGGATAGAGATTGGGTCTAGGCAAGAACGGATTATTCTTATTGATGATAAGTGAACTAGTTCTGTTGAGTTATGTTTACGCAATTGTGAGTGACTGTATTTTACGTCTTTGTTGTTCACAATACTCGCAAAGAAATAGAGAATTTGTACCGTGCCAAACCGATGTTCGGTATAGAAACAAAAACTACTAGACGGGTTTTAACGAATCTTGGTACAATTATTCTTCATACTCCTACGCATGTCATAGTATACTTTTCATCACGCTACGATCAATAGGAGCAGAGCAGTGTTGGGAAAACGGGACAAATTTTTATCTGTATGTTTGATCGCGCATCACACGAAAACCACTCCATGGAATTTAATGCGGTTTTCACCAATGTATTGCTAGAGGTCTAAACTTAAAACTTAAGTACTAGGTATAGGTATAGATAGATATTTTATGGAAGTCCGTTATTTTTTATACCCGATATCCATGCGTGCGAAGCCGCACAGCTGGTATTATATAAAAACAAAGCAAAATTCAGAAGCTATACAATGCAAAAAGTGTTCACTTGGAAGCAGTCGTCCAGGAGATGTTGTCGCCCAGGAAGTACTCAACTTTGTAGTAGCCCCCTTTTATGAGGATTGATTTCATTTGGGACTTCAATTTATCTATAGGCAGTTCAATACCAATAGACATGTTCACGCACACAAGTGTTTGTACTATGCGGGAATCGAACTCACGACCACTGTGTCAGAGACAGCGTTCACTACCACTGAACTATACTGGTCGTCAGATATTCATCTGTCACCTCCTGGTTTAACAGTAAATTTTCCCATGATCATACCATGAACCTCCATTAGAGGATAATACTGAGATACCATAGACAAATATTGTTGTATTGATCAATTTAGGTGCACGCGTGGATTAATTTCGATCTTTGTTTATGGTTTATCTTCGGGTTTGTGGTGTGCATATTTATTAGTGTTACGTTGACCTAATTGTTATCGGGTTCATGTCGTTTTTTTTACAGACGGTGTTTTTATTTATAGTTTTATAGTTCATAATATTTGCCATAATCATCGCCCATGATCCTGCCACAATGGTTTCAATCTCGGTGGCGCAATGGTTAGAGCTTTGCCGAAAGTGCAGAAGATCCGAAGATAGATTCCCGGTCGGGTCAATTGAGAAAAGAAACATTCCTGAATTATCTCGTGTGCTCGGTCTGAATGTTCTGGGAGATAACCCCATCATCAGGTGTCATCATCTGACACCTACTCAACACTTTTTAATTGTCAAATACCTACATACAGAAAAAAGCTACTATATAGATGTTTAATGCCGATAATGAAAAGATATCCGCCAGCAAAACCGCGGAAAAAAGTCAGTTTATAAACAAAAATTTGTTCAGAACAAATTATTGGCGTAATTCATATTTTTTATGATGTAGGTTACACTAAGTTACACCTATCTTATTAGTATCAAACTTATTTTTATTATTCTAAAGAAAAAACAAAACAATTGAAATTATTATCACAAAATAGATTTAAATTCACCAAATTTTAATTAAGTTTCGGTTTTTTTTAATTCAAACTCAATTCAATTTTAATTCAAACAGTTCAAAAGGTCGTGGCATTTAAAAATAGGGTAAACGTCATCTAGTGATTCTTTTATAAAACATTATGGAATACTAGTGGCATTGTAAAAACTTTTGTTGTGCTGTTTGTGCAGACAAGCTTACTTTGAGTTTGTTGGCTAAGTCAATAGATGGCGCGTATTGAAACAAATTGGCGTTTGTGATGCCGTGAGCGCTCGCTAGATGGCTGTAGCATTTTGAAGTTGATAAACGTGCGAAGGGCTGACTTTACATTAATAAAATATAACTTTTATAAGGGTATTGAATATTTAATAATCAAATCTTCTATTAATTAAAACTATTTATTACTTATCCAGAATACTTATTTAAGAAATTAATTAGACAGATGAGATAAGGCATTAAAAGTAATAGAACAAAATTTTAAGAAACTTAAAAACGAACTTGTTTACGAAATTACTTTTTTATGTGCACAATTTTGAGAAAATACATAAATATAGGTATTTATTACGTGTGGCACCACTGCTGGCTTAACATTATACTTAGTTGCTACGTAAAAGTAAGTCTAGTAATTAGATATTTACTCATTAAGCGCTTACAATAAATTAATGGAGAATTTTTTATTTTGTAAATTATTCATTAAGCGCTTACAATAAATTAATGGAGAATTTTTTATTTTGTAAATTATCTACGCCATCATACAATAAAATTGTGTTAGGTACATGTGCGCAATTTCTTCTTGTCTCATTTTTCCATTCAAACATTTTAAACATAACTTACACCGTTGTTCGCAACTAAACAACAAAAGCTCCGCGTCAGACAACAGCGAACAAGTGCCACAAATAATCACATAACAGTTTCCACACCAATAAGTTGTCAAACAAAACACATAGGTTTGCTGCGAATATTCAAGACGGGAGCATTTTTACATGGAGAGGGTACGATGTGGACACGATATTTACATCTACACCTCAAGTTACAAAAAATTGTCTAAATTCCTGCAATTAACTATCGAAAGATTTACATTTTTTTTTGAAAACATTGAACTTTCTGCTACTATTAATACTTTCTTCAAAAGTTTGTAGCAAAATTACAAAGAAGAAGGCGTTGTAAACACGATCGCCAACCCGCCTGCTCAGCGTGGCGATTATGGGTATATCCACCAGATGTTTGCCCTGTGGAGAACAGCTGGAGAGGCCTATGTTCAGCAGTGGACTGTGATAGGCTGATGATGATGATGATGATGATGAGTGTAGGTTTGATATTATTTATTGTTCCTGAAGCACATGGACAGTTACATGTTTTCACGCTTCGTATAAAAGATCCCATATTAATAAATCTTGAGCACGTTCACAAGTTTGTAGGAATGATTCGGTAGTTTCTATTATAAACAGATTTAGGTTTTGTTTCAAACAATTTAAAATAAAGGCTGGTTTTATTATGTCACCATCATAATCCTACTTCAACAATAAAAAACATTAAAGTCCAAAAACTAATTATTAAAATCGTCCCCGTACGCAGATTCGGCAATAATCTGTTAATCGAAATGGGTGTATCGCGAGCTTCGTCTTACCCTCGTTAGGGTCGCATTAATTGAACTCGAGTCTTGCGGTGTAAAAACGGTTGATATGATACCGTCTCGTTTTAAAGCAGATAGGGATGTTGGGTGGTCGATGGAAGAGAACGATAGATAATTGGAAATGAGAGTACTAAGTTACTAAGGTACTAACATACACGCACATAGTAGGTACTCGTAGTACATAGTCGGAGTAACTGACATAGCTAATAAAGGCATTAGTCCTTCCTATGAATTAATAGATTCAGTGGTTACGAATGTTGCTTTGACAAAGTGAGAGAACGAGTGTTTGTATTGGTCTTTGTGTTTGTTTATTTTGTAAATAAATAGGAGTATGTTTATCAGCTGTCTAGAGAATACATAATATTACCTACGAGCCTTATGTTTTAATACACAAAGTAGTACCCACTAAGTACCCTTCAGTGGTAGTGGCCAAACTGATAGTCAAATTTCAATGATTTATTATTTCGTATGTTTTAAAACAGGTAGCTGATGCGGCACTGCTCTTCTAGGCTACACATTAAAGTACTGGTACATATTAAAAACGTATTGACGTGCAAAATTATTTTTTATGAACTTCTATGTTTTTTTTTCTATATAAATAAGCTCAGGCTCCACCTAGGAGTGGATAAGATATGCGCAGGACGGCTGGTAAACGATGGTTGCGAGAAGCCCAAGATCGATCAAAGTGGCGAACATTTGGAGAGGTCAATATCCAGCAGTGGACTGCTAAAGGTTGATGATGATGATAAAAAGAACTTTCGAGAGGATGGAATAAAATATTTTATTCCATCACTTGTACTTATATTTTAAAAGCGAAAAAAATATTTATCTATAGTTTTAATATTGAAGTAGGCACATCACTAGATATAGTAGCGTCGGTGTAGATTGGTTTACGACTATCCCAATCAAGAGGCGACGCCGCGGCTAACTGCCGCTCCCAGGGGAAACCTTCGGAGGGCCGGTTGTACAGAATTCAAGTACGTTCTTAAGCCGGTGTTAAATTAAAGTATTAATTTAAGTAAGTGCTGCGTGTGCTAAGGAATTACAAAACTATATATTAGCTAATTTAAATCAATTCGCATTCTTTAGTTCTAAGTTTATGGAAAAAAATAATAATATTAATTGTCATGTCCATAAATTTAAACGAGGTTTAAAAACAGTTCTTCCATTACGTTAGACAGCGGCGTTGCTGATGTTACTGTTTCACATCAGACAAGCCGCTTGCTAATCTGCCGACAACAGTATTATAATAAAATTAATTAGATGTGGTTTCCGGATTTACAATAGGATCACCCCAAATAATCCCATGGGTGTCGTAGAGGACGATTAAGGGAATTTCAGGAATCAGTCAGCAGCGTTTATCTGTAAACTAGCTGTGCTCGCGACTTCGTCCGCGTGGAATAGTTATTTTTCCCCGTTTTTTTTTTACATTTTCCATTATTTCTCCGCTCCTAATGGTTGCAATTCGGACCAGTAGTTCCTGAGATTAGCGCGTTCAAACAAACAAACAAACAAACTCTTCAGCTTTATAATATTAGTTATTAAAATAAATAAAACTACTGCAGTCTCCAACCCGCCTGCCAAACGTGGTGACTAAGACAAATCCTTCCAAATGATAATTGTCATTGAGGAAGACTTATGAAAATTCTGTTCAAAGCTGTTGTTTGCCTATCTAACTATGGTTCACCTGATCATTAGTTAACAAGTCCTGTTTGTTCACTCGCCCCTAACTAGCGTTCTGCACTCAATATTGGTTAATAAAGTAATAATCATCAAAACTTGGCAGCGACACTGCCATAATGTCGCCGCTACAAGCGCCGCGGACAAACCGAAAACACTGTGTTTTCAACACCGAGCTTTACAGTTCCGGCTAAAGCTTCCCACAGACGAGACCCTAGAAATGATCAAAGACACTACTACCATCTTACTTTTAACCGACTTCAAAAAAAGGAGGTTCTCAATTCGATTGATTTTTTTTTGTATGTTTGTAACCACATTATGTCTGAGAATTGTGAACCGATTTGGAAAATTCTGTTTTGTTTGAAACGGTGTCCTTTCTTAGTTGGTGCCATTGTCACCATATTAAAGTCGTTTTTTTTTGCTAAAAATACTGATTACCTATTTGGTTTGTATAATTTCTCAATCTTACTTTGTATAAAATGGTTTTAATCTTTTAAATTTTAATCAAAATATGAACTCGAGACCGCCTCTCACATCCTGATACAATTATTGTTACTACATTTACAGGAAAAAGGTGTTACAGACATACAAGATGTTTTATTTTTTGGTGCACTTATGAATATCTGTCTATCTACGAGTATCAATAAAACAATGTAAATGATATAACCATTTTAAAATGGCATTGAAAAGTCCGATACTTAGTCTTGCCAAATTTTATCGTTAGAAACATACATTCCGTATCCGTTGCTACCATAAATTAACTGTTTTGACAATTTATAAGTACTTATTTTGATTTTTAATACAAATATTAACTTGAAAGACCTAGGTACATTGCATATATTGACTGGCTCGATGACTCATTTGGTAGTGACCTCTGCCCTCTGAGCCAAGGGTCGTGGGTTCGATTACCGCACAGTACAAACATTTGTGTTCATGAAAATGTCTGTTTTTATTGGTCTGGGTGTTTCTATGTATAATTATGTATTTATTTACAAAAAAAAAATGTATCTAAGTAAGTTTATCAGTTGTCTAGTACCCATAGTACGAGCTTCGGCTTAGTTTGGGGCTAGGTGGCGCTGTGTGGCCCAGCGTGGCATGTCTTGGGTTATTTATGTGTAAATAAAAAAAAAAAATTATGTACAATTTTCAAAAGGTCACCACCGTGTGACCTGCTAAATACCTATAAGAGTTAGTTTGGCAAACATAAAAGTCCACACATTTTACCAACGTCGGCGTGCAAAGTTAACCTTAAGATAGGTACATATTTTTATAGTAACGAAGACGCTGCATCTAAGCTATACAAAGCTAATCAAAACAGCGTACAATATAAACAGCGACCCTAACAAAATTGAGTTAACTCAATGTTGCGCGGTTGGGAACCGCACGAAAGTTGTAAACGGCGTGGACAATAAAAAAATATAAAACAAATAAGTTTAATCTTGTTTTTGTTCCTCAGCTAATTTTCGTGTTCCGTTCTGACTTATTGTATTGTTTTATTTTAGTGGTTTTGTTTGTTTTTCTAGACGATATTGCTATTGGCAGCTATGAAGATGTTGGCGGTATCTTGGAGAATTGTGATCAGTGTTTTTGCGTAACACTTGTCACAATACATAGATCTATTCCACATGTCTATGCCTTTCATGTGTTTCCTTCCGCTTACAATCCTGGGTTCTTTAGGCGGGGCGCGAAACGGCATCTCAGTAGGCCTTCAGGGTGAGAGCCACAGGCGCAATGGGTTTGTTCTATTAGCCTGTCGACGCAACTTTTGGATCTCACGACCTCGTTACGAACTTATCATCACCATCAGGTGGAGTGAGATCATCCTGAAAGCTCTTTTTATTAAAAAAAACTATATAGGTACTTGACTTAAAAGTAAGTATAGTAAATTTCGGCGGCCTAATCGCTATAAGCGATCTCTTACAAACAACCTTTGCATAGATAGAGGATGAATAAATAAATGAATAAACAAAAAAACAACACCTACATTGCTTTGATCCCAAAGTAAGTAGCTTAAGTACTCGTGTATACAAACACCCAGACACGAAAAAGAAACAAAAAATCATTCAAGTTTGTCCCTGGTAGAACCCTTGATAGCTTTCATCATCATCAGCCTACTGCAGTCCACTACTGGACGTTTAGTTACAAGCCTCTCCAACAATTGGAGAGGCTTCGTCACTTCGTCACTTTGGGTAAACATGTGGAGGCTTTACCTATAATCGTCGCGCTTAGCAAGCGTACTGTCACGTAAGGTGTAATAATAAATATCACATTTCCAATCAAAAACAATCAAGGGCAAACCTCAATTCGACGTTACTTTATTACTTGCATCAAAAGCGAAACGTCACAGATAAGTCTTTGTAACAAAGCGTCACGGCCTATTAAGTATGCGAGCCAAACAATCAATGAATTATGGGGGTGTGACGCAAATAGGCACTTCATCACCAGCCTTAGCATACCGCTGCGCTGTTTTCGCGGACCAAGAAATATTGTGCGGACTATTTTCACCAGTGTTTTTATTGGCTGGCGCATTTTGATGAGTAAGGAAAGTGACAGATGTTTGTCCTCTTTGGAGGTAAATAAATAAATAACCCAAGACTTGCCACGCTGGGCCACACAGCGCCTCTAGCCCCAAACTAAGCCGAAGCTTATACTATAGGTACTAGACAACTGATAAACTTACTTAGATACCTACAATTTTTTTTGTAAATAAATACATTTTATACATAGAAAACACCCAGACCAATACAAACAGACATGTTCATGCACACAAATGTTTGTAATGTGTGGGGATCGAACCCACGATCCTTGGCTCAGAAGGCAGAGGTCACTTCCAATTGAGCTACCGAGCCAGTCAGAGGTAGGTAAATCTTTCATTGACGTCCCGAAATTGTTTTCTGATGGTAACAGTGTTGAGTCCCTAAGTAAGACCATTGCAGAACATAGCCTCTTAAGTTGTTCACCACGTTAGGCAAACATTTGAAGGCTTTACCCATAATCGCCACCCTGTGCAGGCGGGTCGGCGATCGCAGGGCGTAGCTCTTCGCTCCGGTGATGCTGCTGCCCGTGATTTTGGTATTTAGCCACGCCTTCAATTGTTACCAGAGCCTCGTTTGTTATTCAGCAGGATGCACCACGGGCAGGTGAGTGTGGCTTGGAGCGAAAAGATGATAGCTTTCTTACGTCCCAAATATTGTTGGGATCTGTAATCCTTAGCTACCTTTAAGAGAAAGATTTAAAACTCGCCACTGGTGTCTTAAATATTATCAGGAACTATAATCGCCGCTGACTATAAAAAGTTTTGCTATAAAGCTGATTAAGTTTAGAAACAAACGCTATAATACTGGCTTAGGGTAGGCATTCACGCTTGTACAGACTTGTACGCTTCCTTAATTTGTATTTAACTTAAACATTGTTCCCGCAGTGTACACGGGACTCAAGCCGTTTTCTCTGTTCCGAGTAATTAATTTATATAAAACGATAAGGTTTAAAGCCGCGGAATATGCGAGACGCGCGCGCGATCCGCGCTACGTGATCTAGATAGCGCGCTGCTGGCCTTAGGGTTGATACAAGCTGCTCTACAGACGCTCTGTGGTACGGGGCTTTGAATAATACTGAGGTATCTATGTCTGTCGTCATCATCATCAGCCCACATCAGTCCACTGCTGGACATAGGCCTCTGTCTGTCGTAGAAGGCGATTAAAAGGGCCTTTGGGACTGTGGAGCGCTTGGCGGGGGGCCTTTGCACTCCGGTTAGCGGCCCCCAAGAAGACCACGACACGTGCTTTCGGGCATAGTGGACGGTGGCGTCATGCATCGATGGAGCAAGGAGGATACCACACCGTCCTCCCGTGGTGTGCCGTTCACGCTGGCTTAGCGCTACGGAGGGTTGTATCGAATCCCTCTGGGCATTCCGACCCTCAGGCAGAGTGCTCGTAGCGGACCACCGTCGGGCTTAGTGGGTATTCTCCGCTAAATAGGAGTGAGCCCCACATAACCCAGGTGTCCCGGAACCTGGTGTATGATTAAATGGATTCTCTACGAAAAAAAACTGGTCTACAAATAGTGACTTATGGTGTGGTGACCTACAATGCACACTTACTCCTAACTACTACTTTTTAACTCCTACTTATGCCGTACTATCAAAAAGTGGAATTCTCTGCCGGCACACGTGTTTCCTCCTTCTTACGGTATGGGATCTCTTAAACGAAGCGTGAAGAAGCATCTCACGGGCCAGCATGGCTGTGGTAACTGACTGGAAACTGAGAATAAATTAAGATACTTGCCAACCCTACCCTCCGTCGCGTTCGTCGCGAATCTTGCTCTAATAAAATATTAAATGCTCACTTAAACATCTATACTGCGGAGTAACGACTGGGAACACCTTCGGAATACTGAGCGGGGTGTGCGCGGCGAGTGTACGGCGAGATATACTGCTGACGGGTTAAGGGGACTCTTTATATACTGTGACATTAGTTAAAAAGATACGACGGTGGCCTAAAAATTACGACCATTTCTGATTTACTGCTTCTTTTTGTTTTATTTTTAAGGAAGAATTAGATTCACGCAAAAACATCTGGTACGTTTTTAATTTTACTTGTAGTAAAGTGAACATAACAATTTCAGATTGGATTGCTAGGAAGTGACCCATTATATTTTCGCTCTAAACCACCCTCACCTGCCCGTGGTGCATCCTGCTGAATAAAAGACGAGGCTCTGGCAATCGACTGGTGGCGGTATACCCATCACAATGGAAGGCGTAGCTAAATACCACAGGCCGATGACGGGCAGCAGTGGCTTGAAGCGAAAAGGTGATAGGTCGCTCCCTCACATCCCCAGAATGCAAGGTTATAAGATACTTTTCATCACTCTACAATCAATAGTAGCAGAGCAGTGAAGGGAAGTGTTGGGAAAACGGGAGAATTTTTTTACTGTATGTTTGAACGCGCATCACGCATAGAATTGGATGCGGTTTTACCAATGTATTGCTAGGGGTCTAACTTAAAATTTAGGCACCATTTTTATGGCAGTCCGTTATTTTTGAAACCCGATATCCATGCGTGCGATGCCGCTGGCACAGCTAGTATGAAAATAAAGTTAAATTAGAACATTGCCAAAACACAGTCAAAATCTAAACTTTTGCGCGCTGAAAAAACTACCCCAATCAAAGTGACGTCCATAAAAATACAATGATAATCAGGACCGGGAGAGTTGGCCGTTGAGACAATCCCGAGGGAAGTCGCGATTGCCCAATGATTATTATTTGGTCCTACAATAAAACGTTGGGGTGATTCTGAAATCAGGGATAAGTAGTTACTGTGGGGTCACTCTTGTGAGAAATAATGTTAAGTGATGCTATAAGTACCGTGATAATGCCGTCCTATTAGGTATTAACTTTATCATCAGCCTGGAGGATATAGGTACCTACCCATAATTGACACGCTGGGCAGGTGGGTTGGCGATCGCAGGGCGTAGCTTCTTGTTCCATTATCGCACGCTACCTTAAAATTAGTTTCAGCTTAGCCTAATGGTTGACTGGTAGAGAATGCCTATGTGGCATTAAGTCTGCCTTTTGTACACTGTTTTACTGTGCAATAAAGATTAAATAAATAACATCTGGTACGTTTTTAATTTTACTTTTAGTAAAGTGAACATAACAATTTCAGATTGGATTGCTATGTTACGTAGCTCAGGGGGATGCAAGGAAGCGACCCATTATATTTTCGCTCTAAACCACCCTCACCTGCCCGTGGTGCATCCTGCTGAATAACAGCTTCGTTAACAGTGATTTATTAATATTAATAAACATTCTCATAAAAATATCATCCTTTAATTCCATATAAAAGCTGGTGGACGCGAATTGGTCCAGATGTGGACGCGAATAGGAATTTTTGGACGCAAACTGGGCAAATCGCCTATTTCTGATGTTTATATTTTTAATAAAAAAACCACAAGGTATTTCGAACTAAACTAAATGTTACCCTAAAATAGACTATTCTACTGAACAAATGACATAAGATTTTTATTGAAATTGGTGCTGGAACATTTTTATTTTCTCCTTCAAAGTTGCCAACTGCGCTAAATGGACGCGAACTGGCGCACTCACCCTACCTACCCATAATTGACACGCTGGGCAGGTGGGTTGGCGATCGCAGGGCGTAGCTTCTTGTTCCATTATCGGCCTGTGGTGTTTAGCTACGCCTTCAATTATAACTTAATTTATTAATTTATATATGTCACCGGAAAATAGCAAGAATCGCAAGTTGATCAATTTCCTAGGTAGTTGATTAACTTTCGGAATATAACAAACAGTAGTTGAAATATATTATTTAACACAATGGATTTCAGTTAGTTGATCAATTTACGGTTGCCTGACAGTCACTTAATAATTTACGATTTTGACACAAGAAAAATCGTCCTCAAATGGGCCAATCGTTGCTCAATGTACTATTTAACGGTGCACTATTACCCGTAACTTAATACACTGTTCCCTGATTGGTTGCCGGGATAACGCCACGTGAGCCATTGAACCAATCAACGTTCACCTCACCTTCATCGGATGATTTTACGACAAGATCCCGTAAAATGATCAATTTACTAAAATACATACGTTAAATAATACATTTCAACTGCCGTTTATTATTTTCCGGAAGTTAATCAACTACCTAGGAAATTGATCAACTTACGATTCTTGCTATTTTCCGGTGACATATATAATTAATTTCTTCAAAGATTACATTATTTTATACCTATCTCAGAAACTCAACATATCTACTTAACAGAATATCCCTCTCCTCAGTTCGCCCTTAAGATGCTCATAAACATGTTTTTCTCGCAATAAAAATGATAAATCATCCATTTTTTATTTGGTCAATCAGTAGATATAGTGTTTTTTCCATTGGCAGATAAAATCTATGGACCCGCCGTTTTCGTAATGGGGGAGAGACGGAAAAGATAATATAAGTTTCGTAGCGATTTGATTGATGGCTTTATTACGTAACAGATATTATAGCTATTGGTGTTATAGGCTTTAATATAGGATGGGATACTAGGCATTACTTACACATACAAAGTAAAATTGATTACATGATGATTTTCTTTGACTGATTTCGATCACGGCGACTTTTCTCAAAGAACTCTTTTATAACTTTTTCTCACCTGACCGAATTTCGGCCTAGCAGCCAATCTTCAATTAAAGAAGCCAAATACACAAATCATACTATAAAGTGCATAAGTGTGAGCGCAAATGAAGGTGGACTAACTTTTAAATTGTTTAACCTTTAAGTACTTTTAAAATACCTGTACGGTACGAGTTAGAAGAAAAATTAAGAATGAACTCTATTTATAGGCCTATTTATAACCCTACCTATATCTTGTTTTATAATCTACCGCTATTTTTTGAAATTTATCGATCGATTTTATCAAAATACTAGCTGCATCTAAACTCGTAACTATGATAACTAATTTTCATTTCATTTTTCATTTTAATTTAATTTTTACAATAGATCTGCAAATTTAAATAACTAAATAAATCTAAATAACGTGGAAAGTATCGCTTTAAATTCTAAGTAGATACCTATTTTCATAAACCATGTAATAAATAAATATCAGACCACATCACATACATTGCTCCTATTTAAAAGGCCAGCAGCGACACCAGAACTCGATATGAGTTGCGGGTGTCCATGGGCGGTGTCGACTGCTTACCATCAGGCATCACATCTGCTCGTTGCCCGCCCCTTGCATAAAAAAAACCATCCGATGTAATAAAACTTACATAAAATTCTTAATTTTTAACACCCACACGCATCAAAAACCACGTATGTACCGAAACTACCCGTAACGGTTACCTAACCCGGCATATACTCGTACGTAGCACATTCGCGAGGGGAGTAGGTAGGTAAATAAGAGTCCTCCGTTTATATCGCCAATAAATCTGCGCGATATCGGCGGCGGAATCAGATTCGCCGTGTCGCCTCCTATCTGCTAAAGTTTCCCAATAAATACGACGGAATCTGCATAACTCCCGAATGTGCGTCGCGGGCTCGCGGAAGTGGCGCTGATGTGTGGTAAAGGTTGAGTGGAGGCGGCAGTTTGCTTTTAAAAGTTAGTTTAAAAGTTAAAGTTGCGAGTAAGTATAGAAATTAACGGCCGTATTCAAAAACGTTACTATGCGACGCGCGGACGCACAGTCTCCAAAATACTATAGGTTTTTGGGTACCTGTGTGTTTGCGCAACGCTTAGTAACGTTTGTGAAAACGGCCGTAAGTTTTTTTTATACACGACATAATAGCTTTTCTAATCTAATTTAAGAGAGGTAGGGCATAGCGAATCTTCGCTCGTATTGAGCTGCCCGTCCGGGGAAGGACCTCCACCCTATAAAATACCGCAGCCAAATGACCTCCGGGTCGTGTTTCTGCTGGTGAGTAGGGTCTCCGGAGCTCGTGGGGGGTTAGGGTTGGGCCGGCATGGCAGTGGCAACTGACAGGTAACTAACCAGCTTCTTGCCAGTTGTCACAGCGACCCGGGCTTCTCTTTGGCTTTCCATCAGGCGTAGGGAAGCCATTATGTCGAGCTACTATAAAAAAAAAAAATAAAAAAAAATCCTGGTGGAAAGCGAAAGAAAAGGCAAGTCGCTGTGACAACGGGCAAGTAACTGGTCAGTCACTTGTCAGTTGCCATTGCCATGCCGGCCCATAAATTGCTTGTTCGCGCCCCGTTTAAAAGGAGGGAGGAAACACATGTACTGGAAATGAGTTTCACATGTTCCCACCGCTGGACATACGAGTAGACCTCTGCCAATGACAATTATATCCATTTGTTACCTTGGTAATATTAAGCCATTCCACACCAAGGGCATACAAAAATGCCCGCAAAAGTGTGCATACCTACTTTGAATTTTAAACTGCCCTCTTTGGTTTTTCGTAAAGTGATTGATTTGGCTTGTCGCAATATGGGTTTTCTATTGGACGAGGAGAAACTGCACTTATACTCGTATGTAGTAAAAAGAAATTTCTACTACAAATGCCGCATCAAATTCTCCCCACTTTCACACATCCCAGTGAACCCAGTCGTTTGAACATAAGAGAGTGAGTGCGGAACCCTCTTCCTGTAACTGCTAGAACAACTGTTTGTTTGTCTGTCCGCGGGAAGCTCGTGTGTAATATTGTTATGCATATTCTTGCCGAGATAATACGAGAAGGTACCTACTAGAGTTCGGGGGTAGCGGTAATATTGCGGTGGTAATATAATGGAGTATCGAAGTTTGTGAGTACAAGTCGTATTTCTTGGTGGCGATAATTTTTAATGATGGTTACTTAGGTACTTAGTGGATTAGAACTTTCAGTTTATTGTTTCAAAAATGTTTTAGTACAACGAGTTCTAGAGTAGATACCCCTTCTCGGCAAACATAGTGTGGAAAGCTCTCAGGCCAGGTGAAGCGACGATTTGCGCAAGATGGCTGGCAAGAGCTAGATGCGAGAAGCCCATGATCGAGCAAAGTGGTGAACAATTGGAGAGGTCTAACTATGTCCAGCAGTGGACTATAAGAGAGGCTGATGAAGATAAAACTTCGTAAAACAATTTCTTTGCAAGGAAAATATACAACAAGCTCAACATTAAAAATGAGTCAGTGTTAGGTACTTGTATTTAAATTGAATTAAATCCTCTAAAACCAAGTTTGACTATAATTTCATACATTTGCATATTTATTAAAACAGCCCTACGATGCCAAAAACTAAAGTTCGTCCCATGTTTGGTCAAATTTAGCTTCCAACTATTCAGTATACCAAACGACCAATTGGAAAATTCTACGCTAAGCTCTATACCTTATTATGCCACTGTGAAATCATATTCAGAATAAGCAATTACTTCGGGCTAGTAAGCAAAGCACTCAATATGCCGACCCGCCTGCACCTACCAATATGGATATTACATATTTTACTCCGGACCTTTTCATATTTTTTATCCTTCGAGCGAAATAGTTGAGGGATGTTAGAAGACGTCTGGAAGTGACAAGAAAATACTCTTCAAACCGCAACTTAAACACTGCGGTCGATATCCGTACAGACTGTTTATAAATGTTTTATTGTTATACAATGCTAAGATACAAATTGGGTTTTGTACCAGTTAAATGCAAAATTCACTACGAAGCAGCTAACAGTCCAGGAGATACCTATTGTTGTTGAGAAAGTCTTCTATTTTATGATTGCTCCTTTTCATAATAATGATTTCTTTCTTCTTCTTCTTTCTTTTCTAACCCATGTTGTCCCACTGCTGGGCAAAGGTCTCCCCCAAACTTTTCCAAAGTTCTCTGTCTAAAGCCAGAGCCTGCCATTCTTCTGATTGATGAACCAGATCATCACACCATCGTTTCTTGGGCCGTCCCCTTCGGCGGATAATGATTTCAGGTACGATTTAAATTTAGAGAAGGAGATAGATAAGATAAGATATAATCATCAACATAGGTCTACTGAAGTCCACAGCTGGACATAGGCCTCTCCAGTAGTTCGCCACTTAGGGCAAATATCTGGAGGATATACACAAAATCGCCATGCTGGGCAAGCGGGTTGGCGATGTCCAGCTGTGGACTGCAATAGGCTGCCTGGCTTCCGTACGCCTGATGGAAAGCGAAAGAGAAGTCCAAGTCGCTTACAACGGGCAAGTGACTGGTCAGTTACCTGTAAGTTGCCACTGCCATGTCGGCCCAACCCTAATCCCACGAGCTCCGGAGACCCTACTCACCAGTAGAAACACGACCCGGAGGTCACTTGGCTGCGGTATATTATAGGGTAGAAGTCCTTAAATTATTGAATGTAGGAGGTTACATCATCATCAGTGAATGTGGTACATCTAGATCACCTAATTCTGTGTAAAGTAGCCATGTTTCGAGTTGCCCGGGGCGGCGAGGTAATAGTTAGGCGGGGCCGCGCGTAAAGCTGCACTACGGACATCCCATTTGTAGCGCCTCCAATATTATAACAACATATTTCGGGTTTTGTTACACTTCCTGTCTTGCTTCAGGTAAGTAAGCTTGGGTACCTATCGTCTTTTCGCTCCAAGCCACCACTACCACCAGGCTCTGGCCACCGACTGGTGGTATAACTGTCGCAGTCATCTGGTTGAATCTCCTATGCAATTGAATGGCTAGCGCGTTCATTGAATGACGAAATTCAATTGAATGCATAAAGGACAACTCGTCAAGTTATTGATTGAAACGTTCAACGTCTTGACTGAACGTCATTTTAGCATAGTCGTTAAATGGGTAAAAGCTGACTGTGTAATGTTTAATTTTTCTTTAAATCTAATCAAAAAACATATCAACACTGTTCATATCCTTTTGATCATGTTTGACGCCCTAGTCTAGTCATTCAATTAAATGTCGTCATTCAATGAACGCGCTAGCCATTCAATTGAATAGAAGATTCAACCAGACGACTGCGATATAACCATCACGATTGAAGGTGTTGCTACATACCACAGGCCGATGCCTGTGGTCCTGCGATCGACCAAAGTGTCTGACATCTTGAGAGGCTTATGTCCAGCAGTGGATTACGGGTGGCTTGGAGCGAAAAGATGTTGGATGGCACACGGTCTAACGTCCTTAGATACGTATATTAAAACTTTTTTGTTACGACCTCTATTTTTTATTAATGACTGGGTCGTCGGTCATTTAGCCTACGTTGCGCTTCAGGTATTTCAGATTTCTCTGCTATAATATGCGTGTATTATACATATCGCACCAAAATCCATTTCGGGGGTTTCCTTCGTTTCAAAATCTTACTGCGACACATATTAGGGACGGGCATGAAAAGCGATTTTGTTTTATACTATGTAGTGAAATCGATTCTACTCTCGACCCTGAACAAAAAATTCAGGGTTTCATTCATCACCATCATCATTAGCCTATCACAGTCCACTGCTGGACATAGGCCTCTCCAGTTGTTCGCCACTTAAGGCAAACATCTCGAGGATATACCCATAATCGCCACGCTATGCAGGCGGGTTGGCGATCGCAGGGCGCAGTTTCTCGCTCCGATGACGCTGCTGCCCGTCATCGGTCTGTGGTATTTCGCTACGCCGCCAATTGTGATGGTTATACCGCCACCAGTCGGTTGCCAGCGCCTCGTTTGTTATTCGGCAGGATGCGCCACGGGCAGGTGAGGTTGGCTTGGAACGAAGAGATGATAGGCCGCTCCCTTACATCCCAGGGTTTCATTAACTCGTAGTATATTTTTCTCTTCTTCTCCCTCGTAATAAAGATCCAAGCTAGCAACACACACAGCCCCATTGTCTCCCGAGATGACCGGAGTCCATATTTGTTGGGCTCAATTCAATTTACACACAATCTTACCCTCTTTAGAATATTGAGTTTTTGTTGCAAATTCCCGATAAATATGTAGGGTCCCTTTCAAATGCTGTTTTTGCGTTAGCATTCAATAACGGTAATAGTTGAGAAAACGATTTGATTGAGGTACCTACGGTAGAAAAAAAAATGAAATAGATAGGTAATTAATTATGGGAATAAGTGAATATTTCTTTTTAGTTTGCATAAGTTTTTAAAATCTGTATTGGATATACTATCGCATTAGGTTAAGTTATCCCTGTAATGGCAGTTAGCTTTAAAATAAATAACTATTTATTAGGTATTTGCTTAGGCTGTTATTAAGAATATGAATTTGAAATATAATGGTACAAATTTTCTTCTTGTGTAAGTTGTGTAATAGAGATATCAACTCATAAAGAGTTTTTTTTAACCGACTTCAAAAAAAAGGAGGTTCTCAGTTTGATTGTTTGCCAGGTCCATTTCTGCTTTGTCTTTTGTAACATAAAGAAAGTAGTAAGCTAATCCATGGGTATTAAGAAAGTAGTAAGTAGTTAATACCGATGGAATCGTTTAGAAAATTTATCAAAGAAAGTCTTCAAAATATATAACACTAATTTGTTCTCACACATAGGTTTGCTATCAGCATGACCTAAATTTTAATTGATAGAGAATGCTCCTAGAGTTAAGTTAGCGTTTGTGCAAAAAGTAGGTATTTAAATAAGTAAATATTTATAACACTTAGTTTTAAATGTTGGTATTTGTGAATAAGATTTAATGATACTCAATAGAATCTAAATATCTAATGATGAATTTATAAGCACATAGATGAGTTAATTTAACTGTGCATAAGACATTAATAATTACTATCTAAGTATGTAGTATAGTATAGTATCAGACAACATCACATACATTGCTCCGATCCCAAAGTAAGTAGCGTAAGCACTTGTGTGATGGGTATCAGAACAACGAAGGTACTACAAATAAATACTTAAAATACAAATATAACACTAAGGGACGTTCTTTCCTAAGTTATTAACATTTTTTTTTATTATACTATCAATTCCAAAACTAACTAAAAGGCCGTGTATCAAAACACTTGTTTACCCCATCACAGTCGTGTAGCGACAAGTCGAGCACAGCCCATAAAACACGGGCTGCCGAAGAGACATCCCCTCTCCCCCCACTTCCGCACGTATGTAAACGAGTTGTGTCGAGTTTCAGAGTGTGATTTAATGACGACAACTTTCAGCGAGTTTGTTCTTTAAGGGAAAGGATTGGTCGCAATTATGTATTATAAAAATAAAATAAAAATTGGATTCGTTGAGAGAGGCACATGTCCAGTAGTGGACTGGTCTAAGCTAATGATGATGATGATGATGTGTGCATATTGGCGCAGACGACCTGTTTGGATCAGTGGTAGCGAACACTGCCTCTGTCTGCCACATACAGTGGTCGTGGATTCGATCCCTGCACAGTGCTAATGTTTATATGCTTGAACGAACATGTATGTTTGTGTTAGTCTGGGTATTTACTATGTATAAATGTATTTATTTACAAAAGAAGTATCTATGTAAGTTCCCCTTTAAATATCTACATTACATTGAGAGAGGCCTATGTCCTGACCGATGAAGGCTGATGATGATGATAACTAGATATCTAGTAGTCATAGTACAAGCTTCGGCTTAGTTTGGGACTAGGTTGTACTGTTTGGTTAGCATGTTTAGGTTATTTATTAATTTACAGTCAGGCCAGAATGGCGTTGGCAACGAATGATTTGGTTACTCGTTCGTTGCCACGGCGATTAGGAAGCAAACTAGGACAAACCTTTTTTATAGTAGCTTGACATAATGACTTCCCAACGCCTGATGGAAAGCGAAAGAGAAGCCCAAGTCGCTGTGACAACGGGCAAGTAGCTAGTCAGTTACCTATCAGATGCCACCGCCATACCGGCCGATCTTATTTGACTTGACACAATATGGTACCAGCGTCTCTATCAAATCAGAAATTGACTGCAAAACGAATTGTATCGAGACACTGAATGTATAATGTTTTGATACATCTGTTCAACGTCGCTTCAATGCTATCCAAATCCCCACACAATCGCGACATAAGCAGTTTGTCTCGCGCCCAATCGCGACTGCGCTACAGCGACCGGCGCTAATATTTTAAAGTGTCCTGTCGTGTTCTCTCTGCTTGGCTCCGGCTGCATATTTCATCCGCCTGTCGTCGCCGCCACTGCGCGATACTATTCTGATAATATACCACAATGGAATGATCACAATTATATCATACTCGTACCACAATTTCTGTTTAAGGCTTGAAATATTGTCAACTTTATAGCAGGCGGCAGGAGATTTATCCACCAGGCTAGCGAAGAAGTGGAGTGATTTGATTACATGTCTAATTAGGGATTCGGCGAGGGCAAGTTACTTTGATGTGCTATAAAAAAACTAATACAAATGTCATAAGTACCTAAATGACTATGTGATATAGAATGAATATCTCAACTTCATTGTCTTTATGAAAACAGAATTTGACCCAAAACTAAATGTATCCAGACGCTGAATGCATCTGTCCAACGTCCCTTCAATGCTAACCAAATCCCCACACAATCGCGACATAAGCAGTTTGTCTCGCGCCCAATCACGACTGCGCTACAGCGACCGGCGCTAATATTTTAAAGTGTCCTGTCGTGTTCTCTCTGCTTGGCTCCGGCTGCATATTTCATCCGCCTGTCGCCGCCGCCACGCGATACTATTCTGATAATACGACAATGGGAATGATCATAACTCTATCATAACAGAAATATTGTTTGTCCAGCAGTGGACTGGTACGGGCTAAAGATGATGATGAAGACTTCTAAGGAGATTATTTATAATTTTGGTATATTAAATAATCTGATTTTGAAACCGACTTCAAGACCACAGCCACAATATATACATTTTTTTTTTGTTTGTTTTTTTTTCAAAAACCACTTCAATCAATTTTGATAAAATTGGGACCATCGCTGAATGATGGCCTACCAACCAAAACTAAAATCCATTCATAATTGGCGGAGAAATCGAGTAACATACATACAAAAAAAAAACATACGGGTCGAATTGAGAACCTCCTCCTTTTTTCAGTCGGTTAAAAAACCCGGCATTGCTGATTTCCATGTCCATGACTAGTAAATAAATAAGCGACGTCAAAATTCCTTAAAACCATAAAAAATATATGAAGAGTATGTTTTGTTGATAGCTCATCAAGTATATCAATCGATTTGACCGTTCATATCCCTATTTAGTACGCTAAGCAGTCTGATATTTAGATCGAAATGTTATATGAACAAAATACAATGACTACGAAAACGCTCCTCTAACACAGAATACGGCCGTCTGTCTGTCCGGCCGTTAGGCATCAGTTTGATTGAAATTTACTGCTATATTGTATCGTGGCAGCGCCAGAGGGCGCTAGTATACAATAAGGCACTTTGGTGATTAAATGCTATGAGCTGGCTATGAGATTAGTGTTGCACTGATAAATAGTTATGGAATTATGATTTTTATTACTCGTCGCGCTGGTATGGTCGGGAGTAGTAGATTTTTATTGGGTTTGGAAAATTCCAAATATTGCAAGTTATTACATTTCCGTCGTGGATTTTCAAATAAGGGCAAGTTATTTATAAACACATTTTTTGATGCACAAGGTGCATTAATTCCTTTTTTGTACACTATTTCGACTGTGCAATAAGATTAAATAAAAAAAATAATAGCGTCAATTCCGGCGATCTTGTACGCTTAACAATGATCGCAACGTTGTGCAACCATTGGCGCGGTCAATCCGATGATGGGTGACCAAAATTTGACACCGATTTCCTCCGTGCTTCGGAAGGCACGTTAAGCTGTTGGTCCCGGGTGCTGTCTTTACCAACTCAGATAGCAGTCGTCACATCATATCAGAGATTATGATAACTCTGACCCTTGTGCAATAAGTGCCTGTTCTACCTAGTTTTAACTTTTTAAGTCAATTGTATGGTGCGCAATAAAGAATATCTATCTATCATCTACCTATTGATACCGAAGATAAAACACCGTAACGTTCCAAACACGGCTTTTTTAATTTTCACAAGGTAAATTTTCTTCTTTTTCGTGAACAAAACCGCAACTATCTATTTTAAATCTTACAATAATCAAAATACATATGTACCTATTTTGAAACTAACTCTTATCAGTTGCTCATCTGTGTTTGAGTCAAAGGAATTACAGTGGGGTACCACCAAATTTTACCTGATAATATTATCTAGTACATTTGAAGCAATTTGGCTGTTACAAACTGAAGGAAGGACAGACGCACTTGTGCGTCGCTAATTGTTTCTATAAGTTTTCGTTTTTAATTTTTGAACGGAACCCTAATTATATAGGTACGAGTATTAACATAAAATCACAGTCACTTAGAGTCCCTTCACAACTCGTCATTTTTGAAATATAAATTACCTAAAAAATTAAGTAATTTTATGAAATGATTGTCAACTTACCTTCCATTCTTTGAAAAACAAATGCATTGCACTCTTGCCTTTTTTTAAAACGTCCAAATGTCACATTGAAATCTAACAGGGACTGGAGCCAACAATTAAATTATCAGTCGGATGGACATGAAAAATGTTGGCGAAACGCTAGAAGTTGGCTAATATAATTAAATTGGACAACGTTGCGTAGTGAGCCTGTCATCGTGGAGCGCCGAGGAGCTACGAAAATGTGTTGGAAATTTACAGGACCATTTTCCTTTACCTTATTAGAAAAAAACATTTGCAGATACCTGCAATCGATTGTAAACCACCCATCATCTTGTCGCTCCAAGCACCATCACCTGCTTGGTGCATCTTGCCGAATAACCTGGAGATCTGGTGGCGGTATAACCATCACGATTGAAGGCGTAGCTAAATTTCACAGGCCGATAACGGGCAGCAGCTCTCACCGAAACGAGGAGCTATGCCCTGCGATCGCCAACCCAAGTGTGGCGATTATAAGTAAAGCCAACAGATGTTTGCCCAAAGTGGCGAATTACTGGAGAGGCCTATTTCCAGGGTGGACTGTGATGTGAAGATGATGACTGAGAGGTCATATTGCAAATTCGTGAGACTATATGGTGCGCCTCTGGGAACCGAATGAGTGAATAGCGCACTGCATACGTGCTACTGTTCCACCTATACCTGTACTAAGTTCTATCGACTATAGTACCTTAAAGCATTTCCATCTTGCCCAGAACCATACACCATATACCGCCACCAGTCGGTTGCCAGAACCTCGTTTTTTATTCGGCAGGATGCTCCACGAGCAGGTGAGGAAGGGTTGGATCGAAAAGATGATAGGTCACTCAATCACCACAAAAGGACGGGCTCGATGGCTCATTTGGTAGTGACCTCTACCTTCTGAGCCCAAGGGTCGTGGGTTCGAATCCCGCACAGTAGCAATATTTGTGTTCAAGAACAAGTCTGTTTGTATTGGTCTCGATGTTTTCTATGTATACTATGTATTTATTTACAAAAAGTAAGTATCTAAGCAAGTTTATAAGTTGTCTAGTACCCTTAATGCAAGCTTCGGCTTAGTTTTGGGCTAGATGGCGATGAGTGGCCCAGTGTGGCATGTCTTGTGTCTCTATACATAACATAAACAATACAAATAATAACACTGCAGCGGTTTCTTACTAACTTCAAGTCACCATTTAGGAGATTGCCCTGAGCTGTCACATATGCCGAATCGCTTGACACAGTTGTTCCGAGAATATGGACTCAGTGTCGCCGTGTTGTATCTGCGTGATAGATTTATTGTAGTGGATGGAAGAAGCTTGGAAAATGTTACATATTTCCCCTTGAATGGTATTGCTTAGACACTAAGAGAGTGGATATTGGAACGACAATAATTTGACAGACAATCCGTATAAACCACCCTCATTTCAAGCCAAACATATTTTATTTTATTGACAATAAAATAAAAAAAAATAGGTAAAAAAAACCTCTTAAGAACAAGTTTTTTTTTATAGTTGCTCGACATAATGCCTTCCCAACGCCTGATGGAAAGTGAAAGAGAAGCCCCAAGTCCGCTGTGACAACTGCCAAGTAACTGGTCAGTACCTGTCAGTTGCTACTGCCATGCCGGCCCAACCCTAACCACCCACGAGCCTCGGAAACCCTACTCGCCAGCAGAAACACCCGGAGGTCATTTGGCTGCGGTATTCTATAGGGTGGAGGTCCTTCCCGGACGGGCAGCTCAAATCGAGCGAAGATTCGCTATGCCCTACCTCTCTTAAAACCTCTTTTCATTTTAACTTTAAGCTTTCGCGTTGCATAATATAATAATATATATATATATATCTTTTCATTTTGTATGCATTGTCAATCAAACTGAATATGCATACCGAATTCAGCTCAATTGTTGAGTTGAGGGCAAGTGCCTTAAAATTTAGTTGTATCATTCCACCCGAACCAAACATACATTGCAATTTATATAAAAGCTTGTAAAAATAGTATAACGCAAATATTATTATGAAAAACCATAAAACCTAACTGCACATTAAAAAGAGGAAAACATGCCCAGAAGAATATTGTCTAAAACCAAGTAGCAAACCAAAATATCGCAGGCATGGAGTAGGGACCAACAGAGGGTCACTTAGTCACTTGCTTGTTAACTTCACCATGTTACCACGCGAAATGTTACCTCAGAAAGATTCGTAGGTGGCTATCAACTTGGTCCCCGCCTGCGATGCTTTGGTTTGCTGCAAAATTAAAAAAAAGGTTATGCAACGCTATATTTGTCTTTTTTACTGGCTCGGTGGCTCAATTGGTAGTGACCTCTGCCTTGTGAGCCAAGGGTCGTGGGTTCGATCCCCACACATTACAAACATTTGTGTGCATGAACATGTCTGTTTGTATTGGTCTGGGTGTTTTCTATGTATAATATGTATTTATTTACAAAAAAAAAGTATCTAAGTAAGTTTGGTCAGGTGGAGTGATGTCATCCAGATAGCTCTTCTTATAAAAAAAAAGTTTATCAGTTGTCTAGTACCCATAGTACAAGCTTCGGCTTAGTTTGAGGCTAGATGGCGCTGTGTGGCCCAGCGTGGCATGTCTTGGGTTTATTTATTATTTATTTTATTTACAAGTTTTGATTTTCAATGGATACTCTATTCCATTAAAAATTCCACATCCTACGCATATTTTATCGCGACGCAAACTGAACAAGATTGGTCAGTGGTCCGGCGCGTTCGGGCGCATTCGGCGCAATCTGCGTCGAGTGCCGGTAATGAATTGGCTGGCCCGTGATTGATGCGGCTCAGCGCGTCATCCGCTAATGGCGGTCCGGGTGGAAGCACACACTGCGCGGATAAACGCCGCTGTTAATTTGTCAAAATAAAAGAGTCGATTCGAGAGCTTCACACCAAAGCGAATTCTAGGTTCTTTTGATATCATATAAAAATACATTATATAGCTTTCTATTTTGCTATTTTCTACCCAAAGATTGTCTTAAGGATACTACTCACTAATTTTTCTGAGTAAAAAAAAACATTCTTATCTCAACATCACCATTAGCCCTATTGCAGCCCACTGCTGGACACAGGCCTCTCCAGCTGTTCGCCACCTAGGAAAACTTCGGGAGGATATACCCATAATCGCCACGCTGGGCAAGCGGGGTTGGCGATCGCAGGGCGTAGCTTCTTGCTCGGTGACGCTGCTGCCGTCATCGGCCTGTGGTATTTAACTACGCCTTCTTTCGTGATGGTTTTACCGCCACCATTCGGTTTGCCAGAGCCTCGTTTGTTGTTCGGCAGGATGCATCACGGGCAGGTGAGGATAGGCTTGGAGCGAAAAGGTGATAGGGCGCTCCCTTACATCCCTTACATCGTAAATTATTATCTAAGATTGTTTATTGTTTAGTTAGTTCGCTGCGTTTTCACGACACAGTGTGTACCATTATCAAGGGTGAGCTTGCGTTTCATTACGTAACGAAATATGATTCACCGCCGACCGGTGAGATGGAAAAGACGTTACCGGACTGGCTGTTTTTCTAGCTGATGTGGCAATTTCGCTATGTCAGTCGGTGAAAATAAATATATACGGTCGAATTGACCTCAAGACCCCAAGTCATATCAGAATACAACCTTCTTATCATGGTATAGGCTGGTTCGGTGGCTCAATTGGTAGTGACCCCTTCCTCTGAACCAAGGGTCGTGAGTTCGATTCCCACCGGGACAAACATTCGTATGATGAACACTTGTGTTTGTTCCGTGTCTGGGTGGGTGTTTATATTTGTATTTAAGTACCTATTCATTTGTGGTACCTTCGTTGTTCTGTACCCATAACACAAGTGATTAAGCTACTGACGTTGGGATTAGAGCAATGTATGTGTGTTGTCTGATATTTATTTATTTTATTTATTTATAGTACATAGTGGTAGTTTGTAATTTTGACGATTTGTAAGTGCTTTTTTTAATTTATGCGAATGAAGATTATTTTGACTTTGACTTTATATCTACTGGGTAAAATAGACCACTACCATACTACTATCACTACGATTATGGATAATGATGATGGTGGAATCAATGGTTGAACTCTAAGCCGTCCCTTAAGAGCCGTTACGCACTGTCGACCTGTCGCCGGCGACTCAGTCTCTTGGCGACCAAAACAGAGATAGGCTACTGACGACTAAGTCCCTATTTAAACTATAGTAAGTCACAGTCAGGCGACTAGTCGACAGTGCGTAATGGCCGTAATTAGTCGTATTCTAATGTAATGAAAAATCGTTTTATAGATTTCACTATCCTAATTCGTTAATTTCCCGTGGAAAAACAATGATTTAAATGCAGATTGATGCATGACCGTTGTCTGAAAGTATGTCAGAAGTATGCATTATATTAACCCGTTGAAGCTTATAAGTAAGTAGGTCGTAGTCGTAAATACGTCGAAGACAAGAGATTATCTATTAAGTTTTAAGTTTCATTTCTCGGCAGTCAAATAACTATAAAATTAAACAAATTCACAACCATTAAAGTTTTGGCCTGTAACCCGATCTAAAAATATGAACTCTATCAAACTCCCTTAGTGAAACCCATTCACATAACCATCGCAAAGCCTACCGCGTATTGTGATAGCAAATGGCGACAGCAATAAAGTGTTCTGACAACCGGAAGCCGGTTAATTGGCAACCCTTGAACGCCTGGGCACGGGTAATGATAGGAGGAGGGGCGCCCGCCCAACAGCCTTCGGTAGCCGAGAGGAAAACGCACTCTGAAATAGACCTTACTGCTTTAACTTAAGAGGCAGCATATTACTTTACGGAAGATACAGTGGTGGAAACTATCGTGTTAATTGACTGTTCTTCATTGTATAAAACCGAATCGGTATTTTGTTTAAAGGGCTTCGTTTCTGAATGAGATAAGATGTATAAGAATTTGAAATAAGATGCAGCAATTGCTTTTGAACATGCAGTGGTTAAAAACTTTTTTGTTAATTAACTGTTTATTAGATAATACTGATCGGTATTTTGTTTGGTCACATCGTAGATAATCCTTATTTTACTGAGTTTTTAGGTTTTTTAAAAAGTTTTTTGATAATCTTACATTTTCTTTGTAGTTAAATAAATATTGCATAGTATACATACAACCTAGGCGGTCTTACCGCTGAAGTAGTAGTCTCTTCCAGACTAAAAGTAATTAATTTACAAGAGGGTTTAAATCGAACACACATATTACACATTAGCAAATAAACTGTAATTTACATTTTGAACCTTTCTTTTTCAACTGAAACCCTGCTGTTCATTTATAAGGCCTTTCTTCATTATAAACAGACACCTCTTAACCCTTAACCACCTGACATACGTCTCACAGACGCAAGAAAATTTAAATCGCTAATATTTTGGCGCGGAAAGCACGTATCAACTTGTACGTCCCTGTACCTTCTCCCCGCGTCCTTCAGTGCCGCGCAACCGCTCGTCGTGGTCGGAGGTGCGCGCGTTTGTCACTGGTGAGTAAAAAACTGTTGTTGTGCGTCTGTGAGACGGGTGGTAGGTGGTTGCGTGACTTATTTTGAAATCTTATTTTTGTTGGGTTTCAGTTTAAAATGGCTTCTGATAGTGTTATTGAACGTTGGTTAGAGCAAGATCTATCGGACGACGAAAATTTACCAAATGATGAAGGCAGCGATGTCGATGTGGACGTTGACATACAGCACGCATTGGAGGACAGTTGCAAATCGAATTCTGAAGGCGAAGAATCAAATTCTGAAGAGAATCATAGCTTAATTGTATGTCAACCTCAAGTTTTACCTACAGAACAAGAATATTCTTCTGAAGATGAAGTGCCTTTGTCACAAATGCGCTCCAGACCTCGAAAAAAAAACTATTTCGGTAAGAATCGTTTTCGGTGGTCTTCTGCTCCTGCATCATTACGCTCGAGAACATTGCAGCGTAATATAGTTGAAGAAAGAGAAGGTATAAAGCCAGCATACCGGAATGAACTGAATACTTCCTCTTCACCACTGGATATTTGGGAGAAATTTTTCACTGATGAAATGCTTGAAAAAATAGTTCGTAACACAAATGTGAAGATTCAAGAAATTAGACCCAATTACCACAAACAAACCTGTGTTCACGACATGGATCTTATGGAATATTACTCTTCTATACAGCTATATTCAAAGAAAATCATGAACATTATACATCATGCCTACAGTAGTGGACGGCACTGGACGGAATATATAGCTGCTCATGAGTAAAAACCGATTGGAAGTATTGCTGAAAACCTTCGATTTGATGACTCTCAGACCAGACTAGCACGTAGAGAAAAACGATCCGTCTGCGCCTATTGCCGATCTCTTTAACTCATTTATTAAACAATGCCAAGCTGTTTATGCAATTGGAAGCTATGCATGTATCGATGAAATGTTACTGGCGTTTCGTGGAAGATGCAGGTTCAAAATGTATATGCCCAAGAAACCTGCCAAGTACGGCATAAAAATACAATGCCTTACAGATGCAAGAATCAGGGTATCTTTTGAATGCCTATATTTACCTAGGAAAAGACTCTGATGGACTGAATTTAGCACCAGAATATCAGCGATTGAAAAAACCAAACTCAAGCTGTACTGCGACTTATTTCTCCTATAGAATTATCAAACAGGAATGTTACGACTGATAAATGGTATACTTCTATTGAGCTTTTAGATGCACTGAAGACAAAAATCTAACCGTTGTGGAACGAGAGGAAAAAACCAAAGAGAAATACCTCAAGACGTTACTGCCAGAGACCGTCACCGACCTGTCAATTCAACGAATAGTTATAACTTTTGGTTTCACAAAAGATATAACTATATCATCTTATGTACCAAAACCAAATAAAGCGAGTGATCACTGTGTCGAGTATGCATCATATGCCAGACGTAGATGATGTTACGAAGAAACCGGAATCATACTTTTTTACAACCAAACTAAGATCGGTGTGGACCTGCTTGACCAAAGGTGTATCAAATTATACTACAGCCCGTCGGACGCGTAGGTGGCCACCTAGCAGTATTTTACAGGCTGCTCGATATTTCAGCATCAAACTGTTACGTGGTTAGTTATATCTGCTCAAGCCCAGGACAAAAGGTTGAGAGCAGGTTCAAATTCATGAAAAGATTAGCTGAACGGCTCACCAGACCACATATGGAGCGTCGAGAAAATAACGTGAAGATTCAACGTAATATCCGAATCGCAATTCGGCGCATACTTCACAGCGGCAATGATTCCACCCCACCAGCTCTACCGGGTGAAGTGGTTCCGAAGGAAAGATTGGCTGGCTAGGAAAAACTGCTCACCTGCGACCCTAAAAAGAAACGCAGGACACAATACATGTGTTTTGAGTGTAAAAACCCCATTTGTATCGAATGCTCAAACAAAATGTGCATTCACTGTCGGAAAATCTATAAGATTGATACCCCTGCTCAATTTTGCAAAAGATGTTATTAAAATGAGTAAGTAAGTGTTGATTTTATATGTCTAGGTTGATTATTCAGATTTTATAAAAAGAAAGAAAAAAGTTCCTAACTAATGTGATTATTTTCATAGATCTCGTTTTTTGAATAACAATTTTTTAAGCTAGAAATAAGCGTTGGTTTCAAATAAAGTAAGATTTAAAAGAAAATATGTTAAGATTTTTGTGCGCTTGTTTGCTTTAAGAAATACTTTGATATGTATTTGGTTATTTTAATTCAAAAATCAAACCTTTCACCCTTAGATTTTTCATACGAAATTTCTTTTCACTTCACCGTCTGTGAGACGTATGGTAGGTGGTTATGTGACAAGATTATGTGGTAGGTGGTAGAGGGTTAAGATTAACTATTACTCGACTAAATAAAAACAATCGCTCGCTACCCGGCAGGAGCCCGCGGCGCGCCGAGATTGGAATATGCAAATACCAGATCCGAGTTTAACTTCGACAACTGTTGTGCCGGCTTAGGCTTGGAGCACATTAGGAAATATTATTATCTGGAAATCACAACAACAACATTGACATTTTTTTATTACTTTGGGTGGCCGACGAGCAAGCGGCCCATCTTATGTTAAACGGCTACCGCCACTCATTGACTCTACAATGAAAATGAAAATGAAAAATATCTTTATTCAATTAGGCTTATGACACTTATGAATCGTCAAATAATGCAAGTACAAACAACGAATCTACCACCGGATTCGGAAGGTCGTTTTCTAGCGAGAAGAACCGACAAGAAACTCGATAGTTTACTCTGCCAGCCAGGGGCACAGCTAAGCCGCTGCCTACCGTGAGGAAAAGAGTTCTCTAATAAACCCACGTTTGAATAAGGACAAGGTCGTAGCGATCGGGAAACACCGCTACTGGGAGCTCATTCCAGAGCTTACACGTACGCAGGAAAGAACGATCGTTGGAAACGAACAGTTCTTGAAAGAAAGGTTTCCAAATTGGATGGATATGGATGGACTCAGCCGCGGCGTCGAGTAGTGCGAAAATAAATAAATCAAATTTACAAAGTACCATTACTAGAAAAACACATAAGTCGAAAACCAGACACGATTTTTGCTGCAACGTCCAAATAAAAGGGCCTCACTCAGCATTTAAGCCGTGATCTAAGAAGTTTACTCTTTGCAACGCCAAAGTGGTACAATAATTATGTTAATACCAAATATTTTTTTTTGTCAATATTTGCAGAAAAGGACCACGCTCAAAGTCAACCTTTTTTTAGATTCTTGATTGTTACAAGTAAGTGTCGCTCCAAAAGTCAAATGTCATTCGGTTGTCACAACAGATCAATTCCCTTAGCATCCCCGTGCGAGTGTCGTATCGTGTGCACCCCCCTTGTAAATTAGTTAGCGAAGATTGTGGCCGAGATGACGCCGTAACGCGGTTTGCGCGGATACGCTACTGTTTAGCACCCCTGACGTTAGGCAGGGCTGCTAAGAACGATTATTTCGACAATAACTATATTGTACAGCAAAATGTGTACTATATATAGTTTTAAGGCAATTGTTTGGTGTGCAATAAAGAATATTTATCTATCTAAAAAAATTAGATTTTTTTAAATTTTATTTATACGAGTAACAGTAGCTGTAGCTGCCAACTTTGTAAGCGCCTTAGAGCGAAACTTATGTTCAAAATTTTATTTTTTTAATAGTATAATATTTCAATCTGTAGAAAAAAAAAATCAAATGACACACAAATCATAATTCTGACAGAAAGAGAGAGATCTGTCTCTCTTAGTTTTTTTTAAAATTTACATAAATATATTTCCGCGTGTGTGCCGTCGTGAGTGGGCCGCAGTTATTTTTTTTTAAGTAGCTCGATATAATGGCTTCCCTACGCCTGATGGAAAGCGAAGAAGAAGCCCAAGTTACTGTGACATCGGGGAAGGAACTAGTCAATTACCTGCCAGTTGCCACCGCCATGCCGGCCCAACCCTAACCCCCCACGAGCTCCCGAGGTACATACCACGAGATAAACACGGGACGAACATAAAAAACGAAATAAACTCTTAAGTTTATTTATATTAAAAATGAGACAACCCTACGTGTCCCAGCGTCGTAGCCTAAAGGGTTTCGCTCCCGCCAAATTGTCGTTTAAAAACAACGCTATTAAACAAACCGCGGCTGATACGTTTTGCGAACTCATAAATATTAAGCAGACACCACCACTGTGTGAAATGAACCGTTTCACAAGTCTATTTTGAGCTTATTTTGATATTAAAAGTGGATAGGTATAAGTCCTCACCTGCCCGTGGTGCATCCTGCTGAATAACAAACGAGGCTCTGGCAACAGATTGGTGGCGGTATAACTATTAACTATCACAGTTGAAGGCGTAGCTTAAAACCACAGGCCGATGAAGCAGCGTCACCGATGCAAAGAAGCTACGCCCTGCGATCGGGTTGACTGGCCACAGATTATGGGTAAATCCTCCAGGCGTTTGCCCAAAGTGGCGAACAACTGGAGAGGCCTATGTCCAGCTGTGGATTGCGAACAATGCGAGGCTGATGATGAGTCATGTGAGGGATGTAAGGGAGCGGCCTATCATCATTTCGCTCCAAGCCAACCTCACCTGCCCGTGGTGCATCCTGCCGAATAACAAACGTACGGCAATAACGGCTCTGGCAACCGACTGGTGGCGGTGTAACCATCACAACTGAAGGCGTAGTTAAATACCACAGACCGATGACGGGCAGCAGCGTCACCGGAGCGAGAAGCTACGCCCTGCCATCGTCAACCCGCCTGCCCTGTTAATTCGACACTGGTCTACGTGCACCAAAAGTAGACTATCAGATTGCGCGTTAAACACCCATTTGTTTGACTTCGCAAAATGTTGGATTCTGAAGTGAGAATATTACATTATCGCGAGAGACGAATCAGTGAGCGCGCGAGTTATACCGAAAGTCGGAACTCGCCGCGTTTCCGATCCGAACGTCTAAAAACTGCCTCTTAAGGCGAAGACCGGTGCCTAAAAAATTATTATACTTAAAGAAGTTAGAGGGGCCTATGTCTAGCAGTAGACTGCAATAGGCTGATGATGATGAAATAAGTTAGATAGAATTTGGAATATTTATTGTACACCAATAAGTTTGACTTAAAACAAGGCAAAGTATCATCAACACTGCTAACGTCCACAGCTGGACATGCCCTCAACCAGTGACAATTGTCATTTGGAGGGATATATTATGCTTTAGTCACTGTGTTTGTGGCGGGTTGGTGACCGCAGTAGGTTTTATTTGTACCCAGGTAAACGTTGCTGCCCGTTTCCTAACATTCCCTGAGTCGAATTCTACGTCACCTAGGGGATTAGATAGGGTGGTCCTCAAATGTGGAATCCACACGGACAACGCGCCTTAGCAAGTGTAGGACTTACCCACAGGTTGGTCAGGCGGTAAGGTGACGAATTAGACACCGGAATCAGAAATTAACAATATATAATTGCGATACAAACTTTACAATGGTTCATCAACTTATTAAATACATTTTTGCGCGCGCACACTTCTCTTCTTGTTTTGACACATATCTGTCAAAACAAAACGTCAGTGTTGCCATACATTTTTACTTAAAGATTAAACATTTTCTCCTATTTTTAAAGAATGTTATTATAAAATTGAAATAGATACATTTATGTAATAATATTTAAATTGCAATTGCTAACACAAGGAACTATTTAATTATGGTCATGCTCAGGTGGTATTATCTTGTACACAATACTGTAACACGTAATGACAGATTTTATACCAATTTGTAGTAGTACTATATAACTTGGCATCAACCGCCGCCTTAACCAGTCACCTGCTAATGGCTTATGCAGGCTCGCCGATGCTCGTCTCGCTAATGTGACGTCTCGCGTTCTCTCTATCAAATGGCTCGGAACTGCGTCTCGATAAACTGCTTTATGGCATGTGAGTGCGAGATCGGAACCAAATGATGGGAAGGTAAGTTGGTAATGTTTTCTCGTATTGCTTTTTAATGGTCATACATTGGTGTTAAATGATGTAATGTATCTTTTAGGATTAGTGAGGTCAAACAGTATTAAAGAAATAGTTTTAGTTAATAAATAATCAATAATGACCCAAGACATGCCACGCTGGGCCACACAGCGCCACCTAGCCCCAAACTAAGCCGAAGCTTGTACTATGGGTACTAGACAACTGATAAACTTATTTAGATACATTTTTTTTGTAAATAAATACATATTATACATAGAAAACACCTAGACCAATACAAACAGACATGTTCATGAACACAAATGTTTGTACTGTGCGGGAATCGAACCCGACCCTTGGCTCAGAGGGCAGAGGTCACTACCAAATGAGCCACCGAGCCTGCCTTAAAACCTGCCTGCCGAGTTAAAACTTGGATGGAGCGCGTTGAGAATCTGAAATTTAAAATATCCTAGGACACGAAAAATTTACATTGTGAGAGACCTACCTCTAGCAGTGAACATTTGGAGACCGTTGAGGATTGCTATTTATTATAAATTAAAGAAAAATCAAAAAAATTTCACCGACAGAAATAAAATATGTTACGTTTTCCTTTAAATGAACGTCTGTTGCGTCTAGGAGTGGAATGTATACGTAGTTTTCATGATAGTACATAAGGCCCCGATGTAGATTTCATGATAAGACATAAGACTCCGATGTAGTTTTCATGATAAGATCGCGCGTTTTGGTGACTTAAACATATTTGATTTTTTAGTGCCAGATATTTTGGCACTCTTGCAAATACTATCACGGCAGAAGGAAGAAGAATCAAGGAAGTAGGATCATGGTACAAACCCCGTTAACAGTTATAATACGCACGATATGAGTAGAAATTAGATTTATAAGCAAATTATATCATTACTAGCTGCTGCCCGCGGCTCTGCCCGCGTGAATATTATATAAAACATAGCCTATGTTTTAATCCAATGTATGTATAAGCTATATTACTGTGCAGTTTCATTAAAATCCGTTCAGTATTTTTTGCGTGAAAGAGTAACAAACATGCATCCATCCATCCAAACAAACTTTTGCATTTATAATATTAGTAGGATAGTAGGATTAATCTTTTTTTATTATAACTGTACCTAACTGTAAAACTCATCAGGTTGATGAGAGAAATACAACATTGTATGAGAGATACGTAACATTCAATACATTACCCGAAACACAAACGTTAAACAAACAAAAACCGCCCATATTTTAAAACCGATAACGCCACAAAAAACCGAAAACCCATTAATATCCGCAGACAATACAGCTTACTGAAAGCTTTTTTCAGGTCTCACCGGATGCGGGCCGCCGGAAGCTCCGGTCGCCATAGCAACCCGCTCAATTAATATTCGCAGATGAGCTTTCGCCGTCCCTCTCGTCCGTCATATGTCGGAAAGGGCGGGGTTTTAAAGCGAAAATTGAATGAACGATAGTCCGTGCTCCCGCAGGAAACAATACTCGAACCAGGGAATTAATGACTGCGCGAGGGAAGGCAGGGGTCGGCAACTGTGGTACGAAGTTTTCAATCTTAAATCTCTGCAACACTGGATCATCTGATTCTACACTGCCCAGCATTTACCATACAAAGACTGTTGCTTATAGATGGCCTACTAAATATTTTCAAAAAAACTGAAGAAATTCCCCGCCTTTTGCCATCTATATTGCAAAATCAAGAAACGTATGAACACATTTACACATACATTAAGAATACAATAGAGGATATTTGAAAAATGATTGAGAAATGAAAATGAGTCTTATTTCATTTATTAAAACAAGGAACATTATAATAAGAAAACAAAATTTTGATTAATTGGTGATAAAAATAGAAGAGAAGAGCTCATGATGTAAAATGAATGTAAAGGAACACAGAATCGGCTGGTATGGACTACGTCCGGAGCCGTAAAATCGTAATCAAAAAAAAAAATCTTAAATCTTTTAAATCGACTTCAAAAGGAAGGTTTCTCAATAATTAGACTATATTATATGGTTCCTTTTATATGTAAAACTAATCAGGTTGATGAGAGAAATACAACATTTTATGAGAGATTATGGTATCTTGACTTCGTCTTCTAGGTTGGATTGGTGTTAGGGTAAATGATAGACATCATGCGAGTATGGTGGCTCTATCATCATCATCATCATCAGCCTATTACAGTCCACTGCTGGACATAGGCCTCTCCAGTTGTTCGCCACTTAGAGCAAACATCTGGAGGATATACCCATAATCGCCACGCTGGGCAGGCGGGTTGGCGATCGCAGGGCGTAGCTTCTTGCTCCGGTGACGCTGCTGCCCGTCACCGGTCTTTGGTATTTATTCATATTCATTTATTCATTAGTATTTAGCTACGCCTTCAATTGTGATGGTTATACCGCCACCAGTCGGTTGCCAGCGCCTCGTTTGTTATTCGGCAGGATGCACCACGCGCAGGTGAGGTTGGCTTGGAGCGTAAAGATGATAGGCCGCTCCCTTACATCCCCCTCTATTGCTCTATATTGAGTGTCAATAAAATCAACTTAATACAATTCACAACTTATTATCAAACGCCAGCTCATAAACTGCTTTGTTTTGAAAGTCTGTCTGATAAATCAACAGTCTAAACCGCTGATTGTAGAAACCTGAAACTTATAAAACAAAGTAGCTTTTGTTGTCTGTCTGTCTCTATGTATGCTTATATCTCTATAACCACTCAAAGTATTATGATACGGTTATTTTCAATAGATAGAACGATTCAAGAGGAAGGTTTTCATGTAAAATATATGCATAGATATTATTATAATAAATACCCCACATGTGCGAAGCCGGGGCGGGTCGCTAGTATTATGTTATGGATGGATATGAAATAGAGGGCTAAGTTTGTGTGGGACTCCGTGATTCCTAGGTCCAGTCTACTTCAAATTTTGTACAAAAACATTTTTTAACAGAACAATGTTGTATGTTGTATGAACATGTCTCCATATGTCATATGGAGTACATGTTTCATATTTAATTTAAATATTATTCCTTAGCAATGTTTAAAAAGGAGTGAAAGTTAATTTTACGGTGAACGTGATATATGTATATGCAATAGGCTAATGATGATGATAGAATAAATATTATTTATTATCTTTTAAAGTAGACACGTAAATTGTTGCTGACGCCTGGCGGGCGGCAATATTTCAGGTGCACAATGGAGGCTGTGTCCGCGGCGGCCGCCTCACCTGCGACGCAGAGCGCGGCGGTAGCGGGTTCGATTACCGCCTCCATACTTTTAAATCACTCTTTCACTAGGAGGACTACTACTACTACGGGATAGAAAAAATGATATGTGTACGAACTTATACGAACTTAGACACTGTTTTTTGTAAGCAAATACATTTTTTGGTTTTTCCCCAGGATTATGTACTAAGCAAATATATTTTAGAAATACATCAGAGGAAGTATGAAAATGATACCAGTGACAGAGAAGTTGAAAGGGAACCGTCTGTCTTGGTGAGGACATATGACATGAGGAGAGTTGAGAGATTTTGACTATGACCATGTCTGTAATGAACATAAAGTGTGACTGGGTGGAGGGGGCGACGCTACCTTAAAAAACGTGGATGAACAATGTGAATGATGATATGGCTGAGAAAGGAGTGAATGATACCATTACGGGTCATGAATGAAAGAAGAAAATATAATGCCCAGTTCCCAGATAATAGGAGCATGGCAGACAAATAATGATTTTTGCAAAAGCAAATGCCATCCAAAGTGAAGCTACCAGATTAGAAAATCCCGTTCGATACCGATCTCTGTTCTATCTGTGCTCGCTGCTCGCTTTAACTCCATCGTCATAAAGGCCAAATTGGCTTGCGTCACGAAACAATAGGCATGTTTGAACATTTTCAGCGTATAATGAAATGGCCATTGGTGCTTTCCACTGCGCGTCCGGCGTGATATCAATTGGCTGATAAATTGTTAGCGGTTAGATGGCCGGAAAAGAATTGATTTGGATTAGAGAATTAGTGTGGTGTTTCATTGAGGACTTCGCACATACCTATTTTCCGAAATTAAGTGATCCCACGGAGAAACAAGATCACAACATAGCCCACAGGAGTTGTACCTAGTAGTTAGTACGCTGGCCATCTGAGCCGCAGAACCGAATAGTAAAACCAGATAAACGAGTTCTAGAGTGGATACCGTGTCTCGGCAAACGTAGTGTAGGACGCCCTCAGGCCAGGCGGAGTGATGATTTGATACGGAAGCCCAAGATCAAGTTTAGTGGCGAACAAATGGAGAGTATGCCTAGTGGTGCACAGCGAAAAGCTGGTGATGATGATGATATCTTTTTAGTAACCACAAAACGTGGATAAGAGCTAATAAAGGCTGAAAAGGGTATAATCATTCTTATTTACTTTTGTCAGTACTTGACGGTTCATAAAAGCTGATTTTAAGCCTATTTAATTATATTTTTATTTCTTTTCCTATTTCAAGAAAACGCAGGTCCTGGGTTCGAAATTCAGATGAGGCCAATTTACAAGTGTTTCGCCGGTTGTTCGGTGGTCACTAGCCAGAACTCTACTACTGGCTGAGAAAATGATCTCAATATTACTAATTCATCATCATCATCAGCCTATTGCAGTCTACTGCTGGACATAGGCCTCTCCAGTTGTTCACCACTTAGGGCAAACTTGGAGGATATACCCATAATCGTCACGCTGGGCAGGTGGGTTGGCGATCGCAGAGCGCAGCTTCTCGCTCCGGTGACGCTGCTGCCCGTCATCGGCCTGTGGTATTTAGCTACGCCTTCTATCGTGATGGTTTTACCGCCATCAGTCGGTTTGCCAGAGCCTCGTTTGTTGTTCGGCAGGATGCACCACGGGCAGGTGAGGATGAGGGTGATAGGTCGCTCCCTTACATCCCTTTTATTAATTCACGACAACAAAAATTAAAAAGGGTTTCATGAGTTTCTACTGGCGTTCTCTTTCGGCATAAGTCCACAGCTAATTGTGCCGCGGGGTAAAGACGAAACTTTCGCCCGTATCTGATCGCGGTTTGATTTGTGTAGTGGCGAAGCTTTGTCCCCGAGCCGTGAGTTAAGTGAGTTAATCGCGCGAAGTTTGTTCTCATCGCGGTTAGCGGTCTATCGGCTAGTGGGGTAATTATTGCGACGGGTTGAGTGCCGTTTGAAGACATTGTTATAAAATGTCACCGGAAAATAGCAATAATCGTAAGTTGATCAATTTCCTAGGTAATTGATTAACTTACGAAATATAACAAACGGTAGTTGAAATGTATTAATTAAACGCAATTGATTTCAGTAAATTCATGAACTTACGGTATCTGACAGTAATTTAATAATTTACGATTTTGACACAAGTAAAATCGTCCTCAAATGGTCCAATCGTTGCTCAATGCACTACTTAAAGGTGCACTATTACCCGTAACTCAATACACTTTTCCCTGATTGGTTGCCGGGATAACACCACGTGAGCCATTGAACCAATCAACGTTCACCTCACCTTTGTCCGATGATTTAACGGCAAGACCCCGTAAAATGATTAATTTACTAAAATACATACGTTAAATAATACATTTTAACTGCGCTTTATTATTTTCCGGAAGTTAATCAACTACCTAGGAAATTGATCCACTTACGATTCTTGACATTTTCCGGTGACATATATAAATGCAATGGGAATGTAACGGACCGACCTATTATCTTTTCGGTCCCTCACCTTCCCGTGGTGCAAATTGCCGAATAACGAACGAGGCTCTGGCAACCGACCAGTGTAGGTATAACCATCACGATTGAAGGCGTAGCTTAATACCACGGCCGATGACGGGCAGCAGCGTCAACGGAGCGAGAGGCTACCCTGCGGCCACCAGCCTGTCAGCCCAGCGTGGCCATTATTTGGTAAAGCCTCCAGATGTTTGCCAAAACTGACTAACACCTGGAGACCTGGAGAGGTTTATGTCCAGCAGCGGATTGCGATATGCTGATAATAATATAAATGCGAAAGTAACTCTGTCTGTCTGTCGAGCTTTCACGCGAAAACTACTAAACCGTATATAAATCAAGTTTACCCATAGTCTAGGGGTTGATAAAGACATAGGCTACTTTTTGTTGAAAAAAACGATTGGATATAAATGTTGCGGTCCTAGTTGGATAGTAAAAAATCTTATACATATGTCTTAGTTATAAAATTAAAGATGGTTACCCTAGAAAGACATTATTCTACGAAAACCGCGTTCGCCTCTTTTTGAGGATGTCTACTTTCATAAAATTAACTACCACTGAGAATAGGGAGCCAGCTCTGTAAATCTAAACGTACCTATTCCACATATTTTGTTCTCAATATCTCTTTAGTCCTCATACAGTCCCCCAAAAACTTCACGTTTCATTCTTATGACATCGTTTTAAAGTTCAGGACTGTATTCACAATCCTGCCGGCGACTGTACATTTGCTATGGCATTGTCAATATTTTATCTCTATCGGAAGTCGCACCGGTTTTATTTCTTGAATAAATTTATTCGAAACAATATTTTGCTCTCGTCTGAACATGCAAAATGTAAGAATTTATTGTCAACGGAAACTGGGACCGCTTTTTTGTTTATTTTAACGTTTCGAATGGGGATGGGGGGAAGTAATTAAAACCGTTTCGAATTTATCGTTGAGTTTTTTTTTCGTCGACAATATAGATTTTCCTAATTACTATTGATCAATCGTCGATCGTAATATTTGAGGACAGATACGGATTTGAGCCTATCAGGCTTCGATTATGGTTGGAAGGATGTAAATTGACTGATGTGTGGGTGTTTCAGAATACGGCCAGCAGTCATCGCCATTTATTTATCTAATCATCATCATCAGCCTATTGCAGTCAGCTGGACACAGGCCTCTCCAGTTGTTCGCCACCTAGGGCAAACTTCTGGAGGATATACCCATAATCACCACGATGGACAGGCGGGTTGGCGATCGCAGAGCGTAGCTTCTTGTTCCGGTGAAGCTGCTGCCCGTCATCGGCCTGTGGTATTTAGCTACGCCTTCTATCGTGATGGTTTTACCGCCACCAGTCGGTTTGCCAGAGCCTCGTTTGTTATACGGCAGGATGCACCACGGGCAGGTGAGGTTAGCTTGGAGCGAAAAGGTGACAGATCGCTCCTTTAAATCCCCATTTATCTAAATCTATACTTAATATTATAAATGGGAAAGTGTGTCTGTCTGTATGTTTGTCTTTCTTTCACGGCAAAACGGAGCGACGAATTGACGTGATTTTTTAAGTGGAGATAGTTGAAGGGATGGAGAGTAACATAGGCTACTAATTGAACGTGGGCGAAGCCGCGGGCACAGATAGTAAGTATAATAATAACTCAAAGTTGGCTGACTGACTGACTGGAATAGTGATCTATCAACGCACAGCTCAAACACTATACTCTTGTATGTGTGTGTACACATACAAGCGTTTCTTCTTTATAATATTAGATAGTCATAGTGTAGATTTATTAGTGTAGACAAATCTGTTCTCTGCATGACCCAAGGGTTGACTGGTAGAGACTGCTCCTAGCATCAAGTTCGCCTCTTGTATCATTTTGTGCAATAAAATTTAAATAAATAAATAGATTTGTGTTCACATAGATTTTTATCAACATTTTATTGACTTTATTCAAGTTACGACAATTTAGAGCTCAGAAAACCTACTCATCTTGCTACATCATAAACATTTTACGTGACAGACTGAGCGCTGTCCAAAGTTAGTTACATAAATAAAGAACTCTACAACATCTCAGGGGCCATGTTTGAAGACACTGCGTGACTTGATGGCGTAATAAAGCGGAGAGGAGCTGTTTGTCACAAGCACAATCAGTGAGAGCACATTCTCGAGATCTATAAATCAGTATCAGTACCGTTTGACATAGCGTAATCATATTTTTGGTTAAGGGGCAGTGATTACGACTTAAGAATAAAGAAAGAAAGACGCTTTTAAATTCTTAGTAATAGGGATGTTTCCAGGGTCGATTAGTCCGTATTTTAGATTATAAAAATATATTGGACATGTATTTTTCCTTTTTTCATTTAAACAAAAAATAATAAAGATAAAAGGCATCAAAATGTAGGAGTCCCACTCTCTGACGTCACGCGTAATTTTAACGGGCTACATCTTTGTTATTTTTGGTCTAATTTACTAATGAAAATAGTGTATTATATTTTTGAACAATCTACAAGACGACTTTTTACGGCAACAGGCCTATTTACTTCAAATTAATATGGGGACTTAGGTCCTTAGGTACTGAACGTTTAGGTTCTGACTAATCTAATATCTATCTATCTAAACTTTAGATAGATGGTTGTTAATACTTAATCTCGCATTGAAAACGCAATATGAAATCGTTTGTTTTTACTAATAGTAATTTGCTAATAGAAATTGAATACATGTAACACAGCGTTGTGGATCCCTTTGCTTGGTCCAAAGTGAGAAACAACCCCTAGTAGCTGCGGTAGCGGATAATTAATAATTCGAACTATCTACTTGTGAGACTGCTCGGACCTACATAGGACTACTAAAGGATCCAAACACGAGTTTTAGAAAGTAAGAATATACTCATTCGCACGATAAATGTTCTTTGTAACAAATCGCTATTCAAACAGTAAAAGCCGCGTTGATGTTAAGTCATGGAATGCCCTTCCAGCTCATGTATTTCCTTCCTCTTACAATCCTGGGTTCTTAAGGCTTTCAGGGTAAGAGCGACACGCTGTGGGTTTGCCCTAATGTGCCTGTCGACCTAACATTTGGACCTCACGACCGCTCACCATCAGGTGGAGTGAAGTCATCCTGAACGCTCTTTTTATTTAAAAAAAGGTGATGATGTGTCCTAGTGTGGAGCATGCTTACTTAGATAAAGCCTCGCATTCTCTTTAGTCTTAAATATTTCCAAGTTACATTCAAAGAGAGAGGCAAAAAGTTCCTGTCTGATGTATCTAGAAAAAAAAAACGATTTTTGTTTAAACAGCAAAGTCAAAGTCAAAGTCAAAATACCTTTATTCACATAGACTTAAAATAAGCACTTATGAATCGTCAAGTAAAAATAAAGTAAAAATATAAAAAGTAATGTAAGAATGTGAATAAAAGCAATTTAAAAGAAGCTACCGCCGTGTTCGGAAAGTAGATTTCTACCGAGAAGAAACGGCAAGAAACTCGGTAGTTACTCTTTTTAAATCGCCAATTGTTACATGTTTTGGTATTACAACATTTTTAAATATTTTAAAGTTAAACAATACAAAATAAAAGTTGAGTCTATACAATGCAAAGTTTACTATGCAGCAGCAGTCCAGGAGATGTCGTCGTTGAGGAAATCTTCTACTCTATAATAGCCCCCTTTTATAAGTAAGGACTTCATGTATGATTTGAATTTATGAATGGGCAGTTCAACAATATGTTCCGGTAACCTGTTGAACATTTTGATACCCAATCCTACAAACGACCCACCCAATCCAAAACTCTCGTCTTGTACCTACCCCTTAACAAATTCTCTATAATCTTGCTCCGCGGCGTCACTCCATGCATCAAGCTAATGTGATGGCCGATTTATGTGCGCAAATCGAACCTTAATGGATGACGTTCAATTTAATTTTATAGACGCACCCGTTCGAAGGAAGTGATTGGGGAAACGCGAACGCAATTCATATTTATATCAATAGAAACTGGTGATTTGGAACCAACTTAGGAAGTTTGGTGCTTTTCGGTTACGTTATTGTGGGTGTATTTAAGTAGCAGTAGTGCATTATTATGAGCCTGCAAATGTCCACTGCAGGACATAGGGTTTCACCCATGACAATAGGCTATTATGGCTAAAAATTGTAATTAATCCGTCTTTTAGCTTATTCAAATATAAAAGACACGTATTTTTCCTTTTTTCATTCAAATAAACAATAGCAAAGATAAAAGGCATCAAAAGTTAGGAGTGAGAGTCTTTGACGTCACTCGCTCCCGTAAAAATGCCTCACCGAGTGACGTCACGCGTAATTTCAACAGGCTATAACTTTGTAATTTTTAGTGTAATTTACAAATAAAAAAATACGTGTCTTTTATATTTGAATAAGCTAAAAGACGGACTAATTACAATTTTTAGCCATAATAGTCTATTATCATTTGGGGGGATTTGCCTTAGTCACCGCGCTGGGCAGGTGGGTTGGTGACCGCAGTAGCTTATTTGTACCCAGGTAAACGCCGCCGCCCGTTTTTTGATACTCCCTAAGTAGTCTTAGAGATGGGGTGGTCCTATTCTGAATCTGGAAACTATCTAACCCAGGACACTTAAACCTGCGATTATAACTTAAAAGTTTTTCTGTAATAATTCCATTGCCTGAATGATCCCTAGGTCGGGAACAAAAGATTCAAACAGAATAATGTTTTCTTTTTATAGTAGTACGAGTAAAGCATAGTTACCTCCAGCTTGATGGAAAGCGATAGAAAAACCAAATTACTTGCGGCATATAAAGTATTTTTGATATTACCAAGGATTATTGTAATGCATTTATTCATACCAAACCTAAAATCATAAACCCCAAATTTAATTGAGAACCCGCACCGTAGACAATAGATACACTTCCAGATACAGCTTCCTTTTCAATGAAGGTGCACTTTTTAAGGGTCATAGGGAACAATTTGTTAACAAAGCAAGGATACGGCGTCTCCACGGAAGGGCCTACGAAATATTGGGACCCTTTTGTCTAGGGACGGATGCGGAGGAAGTGTGCTAGTTTTGGGCACTATAATTTATGGAACCTTTTGTACGGACTAAGTTAAAACTGGCTCGGTGGCTCATTTGGTAGTGACCTCTGCCTTCTGAGCCAAGAGTCGTGGGTTCGATTCCCGCACAGTACAAACATTTGTGTTCATGAACATGTCTGTTTGTATTGGTCTGGGTGTTTTCTATGTATAATATGTATTTATTTACAAAAAAAAAGTATATAAGTAAGTTTATCAGTTGTCTAGTACCCATAGTACAAGCTTCGGCTTAGTTTGGGGCTAGGTGGCGCTGTGTGGCCCAGCGTGGCATGTCTTGGGTTATTTATTTATTTATTTAGCTATGAAATTTCAGTTATTATAAAAGAAGGTTTAGTTAAATTTTATCAATGGTATTATTGATAGTGGTAGGCACTTTTGTACTTTAAATATTTAAAGAAGGATAAAAATCCTGACTCTACCCTCCATCATCAGCCCATTGCAGTTTAATGCTGGATATAGGCCGCTCCAGTTGTTCGCCACTTAGGGCAAACATCTGGAGGATATACTCACAATAGCCACGCTATGCGATCGCAGGGCGTAGCTTCTCGCTCCGGTGACGTTGCTGCCCGTCATCGGTCTGTGGTATTTAGGTACGGCTTCAATTGTGATGGTTATACCGCCACCAGGCAGTTCGTACTTTTAGTACCTGATTTCGCCTGATACCTGAAACTGGCTGTTCATAAATTTAAGTCACAAAGGAACTATTACAGTAGAACAAATTATGAACAATTTTTATTTACATAAACACAATAAAGACATATTTTACTTGGCGATTCATAAGTGCTTTTTTTTTATAAAAAGAGCATTCAGGATGATCTCTCTCCACCTGATGGTAAGCGGCCGTGAGGTCCAAATGTAAGGTCGACAGGCACAATAGGGCATACCCACCGCACCTGTCGCCCTTACCCTGAAGGCCCACTGAGATGCCGTTTCACGCCCCGCCTAAAGAACCCAGGATTGTAAGAGGAAGGAAATACATGAGCTGGAAGGGCATTCCATGACTTAATGGCACGGGGCAGGAACGAGGAACTGAACCTCTTGGTGCGCGTCACCATTGTATGTCATTAAATATATTTCCTATTAAATATATTTCTGTCATTAAATATATTTTCTTTTCAATTCTATGAACGACGACATCTAATATTTATACAGTTCGGTAGAACAATTCACCATCTCTATATTAATAAAGTAGCAGCCTTTGGCACACGACATTCTCAAGTAAATTCTGTACAGCGAGTAACATATTTTAAGCCCATTCTTCCACTCCGTTTACAAATTACTTTAAAATATACGAAACGGTAGTAAGCCGTATTTTAATTTTAAGTTATTTTGCCTCCGTTTTGGCGAATTAGCAGATGGTGCCACAATGCACGGGATAACCCTAGCACTTGATTTATGTAGCTTGATTTGCATCTACTTGTTTGGGTTTACATATTATTTTATTTTTCTATTACACTTTTACATTACCGCAATAGGTATTATTTTGTACCTGGGTATCCGGTGACGTTGCTGCCTGTCATCACCCTGTGGTATTTACGCTACGCCTTCAATAGTGATAGTTATACCGCCACCAGTCTGCTGCCAGAGCCTCGTTTGTAATTCGGCAGGATGCACCTATTTTAGGTGTTAACACTAGAAGTGAATTTATATAATTTCCGCCATCATTCGTAAACATACTAAACTTAGTCCCGGAACTCCCACACACTGGAGTTTAAAATTGCTAATAAATTGCCAACTTGAACGGGCGCAAGACGAAAGTAATGTATTCAACGAATATTGCCTGAAAGGCCGCTTATTATTTTCAACTTAGAGAAAGGTATGTTCTACTTAGCACTGGGCGTAGGAACTAGCTTTTGTAAGATAATATAAGGAGACTAGCAAGTAATAATAGGTATTTTAACCGACTTCAAAAAAAAAGAGGTTCTCAATTTGACTCTTTTTTATGAATATCTTTTTTTTATGCAAGATTCGGTAGACGAGCTCATGTGATGCCCGATGGTAAGCAGTCAACACTGCCCATGGACACCTCATATCGAGTTCTGGGGTCGCTACCGGCCTTTTAAATAGCAATACGCTCGTTTCTCCTAGAATTGTGATCCAATTTGGACAATTCCTTTTTTTAATTGAAAGGGTGTACTTCTTAGTTGGTCTCATTGTCACCATCATCGTTTTTTAATGTATCAGGTCGTCATAATGAAAGGAAATGTATTAACCTAGTCGCGCCGTCACGGCGAGGTGTGTGAGACTCACTCCTCTCAAAAGCTCCCTGTGTTTCCATGGGCAACATTTTGCAGGGATGGGACAGTGTCACCGAAGCAAGAAACTACGTTCTGCTATAACCAATCAGCTTGTCCAGGGTGGCGATTATGGGCAATGCATCCAGGTATTTGCCCAAAGTGGCTAAAAACTAGAAATGGTTATGTCCAGCAGTAGACTGCGATAAGCAGATGATATGATGTGATGTTCTGAAATTGGACCCAAAGGGAACATGCCAGTTAATGCCAGCCGCGGCGGCATACATCCATATTAATTTAAACCATATTTCACCGCATTTAATTCATATGCTAATGGCTGGCTCTGTCAACCGTTGTTATTTTGCAATGAACTTTATTTGCTAGTTTCCGTTCCGCTATTAGTAGACTATTTCGTTGTTTGTTTGGTAATGGTGTGGAACTGATAAATAATAATAAATAACCCAAGACATGCCACACTGGGCCACACAGCGCCACCTAGCCCCAAACTAAGCCGAAGCTTGTACTATGGGTACTAGACAGTTGTCTTGTACCATAGTTTATCAGTTGATAAACTTACTTATACATAGAAAACATCCAGACCAATACAAACAGACATGTTCATGAACACAAATGTTTGTACTGTATGGGAATCGAACCCACGACCCTTGGCTCAGAAGGCACGGTTCACATTGAGCCACCGAGCCAGTCGATGTACTCGTAATTGGCTTAGATCTAACACAATACACACTACATTCGTTCGTTATTAAGTTACCTAAAAAAATATTATAGGATTGGCATGTCAGAATGCTTAAAAGTCTTTAAATGAATAGAAAAAAATAACCATGGCATACCTTGTCCAAGATCACGGTACACCAAGAGACAAATACTCCCACAAATCCTCACGCGACAATGGACTGGTACAGGGTGTCCCGACACGACCCAAGAGAACAATATTTTTGCTAGCGCGCCGAACCGTGCGTAATTCAATAGAAAATATTCATATTGGGGACAGCGAGCGACCCTCGTGGTGTTAAACAGGGTGCTCCGTTTTGATGTAGCTTAGATTTGTTTATTTTATTGTCAACTTCAATTGTGATGATTATACCGCCACCAGTCGGTTGCCAGCGCCTCGCTTGTTATTCGACAGGATGCACCATGGGCAGGTGAGGTTGGCTTGGAGCGAAATATAAGCCACTCCCTTACATCCATAGGCGTAGCTAAATACCACAGACCGATGATGGACAGCAGCGTCGCAGGAGCGAGAAGCTACGCCCTGCGATCGCCAACCCGCCTGCCCAGGGTGGCGATTATGGGTATATCCTCCAGATGTTTGCCCTAAGTGACGAACAACTGGAGAGGCCTATGTCCAGCAGTGGACTGTAATAGGCTGATGATGATTGTCAACTAGTGACCCGCTCACGTTTCATTTCGGGTGTTTCAGATAAACATTTTAAACTAAATATAGCCTTTGTTACTCAGTGATAATGTAGCTTTCTAAAAAAAAGAATTATAAAAAACGGACGAATTTTTCCTCTTTATAATATTAGTGTAGATTTAATTACCTACGAACTTTTGCAAACGATTCAATATAAAACTAATTAATTTGTGAAATAAAACATCCTTAAGGTTTCCGGATTTAGAATAGGATTAAATTAGCACTCCATCTCATCTCGCAGAAGATGACTAAGAGAATTTCAGACAACGGACAAAGAACCACAACCAACCACATGACACAAACTGTGTTTTGGACACAAGAAGTTTGGGATGCAACACCCTGTATCTTCAAAGACCGCTCGCAGACGCTGCGATGACGGATGCGGGCAGTAACGCAGACGGACCGCATCTGAATACAGTGCGCCGATGCACTTTGCTACTGCAAGCTTGGGAACTATGGTGTGTACCTATTACGATTTTTTTTATTTTTACCCAACTGCCGAAGAAAGGTGGTTATGTGTGTATGTTCATTTCTAATCTATGACGTGTCCTACAGCCAAACGTGATTATATGAATGACATTATTATCAGCAATCTACGGCTGAGCTGGATATAGGCCACTTCCATAGATCGCCACTTTGCTCGATATTGGGCTTCTGGCATCCAGCACTTGCCAGCCGTCTTGTGCGAATCGTCGCTCCACCTAGCCGCCGACCACCTGCCGAGAAGCGGTACCCATTCTCGAACTCCTTTACTGCAATGGTTATCGGTTCTGCTAATGTGACCAATCCACAGCCACTTCAGCTTATATTACTAACTAGCACCAAAACCTGTCCACTAGCCAAACCGCCCTCGCTTCGCTTCGGGTTGTTTAGGTTGCTATGGTAACGTTTCCAATACATGTCAGTTTGAAAGATAGCTTTTTGGTCATTTTTTCACACCTTTGGTTACATTATTAAACTTTTAGCACGGATCCGTAACGTTTTTATAAATATAATATATAAAACGTTACGGATGTATGTTCACCGGGGATAATGTAGCTTTCCGACAGTGAAATGAAATGAAATGAAATGAAAATACATTTATTGGAGCAAATCTACAATTTGGTAGGTCACTTGAATCTAGTTACATGGACAATAAGGTATGCATCCAAATAGGCTGCCACTCAGCATTCGGAGCCTATTCATTTTAAACAAACAAACAAACAAACCTCTTTATATTATTAGTGTATATCCAAGGATTTTTTTAGAAAACTTAACGAAGTACTTTTTCCTTTTTTTTTAAACTATAACGCAAAGAAATACAACTCCATACTGCCAACACATTGACGAGCGCATAATCAATGGAAAGCTCAATATTTTCCGCTCAACCGGCGCTGTACGGCGAAAGTGATAAATATGTATTTCTGAACGCATTTACAAGATTACAATATTAGCGAGCGCGTCTTCCTCCGCGTCATTACAAATGATAAATAGCGAGCGCACTTCGATAATCAAATTCAAATTTGGAATCTGCTACCCCCCTCTGCTCATTTTGGGGTTCCGAAATTGAATGGTCAACTAAAATGTCATTTAGATAGTTTTGTTGCGTTTTTATTTTATTTATTTAGGTATATTATCATCATTATCAGCCTATTGCAGTCCAATGCTGGACATAGGCTTCTCCAGCTGTTTAACATCTGGAGGATATACCGATATCGCCACGCTGGGCAGGCGGATTGGCGGCTGAGCGCAGCTACTCGCTCCGGTGACGCTGCTGCTCGTCATCTGTCTGTGGTATTTAGCTACGCTTCAATTGTGATGGTTATACCGCCACCAGTTGGTTGTCAGCGCCTCGTTTTTTGTTCGAGGATGCACGGGGAGGTGAGGTTGACTTGGAGCCAAAAGATAAATAGGCTCTCTTCCATCCCAGGAAGTTATTATTATTATTTCTAAATTATATTCGGAAAACCAAGGCTTACATTTAATAAACTTCTGGTAATTTGGAAGGAACCTAAAGTATCACTAAAAAGTCTACGACTCACAATTAGATATTAAAGTGAAGTTTAAAGTTTTAAAGTGCCTGAGGTAGTTAAAGACAACGAAGAAACAATAGTCTTGCAACCGACTGATGACGGAATAACCATTACGATTGAAGGCGTAGGCCGATGACGGGCAGAAACAAAGCTTTTTGAACTACGAAACGAATCAATGGAATCACTGAACCAATAAATATACGGAACTCTACCCAAGGCGCACGTCTCCCGCCCGCCCAACTTGTATTATTTTTTCCCCGACAACAGCGTACTCCGTCATACAGCCAGCCTGTTTTCTATTGTGAGAAGATTGTGGCTTTATTAGCCGTGAACCAACGGTCTCTTAACCGATCCGTTCCGGCGACACGTGACCCGGAACCGATTCTCATACAGCATTTGTATGTGTTGTATGGAAATGCGTGGGGTGACGAGATAACCGGGTTATTGATAGGGATCGCTTTGATTGAATTAGGAGTGTCGCTGTTTAGGAACGGGTGAGATAACAGATTTTTTGCGTATTGGTTTTTTTTTATCGTAATCATAATTCTATCGTATCGTAACTCTATCGGGCGTTTTAGGCGTTTGTTATAAACATGTGGATATCAGAAAACATCACAGACCTACATTGATTCGGTCTGAAAGATATGAATTCATGCTTAAAACTTTCTAAAGGACCTACTAAATCATCCATATAGTCGGTACTGGTTTTTCCTTCAAGCTGTAATGTCACGCTATAAATTGAGGACTTCCTGGATGACAACATTTCCTAGATGGAGCTTTCAAGTTTCTGAATTTTACTTTGTTTTATATAATTTTAATGAAGTATGAATGATGTAATGTAAGGGATGTAAGGGAGCGACCTATCACCTTTTCGCTTCAAGCCATCCTCACCTGCCCGTGGTGCATCCTGCCGAACAACAAACGAGGCTCTGGCAAATCGACTGGTGGCGATAAAACCATCACGATAGAAGGCTTAGCTAAATACCACAGGCCGATGACGAGCAGCAGCGTCACCGGAGCAAGAAGCTACGCCCTGCGATCGCCAACCCGCCGCCCAGCGTGGCGATTATGGGCATATCCAGAAGTTTGCACTAGGTGCCGAGTAACTGGAGAGGCACCACGCTGGGCAGACGGGTTGGCGATCGCTTGGAACCGACTAAGACCGTTGGTGTAAATTGTCTGGCGTTTCTATTAATTAATGAATTAATAATTAATTCTAGATAAGACTAGACGTATACAAAATAAGCTTCCTTACCCAAACAAAGGCGAGCTCGAGACGTGTCCGACCATCGTAACCAATGAATGCCCTACGTATGTCGTCCATTGTACAGCCCTTATGTCTCTGCGGGAACTCGGTTATTAATAACACCCCTTTGTTACTATTCGTTTGTATTTAAATTAGCCTTAAGTTGGTCTTTGTCTTTACAGAAATGTATGTTTTAGTGGGGTAATGCTGTTTGTAATTAGTAAAATTCTTAGTGATTCTGGTATTTTTTGATAACTACCTCAATTTCCAGGATTTTCAGTTAAGTCACTAATGTACGTTTGCAAGGAAAAACGCTATTGAAATAGTTTTCAAGTTTGATATAGTCCTCAGACTAATATTTTTCTAATAAGTATAACGAGTACCGAGATATTAAGACCTTATGAGAGTGATAGAAGAGTTGGTGGCTAAAGAAAGAACAGTGCCAAAGGACCATTATGAAATGAAATGAAATAAATGAAAAGAAATAAATTGAAAATAAATTTATTGGAGCATATCTACAATTTGGTAGGTCACTTAAGTCTAATTACATGGACAATAAGGTATGCATCCAAATAGGCTGCCACTCCGCAATATGATGTTATTAAGACCAAAATGTATCACTTAGTCTGTTATACAGAATTTAAATTTTGAAAATCCTGTAGAATCTTAGTTTCCAAAGAAGAATATTTTGTACATAACACATATCAGAACGATTCAATTTGCTAGTTTCTTGTTACAAACCAAAAAAACCGAACATCTTAGCTAAACATGCGTGCCTATTCACTGTAAAAAGATTTTACAGTGAATAGGCACTTATTGATTACACAATCACCATATTCGTCCTTATTATACCTTTGTAACTATATTTTATAACGTCAATGAATCTTTATGATATAAATTGCTCCCAACTTTGAAAATTTATAAACAACTAGCAGTGCCCGCGACTTCGTCTGCGTGGAATAGATTTTCATCCCCTATTTTATCCCCTTGGGGGTAGAATTGATCAAAATCCTTTCTTAGCGGATGCCTACGTCATAACATCTACCTGCATGCAAAATTTCAGCCCGATCCGTTCAGTGGTTTGGGCTGTGCGTTGATAGATCACTATGTCAGTCACCTTTGAGTTTTATATATTTAGATAACACTCTGTTTCATTCAATAAAAGAGGCACACTTAACACCTAACTATTCGTACTAACTACTTTTTTATTTAGTACATTTTTAACCGACGTTAAAAAAAGAGGTTCTCAATTGGACAGATTTTTTTTGTTAGTAACTCCATTATAAAAAATCCCCATTCATCATCACATCCATCACTTGACAGCTACCATCCACATCCAAAATTCTGCACCCCATGATTCCCATACTGATTCTCCACGGCAGCCCGACCAGCGACTCCAAACTAACATACATTGCAAATTATCCACCCACGATGCGATGTCTATGGGAAGTCTGAACATCGGCTTTCACAAAGACATTGGCCACGCGTGTTTAGACACGCTGGATGGACTAGGGTGGGGGAGAATGTGATAATTGGGTTAGCGTATTTTAAATGCGGACAGTGCTATTGTTAGTAAGGATGGAGTTGTTAGTTGTAATGCAGATTGAAATAGAACAGAAATTGTCTTAGTCTAAATTTTGAGACAAGCTCTTATAAATTACCAACTCCATATTTTTTTTAATAAGGAGAGCAATCAGAATGACTTTACTCTACCTGATGGTAAGTGGACGTGAGGTCCAAAAGATAGGTTTAGAGCTCTAGCAATACATTGGTGTAAACCGCATTCAATTTCATGCAGTAGTTTTCGTGTGATGCGCATTGAAACATACAGGTAAAAATTTCTCCCATTTTCCCAACACTTCGCTTTACTGCTCTGCTCCTATTGATTGTAGCGTGATGAAAAGTATACTATAACCTGCCCAGGAGCATGAAGAATAATTGTGACAAGTTTTGTTGAAAGTGCCAAGCTTAGTTATTTTGAAAAAATATTTCATGTACAGAATTGACCTCTACAGATTTATTATAAGTATAGATTACCAAAACATATCACAGTGCGTATGACGCATGATGGCTTCATTCCGCACCCCAAAATAAAATTCGTAACGCCACGCCAAGTTAGCAATTTGTTTCGGAAGCGAGACGTATTTAGCGTTCACATTAATGTATGGATGGACATTGTGAGAACATCGGATCAAATGTTCGGCTATTAATGGTAATGGCTGTACTGTGATTTGATTAGCGTAGTTATGTTAATTCGATTATCTGATGGCAATAATGTATTATTGGGACTCGATTGATATAAACTTGAGTCTGATAAAAGTTGTTCTACTTTTTTATATTAAGGATTCGTCTGAAGTAAAGTTAACAAAGGGAACACAATTCACTCTGAAAACAGGTGGGTTACCTCAGTCATCATAGCGATACTGGCCCATGGCCTAAGATGCTTTTTAACTTGTACTATTCTTTTACTTTGTACCTATTCTTCTTCTTAAAGTGCCATCTCCTGCCGGAGGTTGGCTATCATTAAGGCCATCCTAACTTTTGAAACAGCGCGGTACAGGGAAATTGTGCTCAAATTGAACCATGTCCGGAGATTCTTGAGCCCTCATGGCTCACGTACGTCTTCTTCCTGGTGGTCTTTTACCTTGGATTTTACCCTGTATTATGAGCTGGAGCATATCATACTTATCATTGCGGATTACATGACCAAAATATACTAATTCTCGTTTCTTAATGGTGTTTAAAATCTCCACTTTCTTTTTATTAAAATGATACATGTCATGGAGCTATGTAGGTACCTATTTTAATTATTTATGATATTTAGATAGGTACTAAACCAATATCGATAAAGTCATATTCAGCCAATAAAAGTGTCTTAAAATAGAATCGCTTACTTCTGAAACATGAAACAGATAGCAACATAATTTTGAAAAATACCCGAAGGGAAAATATCAAATTTAAAAAAAATTTTAAATGGCAAGGCAGAAGTAACTAATTAGATGTAATAAATATAGAAACACAAAATACTTCTTATTATTTTTATTGATTGATTCCTACTAGAATTTTAATTTATTTTATTTACAAAATAAATACTTAATAACAACTAATATTGCACATAGAGAATATACTTAATCAACAACAATAATTGAACGAAACAGGTGATAATTTTGGAATCGTCATAGTTCAAATATTTACTATGCATTATTAATCAACACTGAATGCTTTAAATACAACTGTGCACCAAAACATTTTGAATACAATTTGCATTATAAATTCATTTGTGGATAAGTGAGCCCCCGTTGTGGGAGTAATATTGCTTGCTTTTCTTATTGAAATTCTGTGTAGGGGACATGTCATCCATATCCCCCTCTTTGTCCTGGTGAGCAGTCATGTGTCTAGTCAAATGATGCCTTTCTCTGAAACTTTCGTTGCAAACCGGACATTTTAGTTTCTCCTCCCTCTTTCTTCTAGTAGGGTCGACAGTCGATTCACTTTTGTGATGCGTACGCATATGATACACGAGGTCTGACGTCATGCGGAAACTAACACTGCATTTGGCGCACACATTTTGTGCCGGCAGCGAGAAAGCGGCTAGAGTTGGCGGCAAAAGTGTACTCAGCAAGGCCGCTGCAGGATTTGCTATAAGCGGGTTCACAGGCTCCCTCGGTGGCACTGGGAACTTCATAAAATCAGGATTCGGCGCTTGGAAGTTTTGCACGCCGAACGGGTACGAAGAACCAGCTTGCAAGTACGGTATTTCAGGTCTGAACGGTAAAAAGTTAAGTTTGTTCGGTGACATCTGCGGTGTTTTTGGTTCCGATTGCTTTTCTGAGTAGTCATTCTTGTTGAAACTTCTTTGTTGCATTGTCCCCGATTCTGGGTAATTAGGAGATGAGGATGGCACAGCTTGAGTTTTAAAGAAGTTGTTGCCATTTAAAAGGTGCGCCGGCGTTATTAAGTTGTTAAAAGCAGGATTTTTGTTGAAAGAACTTGATGGTGGACTAGATGCAGAAAGCGGCGGACTTACAGAGTTCTGGTAGAGAAGATTATCAGGACTGACGGAAGGATTCGGTGATCTAAGACTGTAGTTGGAAACTTTTGTGAATGCGCTCTTGGGAGACATTTCGGATGCTTTATCGGAGAACCTGTTCTCGTATCTCGCTCTTGTTTGCATACTGATTATTGTGGGATCGTCGAATATTTTATTTTTGTATTCAGGAAGAAATTTTGGTTGTCTTGCTGCACTTTCGTTTGAATTAGGCCGGCTTCTGGAGCGCTCCGAGTTTTCTGAGTCACTACAGTACACTGTTTTGCTCGGATACTCGTCGGTGCCAACGTCGATGTTGATATCGGATCCGAAACCCGGAGATATATTATTATTCACACGGATGCGGTCATCGTCCTGGTCTTTGGCATCCATTGTATTTTCGTTGGAGTACTCACTTTGCTTGTAAATCTCAGCAATTCTCTTAGATGGCTGCTCCCACTCTTCATTGTTGAAAAGCTGCTTGGAGACCCTCAGTTGTCGCTCCGGTTGCTTCTGCCGAAGTTTTTCATCAGGCATCATCAGGAACGCCACATCAAATGACCTTTTTGAAGTCTTTCCTTGGTTCACCGGAGTAGAATGCATTTCGGTTTTAGAAATTTGCGAGGTCCTAGCACTTTCGATACTCAAATTAGTTTCTTTTGAGTCGGGCGAAGCTTCTTTGTAACTTTGATAGCTGTTTTGAACGTCCATTGTCATTGTTTTCTCATTTACTTTGACGCGCACAAACTAAAACTTTTCACACTTATACGCGCGGTTGTTGAGAAATTCGCGTGCGTACAATCCGGCGGCTCTATCGCGAATGCGAGGGTAACATAAGGGTGGAAAATATATAAGTGGGGTTTGATCTACCCTTAACAGAGCCTTTGAAGTGAGAGGCGTGGCCCGATCGGCCAATGAGCGTGAAGCGAGAGGCGTGGAGGCGTCTTGGCGGCCAATCAGAGGGGCTCGGAGCGATAGAGAGCAGGAGAGCTAAATCACCAGGTCAAGATAATAATAACTGCTGCGAATTGAGAGCGCATTGAGTTGTGGTAGGGTCAGCGCGACAATAGCGCTGTGATATTGAAATCCATGTTTTCTTAGCTGTGATAATGTAGCGTTAGCATAACAATGGTCGTGATTAATTTAAATTTAAAATGTTTATCGCGTGCATTTGTTTAATTCACTATTTGCGGTATAATAAGGGCGAAAAGTACCTATTAATTAAGTAGGTAATTGTAAAAATAACTATTAACCATTTTATTTTCGCTTTTTTATTTATGAATAAATTTAGAAAGCTAAAGCTATTTGAACTATGCGATATTTTTACGTTCCATTAAAATTGATACTTGATTAGTGGGAGTCAAGCGTGAAATGTGTGGTTTTAATTATAAATGATTATTTTTATCAAGTATAATCGATTAAATTATTGTAAAAAAAATTTTAAGTTATTTTATTACAATTCTAATTTTGATATAAAAGAAATAAAGATAAATTCTAGGTCATACAAAATTGGTAAATATAAAAATTCATAAGTCTTGTTTCTACTCGAATAAATACAAATATTAGACGATAACACTAAATATGATAATATGTGGAACTTTCTTTAAGCGCGAAACTTTTTCCCGCAATTATTTCTTATTTATCTCATACAAACACAGCCGTAGAAAAACTCCGTCGATTATGAATGCAATAAATATGTTTTATATGTCGCATAAAAAATAATACGTCTCTCGTTGTGGGCCTAACCCTCGACTGTATGGATGAGATTGCGAATAATGCTATTAACACAGACGCTTCTTCTCAAATTGATATCCTGCTAGCTGAAAAAGCAGACAAATCTGAACCTTACACTCTGAACAATAAGGTCATATTTAATACAGGTACAGCCAAACCAAAAGAGGGAAAATTTATCAAAGTAAACAGTACCCTATTTCTGAAAGTAGAAAGTGCATTTACGAGTACCAGAATCTTTATAGACAAGTAAAAAGTAGATCCAAATGAGTTCTGTTCGGTAGTCGGTAACGATAATAAGATAGGCCCAGACGTTAAAGGAAAGCCATTTGTCAGATTTTAGCCATTTTTTTCGCCATTCGTTGGCACTCAATGAAAATCTGTTCCATTTATTTTTGGGGAGCGCTAATGAGATTTTTAAAGCAGTGTTTTTGGTTTTAATTACGGATTTCTTGAAATGTTCTTGATCTTCATCTATTTTAGGGTTTGTTTAATTAACAGTAACTATAAAAATGGTTAAGTAAGTTGGAGCTATTATAACTACAATAAAGATTATAGTTTAGAGCTGCCTTTGGTTATGTACATGTTTGGAGAAGATTTATTATGATCGATTAAGGAATTGAAAAAATATGTTTATTTATTTATTTTATTTATTTAAACTTTAATGCATAAAATGGTACAAAAGACGAACTTAATGCTAAGAGCATTCTCTACCAGTCAACCCTTGGGTCATACACAATGGAATTTAAATTGTCAAAGGATGATAATCGAATCGATATTTTTTTCTCAGCATAAAAGCCGAGCAGAATTTAATTGGGCGAATTATGAACATGTGAATTGAGATCACTCCTATCTCAATCAGACCGATCTCTCGGGAGAACAAAACACAATCGAATCTCGCGATGAATATTACCAGTCGGAGGACTAATCTGTCGCGGACTCAATCCTCCGGAGTGCAGAGCAATCGAAGTTGCAGACGCGACCTCTGCCCGCCGGTCATCAGTCAAACGTCGTTCGTACAGTGTCTTGTGTTGCAAAGTGTAAGGATTGTTTGGGGATAGTTGAACGGATTGCATGGATAGTTTATTATAAAGCTGAAAACAATAGTATTGACGAATGAAAACCTTCGAATCACCCGCACATAAAAAAAAAGCAAAATTTACTATGGTCAAATTTTCTGACAAACAATGACTCAGTAGGCCAAATCCAAAAAGTTGGCGTAACCCAAGCATCGGAAAGCACTTCAAATATGTATTTTATCCTAAACCTAATTTTGTGTATAAAGTAGTTTTTAAGCCTTTCTTCATTTTTATATCTTCAATTAAGTTTATTTTACATTATCATGCTGGAGCGACTTTTTAGAAACAAAAATATTCAGCCGACTTTTCAGTTCTGGATTTTTTCTGCAAAATCCGTCAGCTGATTTTAAAGTAAATATTTGCTACACATAACAACGACGTAGCGTATTGAAATATACATTTCCAAAACCAGTCACTTTACTCAAACCCTTTATCAATTGCAACAACACCACTTCCTCGCAAGACTCCCTCCTCTCAACGCCGACACCCCTTTATCCACGCCACGTGTGTCGTGATCAGGCCACGTGCCGACAATTACTTATCAATACCAGCCTCCGATTGATTCATAAAGCGGCTTAAGCCCAATAAATTAAGATTTGTTTGCAAACACCAAGATAAGAGATTATTAGATGTGGATAGGATTTGTTCCTTTTTATTTTCGAGGTGTATTATTTAACTACCGTATAAATAGGTAAGCCTAGAAGGCTTTCAGTGATTTCCTTTATCAAATATTTGACCATTAAGTACATTTGGTGGTATATTTTTTATATTTCTAGGACTTCTAATGATAATTTTTGTTCATCTTTATTTGACTAGGGTATAAACTTAGTGCATGAAACCAAGGCTTCGGCAACCTCTACTCTACACAGCTTTCGCAGTCCATTGCTGGTCATAGACCTCTGGAATCGTTCGCTACTTTGCTCAATCTTGGGCATCTAGCTCATGACAGATATCTTACACAAATCGTCACTCCACTTGGCCAGAGGGCGTATTACGTTTGCCAAGAAGCGTTGTCTACTCTAGAACTCGTTTACCGCAACAGTTATCGGTTCTGCGGCTGATATGGCCAGCCTATTACCACTTCAGGTTGCTAATTCAATGAGCTATCCAAAGTATAGAGTCCATACTCCATCTAGATGCTTCAAGAATAGGAACAAGAAATTTCCAAACGAAATTTTCCTAAAACTGATTATATCGAGTTTCCAACGATCGTTCTTTCCGCGTACGTGTAAGCTCTGGAATGAGCTCCCAGCTGCGATGTTTTCCAATCGCTACGACTTGTCCTTCTTCAAACGTGGTCTAAAGAGAACTCTTTCCTCACGGTAGGCAGCGGCTTAGCTGTGCCCCTGGCATTGCAGAGTCTATGAGCGGCGGTAACCGTTTAACATCAGATGGGCTGCTTGCTCGTCTGCCACCCACAGTAATAAAAAAAAATCGAATCCTCCAATTTAATTGACTACAACCAAAAGATTTCCTGAGCATTCACTTGTAGCGCGACATCCATCAATCGGAGCAGGTCGTTTGCCACGATGTCACCGGAACATTTGTCGCTAGAACATTTGTCGCCCCAGTAATAAGATGTCACGTCACGCGCCTGTATCGGTAGATTGATGAATCGATGTTAGAAGCAGATCGATTCTTTATTTGCTATTTGCTGCCACTTGACTGTTGAATAGTGATGGTCACGTGACTAGTGAGACAAACGGGTTTATTGTCAAAAAATGGGACGCAATAATCCAAAATCAATCCTCGGTACTCAATTCATGCATGCTACTTTAGATTTTTTTGTCAGCTGATGATATTTTACTAATTAACGTAATAAACGTTAGAACAATGCAGCAAAGGCTAATTTGAAAATAAGTTTAGTGAAACTTTTGAAAATATAGTTTAGAGTCACAAAGTAATAAATGGTAAAAATCTTATCTTTAGAATAGTGTATCAGCCTAAGATATTACTGTAATTTTAATCACAAAATTATTCTTATAGAAAAGTAGCCACTCACATGACTAACGATTTTCATTTACTAGTCTGTAAAACTAACTACATTTTAGGGTAGTTTTCTCCTCCATATAAATCCATATATTTACCTGATAAAAATTTTTCGTAAAACGCACCCAATTTGTACTACTCATTCGCATTTCCAACCAGCAGATTACCCCACAATAAAAACAGCACCTGTACGCCAAACGATATTAAAATATGCTTAGCCGATAATACAGAATAGAGGACTAATACCGACCTACCATATGGTGTTCAGTTCGCCAACAATAGCCCATAATACATCGACATGGACTACAATCATCCCCTTTATACTTTCAATAGTGTGCTCTCGTAGATCAGTCACCCCATTAATTGTCAAAATCGCATTGAGTTCCCCATCCGCAGCAAATTCAACTATATTTTCATCCGTATTAAGTTTCAAATCGTCCGTGCTTTCGTTTTGATCTACAAGTCCGTTTATTGTAGTTTCGTCGCGTTTAAAACTTGGACTGGTGCTTTCATCTAGCACACTAATAAAGTTCCCTGCTTGTGCCAAAGTGAAACTTATTTCTATGCTATTAATGTCGAATATCGTATTTATAAAAATATCATCCGTTTCAGGTTTGACCTTAAAATTATTTTTAATTCTTCTACAATAGACGTAGAGTTCAATTTTATACAGCACGGGAGTTAAAGCCAGTTCAAACGCGTAATCGCAAAGCATTAACCAGAATTCGGTGCGCACTTGTTTATGAATTTTTAGACCATATGGTGTAAAAGCCGCGTTGGACAATGCGCCCCCATGGCGGTGCCCCGTCACCATATGGGATGCGTTAAATGCACTTTCAAGAGAATCGTATGGAATGACCTCTAAAGTCAGCAGATCAATAAATGTAATTTTCTAATTATAAGTTTGGATTATCAATGATAGTGTTTTATGCTCGTTAAAAGCACTGTTTTTATTTCAAACACGGTCATGAAAGTTACAAATAACTCATTACTTATAACATGCAAATCTAATGTCTATGTCTTACGTAGGTATTCATTTTAACGATAATGAACAATCGTCTATTATGGATATTTTTTTATGGTACTATCTATTTTATTTTTATTTATGGTATTCACTCTAGATTTTGTTTGATTTCATACTCGTAAAAAAGTGCTATTTAATAAATCATTTAGAATATCTAAAACAAAATAAAACAATGTAAAAATTACTCCATGAAGCATTTTCTCAAATTCAAATAAATGAAAGGGTAACCAAAAATTTTATTACTTGTTAATAATCACCGACGATTTTTGTTAGTAACCACAAAATTACATAATAAATTTAACTCCTTTTGGTAGAAAATGCTACTCTAATAAAGTTTTTATAGTGATCAATACTTTTGACCCCTATACCCAGTACTGATAGAAAGTAGACATTCAACATGTCCTCATCAAGTGGCCTGCATTTTCATCAGCATTTGCACAAATAAACATTTGCACAACGCGACGCAATAATGCTTATTGTATACGCCAATAAATGGAGTACCTATAGTGCGATTAAGTAAATTGATCCTAGCAACAGTTTAAGTTTGCTTATTTCGTACCCCTTTTCTTATTATGGAAAAGTCCTCCAATATTTGAATTATAATAAAGGAACTTACAGATACTTCTAGAAATAAAGTTTTATATAGTTTATAATATCCCACTATATTGGATATTTGGTATTGGTGCTGGTCTCTCAACTCGCGGGTTTAAAACCCACCCAATCCAAGGAAATCATTACCTATATCTAATACATATAAACTCTTTATTGAACACCAAAATTTTAAGAATTACTTAGAACATTATTTAGGCGGTCTTATCGCTACAAGCCTTCTTTCTTGGATAAGAATTCAGGCAGCCTTTGGGTAGAGGGCAGCAAGATGGAAATTGAATTAGATACTATTACTATAATCTGTGTAACCTTTGAAGATTCTGATTTCCAAAACTTATGTACGTATGAATCAGGTTAACGTAGGTATATGTTGTTTTATATTATGTTTAGGACACCTAATATACGATAACTAAGTACTGGCTTTGCTTAGTTTGAAATGATGACGCATAATAAGATTGAATTAAGTTTTGTTTTTTCATTTTTATTATGCAAAAATTTTGCATAAATATTATAAAAATTAATGTAATTCTATTAAAGATAAAGTCTCCATGGCTATAACAAAAACTATCAAAATCGTTCAATCCCTCTGTACAAAAGTAAAGAGCATATGTGACAGTGGTCTCCTGCCATCTGATCATTATAATGCCCACCCTCCGACAGAAGTAAGTTATCAATGCATTGTAATCAAACGCTCCGCTTTGAACTTGCCAAGAAGTGTAATGAATATGATCGATTGCTCGAAACACAACTACTCTTACGTTTATTACTTAGGCTCAAGTGCATTAATCAGTGCTAATATTGTAAAGAGGGACTATTTGTTTATGCAATAACGGCTTCGGTTTTCATAACATTTAAAAAAAATATGTTAAAAAAAAATATTATAAGCTGATTATTAGGTACATACTTAATTTTTCTTCGACAAGGGTTTGTGACTGTTTCGAATAGGGTTATGATATGATAAAGTTTTAATTCATAATAATCAGTTTATAGCGTGCTATTGAAGTGAAATATTATGAATACAATTATTGATGAACCTTGAAAAAGAAACATACATTTAGGTATTCCGATAATTTATTGACTTAAAATGAGAAATAGTAGGTATTCACTGATGACAATTTTGTATGATGACCTAAACTGACCACATTTTGCTTTGATACAACTTAAAAATTATTATATAAAAATAATAATAAAAGGAAATCTAGAAGAGGCAAGCAGAGTACAAACGTCGAAGTAACATAGACGTTATTACGTCGACTTAGAATCTAATATCAATCATCTAAACATGCTGCCGAATATGGTCGATACAAAAATAATCCCAAAAAATATTAAACACTCAAACCACTATTTAAACGGATCGGCTACCGCACTTTTTGAACAGTCAACAGCTAGTCGAAGGGCCATAAGCAATACGATGAACATTTACATGCCATATGTACAGTTGGGCTTACGCGCTCTCTGGGGACCCCGGCCCCCTGCTAATGAAACGACGGCGTATTTAGGACATTTGCAATTTGAACTAGCAATAGACATGTGGAGAAAGTCCATGGATGTGTTTTGGAAATGAGAAAAAAAAATCCTCCTTGTTCCCCGAGATTCTGAGATCTTTAGGCTGCAGTAGCCGCTTGCGATTGGGCAGGCAGTATCATGGACGATAATTCAATTCAATTCATTTATTTCAGGCAGAAACCCATATAATGTTAGTAACAATTTTCCTTACAAAATCATAATTATGATATCACATACAATGATACCCTTGCTTGCACTTGACAAAGATTGTTTTATTGTTAAGGCGTTAAAATTATTTCCACGTTTTCTTTTATAAGAAGATCTTTCAGGATGACCTCGCTCCACCTGATGATAAGCGGTCGTGAGGTAAAAAAGTTAGGTCCACAGACAGGCACAAAGAACAAACCCATTGCGCCTGTCGCCCTCACCCTGAAGGCCCACTGAGATGCCGTTTCACGCCCCGCCTAAAGAACCCAGGATCGTAAGAGAAAGGAAACACATGAGCTGGAAGGGCATTCCATGACTTAATGGTTTCTTTTTTTTAAAGTGTGATTAAATTCTAACAGCTCCAATGAAAAGTAAAAAGATTATGTAAGTGTCAATTGTAGACTACAATACTGATTAAAATCAGGCGGTGTGCAGTCGCTTGACTGCAAGCCCATTTCGAATAAAAAATAGTAACATGTCTTAATTTAATAATTTCATTTTAAATAATGACATTCGTTTTCGTATACTTGCCCCAAAACGCCAATGCATACTTACTTACTTCTACTTTATAGAGAAACTAAGATGATAGTTGCTAGTTATCAACTGTGACATCAATCATTAGAAAGATTTTTGATTTCTTCTAAATTTAAAAACCAAAAACCCAAATAAACCTTTCCACAATCAAAACAAACCATCCGCAACTGTCATCTCGGCATCAACACTATCCTGTTATCTAAGAAACCGCACACCCCCCGCCGATCGGCCGGCCATATGCCGCGAAAAATTTAGCTGTAATTGCATTAAGTTACCCCAAGTGCAGGCTTTTAATTACGCAGCTCCACTTAGACATATGCGATGTGGAACGAGGATCGTATGGTGGGGTACACTTGGTTTTGTTGAAGCAAAGAATTGGTTTTAAAACTGCACTCGTATTGATTGATGTTGAACAGAATGGATCCGACGGATGCTCGATGAGCAAGCCTATAAGTTTCTCAAAAGATGACAATGTGTTTGGGTCTAGATCGGAAAGTGAATTCTACTGAGAAGATTCGGCAAGAAACTCTATAAATAGTTACTCTTTTTTATCTCCAAAATTCTTACATTTTTTATTGTACGCTGATCATAAATGTTTAATAATCACAACATAAAGATTTATAATCACATTGACTACAATGCAAAGATAAAAATTGAATGTAATGCAAAATTCACAACGAAGCAGCAATGGAGATGTCGTCGTTGAGAAAATCTTCTGTTTTATGACAGATGATTATTTCATGAAATTAAAAAAATCTTACACGTTCAAATTCTTTACAACCTCACATTAAAAATCTTACAGCGACTGAATAGAGCTGTATGCAAATACGAGACAATATGAGCGTGAAATACGGGCCTCAGAGATCCTGCCGGTAAAAAGAGGACAAAACAAATGAACAGAAAAACTCCTTGTTGAACCGAGGAAGGTACCGGAAACGGACACAGGGCAGGAAGCGGCGGGACAACTAGTCCCATTGTGAAACGGGAGTTTCTTTTTAAAAATTCTTCGAATGAATTAATTAAGTACCTGCCTGATTTTTCTTTGGGTAAAATGTTGGTTGGTTTTTGTTTCGCTGCTAAGTAGGAAAATTAAGCTTGTTTATAGACGTTGTAGTGCAGTCAATGAAGCGAAAAATACGGGCTAACCTCCGAATTTTTTTACTGTGATCCGATTTGCATGAAATTTTGGAATTAGGCTCATCTTACCATTAACTTCAAAAGTGAAAATGATTTGAACTCCGCCACCACCATGGGGGTGGTTGCCACCCCTTCTCGGGGGTCAATGGTTGTTTTTTCAAAATAACCTCGGATATCGATTGAAGATCTAATTTTAAGCAAAAAAGTTTCTATAAAGTTTCTCGAAAAATCTAATACTTTTCAAGTTATTGGCAATTGAAAATTCGCAAATTTTTCACGATTTTCATCAGTTTTTTTCAAATATCTCCAAAAATATACGTTTTATCGAAAATTTTATAAGGAACGAAACTGTAGCAGGTAAAAAAATGAACAATTTGGTTTTTTACAAAGTATTCTAAGTGCAATATTAAGCTAGATATTAAAGATCAAAGCCGTTTTTTATTTTATCTGAAATTTCATCGATGTAGTCAATGCCATCTAGCAGCGAGCAAATGCATTTTATGCTTTCTAATCGAAAAGGGTTTTGTAGTGCTTGAAATAAGCTTTAAAATGAGCTTTATCAAAAGTCTTTTGCACGTAAAATAAGTGAGCTATATTGCAAATAAGCGGAGCATCGAATGTTTTTTCTTTTCAATCAATGGGTTTAAATAAGTGCCATTTCCACCAAAACTAAAATTAATCATATTCCGCCTAGAATTAACTTTATTATGAAGAGTTTTATAGATTGTATTAGTTTGGCTGCTTTAGAACACATAGTTTTCAAAAAAGTCACGATTGAAAAAAAATCGAGAATTTCAAATTTTTAAAAATCCCACCCCTTTTTCATAATATCTCAAAAATGACGACAGATACGTATAAAAGTGTAGGGATAAAAAAATTAGGTATTTTTCTGACAAACAATTTGGTTTTTTTGTTTTTTCTATCAAATAAAAATTGACGGAGATATGATTGTTTAAAGAGCGCGTGGCAGCGCAATCACAGCCTCCCTTAATCGTGACTTTTTTGAAAACTATGTGTCCTAAAGCAGCCAAACTAATACAATCTATAAAACTCTTCATAATAAAGTTAATTCTAGGCGGAATATGATTAATTTTAGTTTTGGTGGAAATGGCACTTATTTAAACCCATTGATTGAAAAGAAAAAACATTCGATGCTCCGCTTATTTGCAATATAGCTCACTTATTTTACGTGCAAAAGACTTTTGATAAAGCTCATTTTAAAGCTTATTTCAAGCACTACAAAACCCTTTTCGATTAGAAAGCATAAAATGCATTTGCTCGCTGCTAGATGGCATTGACTACATCGATGAAATTTCAGATAAAATAAAAAACGGCTTTGATCTTTAATATCTAGCTTAATATTGCACTTAGAATACTTTGTAAAAAACCAAATTGTTCCTTTTTTTACCTGCTACAGTTTCGTTCTTATAAAATTTTCGATAAAACGTATATTTTTGGAGATATTTGAAAAAAACTGATGAAAATCGTGAAAAATTTGCGAATTTTCAATTGCCAATAACTTGAAAAGTATTAGATTTTTCGAGAAACTTTATAGAAACTTTTTTGCTTAAAATTAGATCTTCAATCGATATCCGAGGTTATTTTGAAAAAACAACCATTGACCCCCGAGAAGGGGTGGCAACCACCCCCATGGTGGTGGCGGAGTTCAAATCATTTTCACTTTTGAAGTTAATGGTAAGATGAGCCTAATTCCAAAATTTCATGCAAATCGGATCACAGTAAAAAGATTCGGACCTATAATGCTTCATTGACTGCACTATTGCGGAATTGATAGTAGTAAGTCATTAAATTAACTAACAGACGACAGAAAAGTAGCACGTTAAAAAGTGTGGTATCAAAGTTTTTGAAATCAGTACAGTTCAGCAAGAACATATTAAGTATCATATTCCTGGCCGAAACAAATTGTCTTTGAGCCATGTAACGAACTTTTGTGCACAAATTAGTCAACAGCAATATGGAGTCAAGAAATTGGTGGCAATAACACATTCTTCTGTTTAGAAAAGCAGCACACTTTGTATCGAAATAATGGCTTCCCTACACCTGATGGAAACCGAAAGAGAAGCCAAGTCGCTGCGACAACGGGCAAGTAATTGGTCAGTTACCTGTAAGTTGCCAGCGCCATGTCGGCCCAACTCTAACCCCTCAGCTGCCGATGCACTCACTCACGAATTTCGGAGTAGGAATTCCAACAGAAACACGACCCGGAGGTGATTTGGCTGCGGTATTCTATAGGGTGGAGATCCTTCCACGGACTGTCTGATGATTCGCTATGCCGTACCTCTCTCAAACTTACCACCGCCTACTGGTCTATTCCATTATATTGTGTACCTATACTGGTCTCAAAACACAACCTAAGGAACTTCACGGCGATATTGCCTCATATAATAAAATATGCTAATCTCACTGCAGCTTCAGCATTGTGATTGAAATCGGTCAAGAGAACATTATTAGGTATAACAAAACAAGTCATAGTTGGCTAGTCAGCAAATCCACAACAAAACCAGAACACACTGCATATTGGCAAATACTATAAAGCTCGGTGCCAAAAAACGCCGAATTAATTATCGCCCCACTATCAATATGCTTCTGCATGTAACGCAACGAAGAAAGAATCTTGGCTGCGGCGAGAATCAACAAAAAAATCCTTCATAAATCATCGAGGGCAGACGGGTTCGCTGGCTACGGAATACGGAATGAGCCACCGCTCATTTGAGGGAATTTTTTTGCAGACCTCCGATTTTATCATGATGTAAGCGGTCTGGAATTGCAGATCTATTTTCTTTCAGTGCGAATATGTATTATAACGACTATCGGTTTCTGAGATAAGATGTCACTGCGATCCGTACCGAACTATTAAAGTTATCTTTTCTAATAGTAGTGTTCACTGTTTAATACCTTCTAGGAACTTATAATAAATGTTGAGTAGTGATTGACCCATCCTCTCTAAGTCTACAGAAGCGCAAAATATGTATATCTAATCTATACTTATAATAAATCTGTAGAGAGGTCAATTCTGTACATAAAATATTTTTTCAAAATAACTATCAGGGGGTGATAAGTGATCGATACTGATACCAAAAATGCAATCAGTAAAATTTTTGTCTGTCTGTCTGTCTGTCTGTCTGTATGTTCGTTATAGAAAAAAAAACTACTGAACAGATTTTGACGAAACTTGGTACAATTATTCTTCATACTCCTGGGCAGGTTATAGGATACTTTTCATCACGCTACAATCAATAGGAGCGGAGCAGTGACGGGAAGTGTTGGGAAAACGCGAGAAATTTAAACCTGTATGTTTGAACGCGCATTACGCGAAAACTACTGCATAGAATTGAATGCGGTTTTCACCAATGTATTGCTAGAGGTCTAACTTAAAACTTAGGCACAAGGTATTATATGGAAGTCCGTTATTTTTGAAACCCGATATCCACGCGAGCGACGCCGCTGGCACAGCTAGTACAGAATATGCATATGCATATGCAGTAGATATCTACTTATACTTTTCTCCGACTTCTAGCGGAATCTGCACAGTGCGAATATGCTAACTAATTCATCAGAATGTGGATATTTTAACTGCGTTTGATAGGTGGATTGGTATAAAAGTGATTAATCTAACTTATACCATTATATAAACTTAGTTGTAGGTCTGCTTAGGCATAGGAATAATTGATTATTAAAACAAATATTATGCAGAAGTCGACGTCCCTCAGAAACGTTGTCCTCAAAATGGCAAAAAAATATTTGTGAGTGCTCTGGCTCTACTAGTATCTAAAATGATTGAAGCACTTACCATCAGGCGGCCTGTTTGCCACTTAGAGGAAAATTGTGTAAAGCCAACATTTTGAAAGGATCAAAATATTCAGAAATATGAAATGTTCAATCATCATCAGTATTAAGTATCTTCAGCATAAAGCTATCTACTATTGGAAATAGGCCTTAGTAGGTAATAGGTTTTGTCTGTACCAACGTAAACGTTGCGGCCCATTTCCTGATCTTCTTTTAGTCGTCTTCTATACCCACGAGATTAGACGGAGTAGTAATATTTGTACATGCGGAAACCAAACGGACGAATGTTCAATACCAAATCTTATACTAATCCTCTTCAACTAGGTACTTTACAAACATATATTCACCTTTTTGACACAATTAACAACAAAAACATCCCTAAACGAATGCACATTAACATCGGTGTCGCTTGTAAACCATTAGCTCGATGTTAAACGTCTCAATTGACGTAACAGCCATGCCGGGCCTTTATTACCCACCGTCGGTTTGAAGGGTTAATTCGATGGAAAGATTCGCTTGAACTTAACCCTAGTAATGGTTAGAAATATCTTCGCTTAATGGGTGCCGTTTGTTTTGTATTTTTGTCGTTAAACTTTCGATAAATTATGGCAGTCTTCGTCTTTTGTGTTTTGTTTTATATTTTTAATGTTAAACAGAACACAAAAGACGAACAAAAATAGAAAAACATAAATGAAACGGACGTTGATGAATGTATACATTTGTTTTTCAAATTTAATAGTTATAAATAGTCTTATATTTAGACAAAACATTATTAAAATTTTATTTTATCAATGTGAGTTTTGGTGTCATTCCCGATCCAGTTAACAGCTGATCCTAGTACATTATTAGTTCATCTTATTAATTAAAGTTTCAGTGTATTGAGTCATCGAAGTTGTATTTCAATGATATCTGGCAAGAAATTGAAACAATAGCTGCAGTAACGTTATAATATTTCCTACTGAATATTTTTCTCGTAATTTCGCTGGAAGCTGTAACAAAATCAGTTATCTCTAAAAATCTTACAAAATGAACTCGACCACTGAAAAGCAGAGAGAACCTTTTGAGACAATTAAGCGACTTATAAAAACACCTCGAGCGAATTATCTTAATCTGCCTCCATATACCAACTGTCAAGTCTTTGGGAAAAAACCGGGGAAAAATCCAAGTTTATCTACCATCTCCTCCCTAACAAAGGGGGATATTTAGCATAATGAGTGACATCTCTGCAACGTTTAGCGGGAAAGGGATAGTGCTATACGGGAATTCTGCTGTTGGATAGAGATGGAAGAGGTTTGTAGAGAACAATATCCCAATCTTGTTTCTGGGCCATTTCCTTTAATTAGCTGTAGGACAGAAGACAATTTATTCGCCGCGTTATGTCTGAGATAGTGTGCGAGGTTCGGTATGTTCGTTTGGAAGGGTTGATGTTTACTGACTTTAATAATGTTTGTGTCATTTGAATGTATGTATCCACGATAATTATGAGATGTGTAACAGGGAGTAGAGAGAGTCCAGGAGACTTTATCAGGTGGGACTTGAGAGAGATAAACCACATTTCAAAAGTCAACTTAAATTTTGCTCTGACGATACGTCAAGGCGGTCTATGATAGGTCTATAACCGCGGTTTTTTTTGGTCACGTATGCCGCCGGGGAGAGGTGGTTATTGAGCGACTTGTGGTCCAGGGTTGAGGGTACCAGGCCACGAGGGAGATCGCCTATGTGATGGACGGACCAAATAAAGGCAAAAGTAAAGGGCTCATCGTCTTTGCTCGAATGCACGAGGAAGGCAGCTGTGAGAGAGGAATGGCGGCGCGTTGTGAAGCTGGCCACCAACTTCTGAAATGACGACCACGACACGACCACTCTGTCAAGAGTGACAGAGATTTACAGAAGTGATAGAAGTTTTGGAGAAACTGATTGTGATGAATACTGAACGCATGACCATGTTTTAACGAGATGGACCGTTAAAGATTCGTTTTCATTAAATTTTTATAGGGTCTTGAGGTAGAGGTCGAAGGAAGAAAATCATTCGCCCCATATTATACTATATCTATACTAACTACTATCTCTAGGCTTGAGGCACTAATTCAAAAGAGAATGCATCTGAAATAAGATGATGAGATCTAACAGCTGACGCTTCATGTAGAACGTCTGTCTGTTAATTTCTTACTTCATACATGCGATCATGAAAGCGAAAGTTGGTTTGGCTTTCCAAACATCTATATTATTATGTTTGTTACTGAACGGACTTACTATCAGAAGCATGATAAGTACTAGTTTAATTAAATCATGTCACTTTGAACAATTCTGTTATTTAAAAACTAGTTTTGCTATAACAATAATTTACTAACTTCGAATCTGCGTTTTAAAATTTTCAATCCGATTTTCCCGTGAAATGTGTAAAAAGTTAGCCATCGAAGTAGGGGGAAGGGGGAACAGATTTGAGTACCAGAATAACGCATATTTGAAAAATCGGGCAATTTTTAATAATTTACCGCCAACATTCGCCAATATAGATAAAAAACAGCTTTCATGGTGAAACCTACAGAATGAAAAGAGACTACGGCTTCCATGTTTTTGAAATTAAAAAAAAGTGCCACAATTTAGATTATGTAAATAAATTATTATCATCATAATCATCATATATCAGCCTGCAGACATCCACGTACATAGGCCTCCCCCATTATGGAATGTAATTCATCATCATCATCATCAGCCTATCGCAATCCACTGCTGGATATATGCCTCTCCGGTTATTCGCCACTTTGAGCAAACATCTGGAGGTTATACCCATAATCGATACGCTGGGCAGGCGGGTTGGCAATCGCAGGGCGTAGCTTCTCGCTCCGCTGACGCTGCTGCCCGTGATCACAATGCAATTAGTAGTAATTATTTAAAAGTAATTACATTCTTAAAACGCCCATATTTCGAACTAGTTTAATGAATATTTTATGACTAAGTCAGCAAACCAACCAGATTTATAGGTCTTAGAGTGATACATACTCGTAATTATATTCAGTCTTAAGATACTGTAACACGACGTTTTGTTGGAAATTCAAAAATCAATCAAGAATTTTGTCCAGAATTGTACTAAAAAACGTACCTACTCACAATGCTTCAAAATGTAATGTTCTCAATAAAACCGAACAAATCTGTGAGTGCCATTACAGACAAAAGTGCCTTATTTCATTACACCAACCGTTCCATTAGTAGATACGCCAAATTCTATTAAACTTTTTGCCGGAAAAGCGCTTCAAGCGAAGTTCTAAACGTCCAATGAAAAAAGACCTCTGCACGTCTAAAAGCTGTTCACTTATACGTCTCAGATTATCTTGGTTATTTAGTAGAGATTCTGTTTGAGCTCGAGTTTAAAACAAAAGCGATCCAACTCTACACCGAGTTGGCGATTAAAATTCAACCTAATGATCATCCGTTTTGAAGTTAAATTCAATTGGCGATGCAAGTTGATGATTTTGAAAATGCGCAAGGGGAACATTCAAAGGGTGCGATTCGAAATTTAAAATTTATGTTTTGCTAGATTTGATCGCGCTTAGTGGCATGCGTTCTGAGGCGATAGAAGGTTTTTTTTTAAATATGATTTATTTTAGCAAAGGGTTCAATTTGATTCGGAACAAATAGGAGAAGTTGAGTGCCACGCGTTTAGCATAATGACCGTTTTTAGTAATGACTTCTTGTACACGGTTGGTTGACACATGTTTTTTTTCTTTTTTAATATTCCGAATTTGAAACTTGATATGAAATTGAGCAATTGATTAAATGAAGAGTTAAAGCCCTTTTTCCTAAAAAGTTTTTAAGAAACTACGAATTTTTTGGAAGAATGAAAGACTTTAGGTACGCTACTTGTTTCATGATCATACGGTCAGGTGATACTTGAACTTGTTTGTTTATTAATAAGTAAATAAAACTTTCCTGGTTAATACCTATTGATGAACTTATTTATGAAAATTATTGACCAAGCTTAAAAAAAATCTGCCCGAAGCTAACTTATTATTAAGTCTTCAAAAATTTAATCGAAAAAACATAATTAATCATTTAACACACATAAGACAAACTATTATCATAATTAATTTTTCTGTCACCCACTTCCGATAGATTTACCCGCAAGCTAGCGATCTCTTTCAGACAACCAACATAGGGGAAACCAGTTTCATAGAAAGGATGAGTAAACTAGTGCAAAACATGTTTAATTTTACTACATTATGACTAGGTAAGAAAAGTACATAAATATAGCTAAATTGAGAAGATATGTATGTAAATATTGTTAGCATATAATCATCATCATCATTTATCAGCCTTTTGATAAAGGCTAATGATGCAGCAGTGCATCTTCAGCTGTTATCAGATAGGTACTTTATTGAATTCCATGACGGATACACATTAGTAACAAAAATAAAAACAAACGCAATATTTCCCAATATATCTACAGCATTTTCTTTTGCGAATACACCAAACCAAAGCTCTAAATCTGCAAACAGTTGTTCAGCACATTCGCATAATCTCACCATTAACTTACGCTCCATCGCGTTTCTCACTCGGAACTCGCAAATCCGATCGCGTTATCGATTTTAATTCGATTTGAAAACGTTATGAAACGATTTGAAAACGTTATGATCCGATACGGGAGAGAACAGATTTGAAATGGATGGTGTTTCGAATAGTTCGCAATGTTTGTGGGGTCATTGTGGTGAGTTATTGTTAGGGAAAGTTGTTGGTTTTATTTAAAAATTAAATCATGTGAATAACAGTAGGAATTTATTTAATGTGGCTCTCTATTTTATTATTTTGGATATAAGTATTCGAACATTTTTAAGCTTTGATTTTTTCACATTGGCTCTGGTTTCCAAGTTGCTTGTTTATACATTTCAAATGTTCAATTTTATTACATGTCGTCTTACCAATAGGTAAATATAAAACATGAATTCATACAATATTTTCTTAATTCATTAAAGCTTGTAAGTAAGTTGATCCCTTAGAACCTCAAAGCAGTTCACCCACTCACATAATAACGCTACTATGAAATTGAACAATCAATATATGGGATCTATACATTTTCAACATATAGGATTTCTCCTCTACTTCAGGGTTGAACCGGCGCAGCCGAGTATAAACCAGCAATTTCCCAGGATAATATTTTATTACAAACCTAGTCAGTCACACACAACACATATATCAGAATATAACTAAATATATAACAATGCCACATTACCGTCTCCATCGGATGCTCGAGCAAGAATGCCAGTCTCAAAGTGTTCGTCCGTTAAGAAAAATCCAAATGTCAAAGAGGTTAGTTAAGTTAGTTTCTTTTTTTTTTAGAAAAATCCAAATGTCAAATAGTTGAGTTTCTTTTCTTTTTAAATAATGTCAATGTTGCCAATATGAAGAATAAAATACTACTTTTATGGGAACAGTCGATATTAATTGAACTGAATTTAAATGTTACCAGATTAAAAATATCACTAATATTGCATAAATGAATTAAAACCTAACACTCGACCATTCTGACAACATGTATGTCCTCATACATGCATCAAGTGATAACACCTAACACTAGGCCACTTTGAGACAGACTTTGCATGCTATATTATAAAGTAATATGTATCATACAAAACTAACTAAAATTGCATTTGTAGACAATGATATATAATTAATTTTACAAACCTACTTGCAATTATTTACGAATATCTATACAATATTTAGTAAAAAGAAAATAAAGGGCAATACAGTGTCTAAAATATGTAGAATATGTATTGTGAATACAAACATAATGTATTATGAAATAACCTGCTATCTGATATTATTATTATTATTGATACATTTATAAACGTTCAATTAATTTAATTAATATTTGTAAATAAAATGAGCGTATACAACAAATAATTTATTTATACATTCATATAGATTATACATCTACATTATTTCTCTAGTATAAATAATAAATCTATATTATTATCTAAATATGACCTGAAATTCAAATAACTGTGAACCAATCAATTCTCACAGTTTTGTTCAATTAGAACACAAACCAATCAATTCTTGTGTCTAATTAAACATCTCGTAGGGTATGCGAACCAATCAATTCTCGCATATTCTTATACAACCATATTGCGAACCAATCTATTCTCGCAAGTTGTAACGAACCATCTTGCGAACCAATCAATTCTCGCAAGATTCAACTATCCTGAAATTCAAATAACTGTGAACCAATCAATTCTCACAGTTTTGTTCAATTAGAACACAAACCAATCAATTCTTGTGTCTAATTAAACATCTCGTAGGGTATGCGAACCAATCAATTCTCGCATATTCTTATACAACCATATTATCGTCATCATCATTCCGTATCAGTCCACTGCTGGACATAGCGAAATAAATCCTTGCCGGGGTTAATTTGTTAAACAATTACCTTTGGAAATAGTTCTATGCAGAGTCCACCGTTCTACAAAGTATTGACCTATTGAGAGTTTGCCATATCAACATCACTGTCGTCATAGAGTCTGCACTATTCAATTCCAGTGCAGCCACATACTCACACCCGCGGTTGCAGCGATCTGCTGCTACCGTGGTTTTGCGTTTGCTTTTACTTCTAGTAATACTGATATTAGCCTATACCTATTTATCGTTACCGAGAACTCTTATTATCCTATATGGCCCCGCGTAAGCGGGGAGTAACTTTTTGCTCTGACCATCATTAGCTACTAATATTTTCGTTAAAAATAATAAAATAAAATAGTTTATTTCTGTAAATAGATTCACTAGTAACTAATACTTTCGCACGTCACACTTTTTCCTACTAGCACTTCGATGTGTAGCCTGCTGAGAAGTGCCACAACAAACTAAACAGTTAGCCTATTTTTCTTTAACATACATAAAATCATTTCAATAAGAGCAAACTGAATCAATCAGTCCATGTGTTATTGTCCTAAGCAATCTTTTACTTTACAATAACCTTTAAACATTAAACAGGATTTAAATCTATGTAAGTAAAGATTATTCGTATTTCGTCTAGATCCCCTAACATATGTTAGCCGTTAGGGGCGTCCCCTTGTTATAATATTCTTTATTAACTAAATTTATCTTGTCTTGTTATCGATAGAGTACTTCAATAAAGAAATATTGGTCAAAAATATTGGTTCGTTAGCATTAATTGTCTTAAGAGTGTCAAAGCACGCAAAATAGCAAATACTTAAATGGGCAAGTCTAAAACGGTTTATACAACAGGTTACTTCCGTATGACGTCACAAGCTTGGTAAGATAAGACGTAAACGCCTTATTTTGTATGGTAGCTATGTTAAATGGTTTTGGTATAAAAATATGTCTGTAATAATGCAACTTTGCAGGCCTATTGTCGTCTAATTTTGCAACAAATTTATTTTAAGGTCATTTTATATGTATTTATGTGTTTCGGGTACATATAAAAGCAAAGCCAGACATAGTCCCCATTGCTCCGCGTCTATCCTATCCTTAACTTGTCTCCTTATAGACGAACGGCAGTATCTTCCCGTACTTAGTCTATAATTTTATTAAATTTCGCTATTCATAACCGGTCTGAATATAACTTTGGTAAGAGACCTACCTATGATCTTCTGAATACGGTAAAGTTAAGACCCCATTGAATCTTCCTTAGTTGCCTATCCCAATCAGAAGGACTGGGATTTTCAATAAAGTTTTGTGCAGACAATGATCTCAATATCGTACGGTTGTAACACTCTACCTGACTTTCAACTTTGGACTCGCCACCGAACTTACCAAAGACATGAGACGTGAAACGACTACAACGATCACTGACCAGCCTTTCAGTCCTAAACGTGTAAAAGATATCCTAGAATGCTCAAATAACCCTTTTGGCGCCCCGTACCGGTTTTAATACCGTTGCCCCTATTAGACCCAATGGTTGACTGGTAGAGAATGCCTATGTGGCATTAAGTCCGCCTTTTGTACACTACTGTGCAATAAAGATTAAATAAATAAATAAACAAATAGACCTAACCAAAGATCAGAGGTGATCAATATGCAGGGCGTGAAATGGCTTTTCCGCTTTGGGTATGGGATGAAATAAACCTTCCTTATTGTTCGATTGCTTTTCAGCAAAAGCACAATCTAAACAAGCTTCCTTTTTCATAATAAACCTGTTCATTTTCGGAAAGAAATAGTTTATTTATTTTGTCTAAAGTTTTCTCCAACCCAAAATGGCCTATGTCATCATGATTTACACACCTGCCACCTGCCCTCCTTTAGTACTACCCACCGAATGTTACTGTCGACACCAAGACACTTGAATAATCCATAATATAAAAAAATGAATCCATAATATAAAAATAAACGGGAAACCGCGGGTAACACCGCGGGCGCAGCTAGTTTATTATGTAACTATCTTTTATGTGCTCTCCTCTTGGATGTAACAATAGTAGTACCCAAAATGTCCCTCTTTAGAAATGTTAATCTGAGTGCACTGCAATTGGTTATTAATTTCAACTCTTTTCCCAGTCAAAATACCCTAAACTGCTTTAGAGAACATGACCGCAAGCGTTTTCCAGCTCGTTTGATGAGTGGAAATTCTTTTCCTCTGGAGAGGTCTGGCGGCTAGGCATAGAATGCTACTGGTCAAAAGGGTTAATTGTTAAGGGTGCCTGCTCCCTTCGGAGCTTGACACCTGATGCCAAATCTCCATCTTACAGTCGCGGAGTTCAATCTAATAAATTTATATATAACTCAAGGTAACTGACTGACTGATTTATCAACGCACAGCCCAATCCACTTGTGGGATGAGGCTGGGTATGTAGGTCGATGTTATGACGTAGACATCCACCAAGAAAGGATTTTGATCATTTTTGATAATAGAAGAAAAACTATTCCACGCAGACGAAGTTGCAGGCACAGCTAGTAATCTATAATCTATGAACATTTCCATATGCCCACCCTTATTGCATACAAGAATAATCGGACTCGCGTACTCAGACACCGCGACTCCCTAATTATATCTGTTTCCAGAATTTCGTCTATCATACACTGAACTTTCTTTCATTATGTTAAAGGCGTTAGGTCGGTAGACAACCGGACGCTGACTAGAAAGTCCCATATTCAAGCAAGTGGTGTGCACACAGATCAACCAACCAACCATATTTTACCAAAATATCTAAAAGTTCATTCCCATCAACGCTAGAAACCTTTTCACCGAACCGTACGTTATCAACATCAAGATCATTAATTACGGAGATACACCGTCAATACGACTAACAAAGTAAACTTTTTCAGTGAGACATAATATAGTTATGTTATCCTCAATATGAAGAACAAAGATCAAGAGTAACAAGTAATGCCTTCTTTTATAGGTTGTATACCGCCACAAATATAGAAACTGATCAAGCTGTTTGAGTATCTTACTATATACCAACACTACCCCCGAAAAAGCCGCGGCCAAATTTTTTTCAAAACTCAATAATCTTTATTCGTATAGGTTTATAATAATAGTAAATATTAATAGTGCTTTGCACGGTCAATTTAGTCGGCTGGTCGCCAACCTCAGAGACATTTCGAAAATGGCATTTCGTCCCCTACACTCATAAATTTGACACGTCCTTATAACCAAAATGTGTGGTTGGTTTCTCTGAATACGACTGTCCTACGAGCATAGTCTTATCCAAAAGGTCTTTTGCAACGACCTTACAGGGTACGCCGCTTCTACGCCAACTAAGTATCAATAAATCTATAATGACGGTACCCAGTGATGACACCGTCCTATTCCCAAACCTATGCATGGGCGAAGGTACCCCATCATGACGCAAATACAACGAACTAGCGACCGATTCTTTCATGTCACCAAAGACCATAAAAGCCCAATCAGGCGTTGGCTTCCCGTCAACTCACACCTTCTGTTTAATCTATCCTTTACCCCTAAGGTTGTCTGGAAGAGATCGCTTAAAGCGATAAGACCGCCTAGTTGTACAACAAAATGTCTATTAAATTTAGTTTTTAAGTCAATTGTATGGTGTGCAATAAAGTATATCTATCTATCTACCTTTTGACTAACCTAAATTTTGTTCACAAGGAAATGCATAATTATAAGTTTCACTTGCCGCTCCGGCCACGTAAAAAAAAAGAATAGAACCTAAGCTCTTATACCATATTTTGGCTAGCCCCAATTCTTTCCTAGTCCTTTCGTCCTAACTATATGACCTAGCCTCCCGTCCTAGCTTTAGAAGAAAACGAAGGGCTACGTGACCTTGAACTATCCTTGGACCGACGCCATCGCTCCCGCTGCTCGCGGCTCCTGAGGCTGCGGCTGCGACTGCGCCGCGTGATGTCCCGCGCAGCACTCCGCGATGCTCTCCGACGCTAGCTACCCGCAGACCGCATCTTCTCGTGACTTGCCCGGAGTTGCCGCACCTCCTCTTCAAGCGCGCGTAGTCTGCCCCGCTCGCACTCCAGCTCCTGATCCTAGTCCGGTTGTGGCTCCGCTCATCTCGACAAACTGCACTCCCGGGCTTCGGCGACCGGTCTTCAACCAACGTCGAGCGTCTTCTACTCTGGCTCGATGTCTTCATATTGTAGTCCTCACGAAAAATAAAGAATTACACTTTAATTGCTATCGTCAAAACACTATCTTATTTTCCTATAACGGAGAAACACAGTTATAATGCCATAGAATACATACAACATGTGATAATGGCATATAAAATGAATTATCAAACAACGTTACCTACATTATACGAAAACCACAGTATAAACTTTTAGCTTGATTAAAAGAAGACCTCCATTAATACTAATCACTTAATACCACAGTAAAACATATCACACTGCATAAAAATATGAAATAAGCAGTAATGCTCCATGTGAATGGAATAATGACCTTCAAATTGCCCCTTTAAATTATTTTGGTATATAACTAAGCTAAACACTTCTATCTCCATTATCAAATATCAGCTGGATATTTTAACAATCACTCGTTTCAGATTAGTTATTACAAAGCTAGGTATATAGAATTAAATATTATACAAATTCTCGCAATAACCACCTTGTAAAAAAAATACATAAAAGCGTTTTAGCAAAAAGCACAAGTGGGTAACCAGTACTTTCTTAAAATAAGTTAATATCATTGCTGCAAGTAGTGAATAGATAGGCGTGGTATTAACGCTAAAAAGCGCATACGATCCCACTTCTGAAGTATAGGATTTCTCCTCTACTTCAGGGTTGAACCGGCGCAGCCGAGTATAAACCAGCAATTTCCCAGGATAATATTTTATTACAAACCTAGTCAGTCACACACAACACATATATCAGAATATAACTAAATATATAACAATGCCACATTACCGTCTCCATCGGATGCTCGAGCAAGAATGCCAGTCTCAAAGTGTTCGTCCGTTAAGAAAAATCCAAATGTCAAAGAGGTTAGTTAAGTTAGTTTCTTTTTTTTTTAGAAAAATCCAAATGTCAAATAGTTGAGTTTCTTTTCTTTTTAAATAATGTCAATGTTGCCAATATGAAGAATAAAATACTACTTTTATGGGAACAGTCGATATTAATTGAACTGAATTTAAATGTTACCAGATTAAAAATATCACTAATATTGCATAAATGAATTAAAACCTAACAAACAGCAGATCTCACTTTTCTATGTAAGACTAATTAAGTTAACTAAAAATCTAATATAAAGTAGCGGTTGGTGAAAGTGGAAAGAATACCATTTTTGTAATCTACAGACTACTCTAAACCTTCCAAATACAAAACCTCAAAGAAAAGCACTCAATAACACAGCAAAAAAAAACAACTCGATAAATAAAGAAGATCAGGCGCGCCACAAATTGCTCGCGGGTAGTTATTAATACATTTTTACGACGCCATGTTGGCCGCCATTTTCCCGTCGCGAGGATTTGGCGCTATCTCCCGCTGCCGTGCTTTGACCGACATATTCTTAGCGCTGCCTTACGATTCTGCCATTCTGGAATAGCAAAGTGTTGGAGTGGATTTGTCTAAGGTATTCCTGAGAGTTTGAATACCAATTTCCGAAGGGTTTTACCGAAAGTATAGGGCACTTTTTGACTAGAGATATCAGGAAATGATACAACTGTTGTGTTTAAGGCTAATGTAAATTGGATCAGATAAAGTTGAATAAACAAAACCTCTCGTACACATACTTACTTTGGAGATTTTTATTTAATGATGGTTTTTAACAAGCACTGTATGCCTTATTTTGTAGGTTTAGGTTTAAAGAACTTTATTCTCAAAAAGACTTAAATAATGTCACTTACATGAGAACACTGCTAACGTAGTAAAATTACAATAGTTCGTCACCGAAATCACACACACAAAAACAACCACAACCACAACAACAGAACAAAAATTTCACTGACGCACCCAGCGTACCCGTACGTACAAATTACCTACTTATTCTTTACTTAATAAAATCCAGTTAAGCGGTTGGTGGTAGGTTTTCCTCATCATCATCATCAGCCTGCAAACGTCTACAGCTAGACATGGGCTTCCTCCAATGACAATTTTAATTTTAGGGGATTTGCCTCGGTCACCACGCCTGGTTGATGATGACCGTAACATTTTTTATTTGTATCCAAGAAAACACTGCTGCTCGTTTCCTGATATTCTCTTAGTCGTCTTCTATGATACTCATTGGATGAGATGGTGTGATTCCATTCTAAGTCTGGAAACCATATCTATTTAGTTAGTTTGTACACAATTATACGACATAATAGTTTACTGATACGATTTTTGTCAAAACTAAGCGTTAAAGCTTAAAAATAACTTTCGCCTGCTCAATCGAGTCCATTCCCGCACTGTTCTAATATAAGAATATATTTTTACGATTCTCGCGCCATCTCACACAATCCGATGAGTTAGTGTCGCGGAGCTCGGTCGACGTATGCTGTTCTATATTCAAATTGAACGGCGCGAAGTACGCGACCGCCGCCATTTTGTTGTCGTCACCGCACCCGAGAAAATGGCCGACGGTAAGGAGCTTAGCGCGGGAAATGTGGTCTCAAAGCGTTTTGTCAAATTGTGTTTAAAATACGTTTTCTGGCTATTTGGATTCGGGTAATTTGTTTGATTCATGGTTTGTTTTTAGCTCAGATGTGACTTTTGCATTTGCGAATAATACTGTTTTTTGCTAAATAATGGCATTAAATATGCTCAGTTTTGTGATAAATCGCCAATTGTAGCAGAGAACAAGATTTCTTCCCTAGATGTAGGTCTAAGTTCGTTTTTCGTTTTTCCACAGCACTATTTAACTATCTCTATTTCTTACGTCAATAACAAAAACTTAGTGTCAAATACCTAATGTATTTGACACTTGTCAAAAAAGTACCCACCAAGTTAGCACAAAGTCAAGCTACATAAAACGAAAGAATGACCACAGAACAAAAAGACAGATATGATGCATTCAGTATAAATGTAATAAATAAGATATCACGATATACCTTATCCACAAGGTGTTATCGTTATTATGCTTGCAGTGGAGCAAACAGGTTTTCAAAATTATGAGCATAAATGAAACTAACTAACACGTACTTTCGCACCATTAAGTTTTTATCAGCAGCCATTTAAAACCCAAACAGACTTCACAAAGAGCAAAACAGGTGTCGGGCACAAAAAGCGTAGCGGGCCGCAATATGAATCGCCCGTACATTATTAGCTGAGTTAACATGAATGGAGGGATTGACGCTTGCGGGCCCTAACTTGGTGATCCCTGTAAGGGAGAAACGTTCGATACCAAAGGGAAAATCTTTATTTTATACTAGCATAGTACGAGTAGAGTGGCTTCATCCCGTCTGATGGAAACCGAAAGAGTCGCTACGGAAAGTTAAGTCTTTAAGGATCCCATAATAAATCATGAGAAGCTTTGAATAACTTTCGAATTAGTATCATGAAATAACCAAATAACCCAACATTGCGCTACACAGCGCCATCTAGTCCCAAACTAAGCAGAAGCTTGTACTATGGTATGGGTACAATGTATAATCCAAAGTTCAAGAGACAAAGTACTGGACGGTCCCTATAAGCCTTTATAAAGTTTTTAGGGTGCTGTTGAATCCAAGGTGCTCAGGATAGATTATTATGGATGTCCTTTTGGAACATTTATATCCAGCAAGAAAAGTCAATCCCATTTTCTATTGCTGTTAGTAAGCTAACGAGCAAGCGGCCTGTCTGTGATGTAAAATAGTAACCACCGTTGCGGCACAGTTATGTTTCTCAGCTACCGCCTCAGCCTACCGTGAGGAAAGAGCTCCCTTTAAAGTTTTAAGCCACGTTTAAAGAAGGGCATGAACATTATATTTTTTTTTCATTTCCATAATATTTTCTCATACTAGCTGCGCCCCGCGGTTTCCCGTTCCTTTGGGAATTTTGGGAAAAATAGTAGCCTATGCTATTCTGCACCATAAACTATCCTCCTGTAAATCCTCCGTCCAGCCGTTTAGACGTGAAGAAGTAACAAACACACACTCACTTTCGCCTTTATACTATTTAGTGTGACAATACGTCGACCTTACCCCGAGTGCAGCACAACCGCTCTTGTTGTTTTTGTTTAAACGCTTAGGGTCCTGTAGGGTTGCTCCACCCTCGGCCGATAACGTTAACAGGTTCATTCGGCTATTGTTTGCTGACGTCTTGTGAGAAAGGTGTGGAAGCTATCTAGTTCTTGTAGAGGTGTTCTACTATTACGGGGACAAGATAGAGGTTTTAGAGCTCAAGTTGTCCTGATCGGTGGCTTATCTGTTGACAATCAGCATCATCAGCCTATTGCAGTCCACTGCTGGACATAGGCCTCTCCAGTTATTGTTCTTCTGGCAAACTTCTGGAGGATATACCCATAATCGCCACGCTGGGCAGGCGGGTTGGCGATCACAGGGCGTAGCTTCTTGCTCCGGTGACGCTGCTGCCCGTCATCGGCTTGAATATTTAGCTGCGCCTTCTATCGTGATGGGTTTACCGCCACCAGTCGGTTTGCCAGAGCCTCGTTTGTTGGTCGGCAGGATGCACCATGGGCAGGTGCGGATGGCTTGGAGCGAAAACGTGATAGGTCGCTTTCTTACATACATCCCCATTGTCTTTTCACAAGTAACCAAATAAATAAGTTGTCAGTTGTCAATGCCATTCTGGTATGTAAGATAGTGCTATACATCGATTGATACTGCAACGCGATCAATGATTCTTGGCCTCATGTCGAAGTGCAGGTACAAAAAAAGTTTGACATGCAAAAGTATTATTCGTGAAGCTATTTGCAGAAATAAATTATTTTCTCTTATTTTATTTGATATTTTTACATGAAAACAAATATGTTTTAAAAATAAATAACTTGCCAGTGCCTCAAAATTGCAATTGGCATTAATTTTAAGCTTTCAATTTTCAATAATATTAGTCATTTAATTTAAAGCGTGCGTCAGCCCTAGTGGAGAGTTTGGCATGACAATGGCGAGGTTCAAATAGTTATCTATTTAAACCTGGATTAGCACTCGATAAACCATGATTAATTGTCGCGTCGACGGACCGTAGCGTTTGCAGAAAAGATGATAATATTTTGTGTCAATTTTTATACTTTATATTACTAGCAAGGCATAAAATATTGTATACTAGCATATTTAAATGTGGGATTAACCTAATAGGCTAGTATTCAAATCGTACAAATAAAAAATATCTTCGCCCTAAATTTTTTTTTAATAGTTTAATCGACAGACTTAAGAAATTTGTAATTAAATGTGTAGGTACACGTACTAAGTACTTGTCCCTGTGATTTCCGAATTTAGAATACGACATTTTATCCTGTCTTGAAAAGGGAAAAATAGAAAACGGTCAGCAGCGTTTACCTGGGTATAAGTAAAACCTACTGCGGTTACTAGCTCGCCTGCCAAGAGTAGTGACTACGTAAAAACCCCCAAATGACAATGATGATGATGGAATGTTAATTTAGCTTGGTCGATGTTGGATGTAAACCCTACATGACCCTAATTTTACTTTGATTTATTCATCACTACATCAGCCAATCATCATCAGTCCAATATATGTCCTGGATAAAGGCCTCTTCAGTTGTTCACCACTTTGATCAATAGCTTTACCCATAATTGTCATGCTGGATACACGGGCGTAGCTTCTCGCTCCAGTGACGCCGCTGCCCATTACCACCCTGTATTATTTGACTACGCCTTTAATCTTGATGGTTATACCGCCACCAGTCGGTTGCCAGAACCTCCTTTGTTATTCGGCTAGATGCACCAAGGACAGGTGAGGCTTGGAGCGAAATGATGATGGGTCGCTTCCTTACATCCCCTACTACTTTTAACCTAATAGTAGGCAATTCTGATAAGAAACAAAATAAAAGTCGCAACTAGACAGCCCCACTGACTCGTGTGCGAGTCAGTGAGGCTGTGATTTATATTCTTTTCCGTTCCGTTGCAGGGAAAACAAATCCTTCTGGGTTGCCAAAGTCTCGTTTGTTATTCGGCAGGATGCACCACGGGCAGTTATGGGTGGCTTGGAGCGAAATGATGATGGTCGCTCCCTTACATTCCAATTTGATTTAAGTTGCCAGTTTTCTGCTGACGCTACGTATCCGCGGCGACGCGCGGAAGGCGGCGTGCGGCCGCCGATAGCGCCGGCCGGCGCGCGCGGATTAGCGCCTCAGTAATTTACTGCGGAGCGGACCTGCCGGCCGGACCCGACGGATATTTTCATAAGTACCGCCTTATTGTTTGAATTTATGATATGGGATGTAAGGGAGCGACCTATCATCTTTTCCCACCAAACCGCCCTCACTTGCCAGTGGTGTATCCGGCTGAATAAGCCGAAGCTCTTGCAGCCGACTGGTAGTAGTATATACTGCCGTGCGTTACTGGAGCTACTTCCTGCGAGCGCCAACCCGCCTGCCCAGCGTGGCGATTTTAAGTAAAGCCTTCAGGTGTTTGCTCAGAGTAGCGAACGCCTTCGAGGTCCTGCAGTGCACTGCGATAGGCTGATGATGATTATGATAAATGAAGAATTCAAATCAGTGGTTGGTTTTGTACGCTAAATTGGCTGGACTGGACATGTCTGCCGCAGAACCGATAAGCGGTGGAGTAGACTCTTAGGCAAACGAGGTGTAGGATGCCCTTTTTTTATCTCCGGTGAAAATGCGTTTATGCATGCCTGCCGCTCCCTCGAGCGAGGTATGTGGGACTCATCCCGCAACGGGAAGATGGAAGTGAGACGGTGTAGGATGCCCTGCGACCTTTTAGACTGAATACCTAAGAAAAACTGCTGACATTGGGTATTTGTTTGTAATGATGAAGTCAAAAACTGCTGAACCGATTTCTAAACTCCTTTCTCTATTGAAAAAATTAGGAAGCCTTAATAAGAAACTAATAATTTATGTAACTTACAATACCCGAAGCGAAGCAAGGGCAAATAAATATAAATATGTGTCTACCAAGAAACTAGATGCAAATATCGGAGTGTCAAAAATCATGTTTGAACCTCGTTAACTAAAACAAGGTCATAGTTTCATTTGATACCAGAATCTTGATCAGTCATTTCCCTTTCCCAAATGTATCAATCTCGCTAAATCCAATCAATCTACACACGAAACAATAGGCATATCAAATTCCATATTTGCATATTCAGAAGACGAACAGTAGGTCAAAACATGTCTGATCGACCGACGGATCTACCGCACTCGGTATACGCTATACACTCGGTACTCGCTAGTTACGCTAACTATGCTCTATATTCGGTGAGTTAATCCCGGATTAAATTAGAATTCCGTGTAGTAGGGGCTTAAGATCATGAATAACACCGCATATGTATGGATGTACTTCAAATGTACAGGTTGCTCCGGTTTGGAAGATTCTGTTTGAAGTTCTACAAGAAATTGATGCGAAATTTTGTTTCGAAATTTTCGTTTTACCAATTCCAGGGAAAAAAACAGTTTACATATTTCCCGTGCCCAGGGGAGTACGTAGTGAGATAAGTGGGAATTACCGACTTACGCCACTCTCAAATCTTGATACTTGAGGGCAGGGTATACCGGCTAAAAACCCTGGTCCCTCCATCAGGCAACACATGGGTGGTGGTGCCCCTGCTAGGGATAGGCCTTTCCCAATGACTATTGTCATTATTTGGGGGCCTTAGTCACCAAGCTTGGCAGGTGGGTGGTATCTCGTGGATCAAGGCGATCAAGGGAATATTAGGAAAGGGACAGCAGCGTTTTACTTGGGTACAAATAAAATCTCCTGCGGTCACCAACCCGCGCCCGCGTGCCAAATGACTGAGGTAATTTTTTTATTTATTTTTTATAAGAAGAGCTTTCAGGATGACCTCACTCCACCTGATGGAAAGCGGTCGTGAGGTCCAAAAGTTAGGTCGACAGGCAAGTTAAATCTCCCCAAACGACTTGTCATTAGGTGATGAGATGGGATCGGGGCCAACGTCCCGCTGTGGACGTTTGCAGGCTGAGGATACTAACACATCATCATCATCGTCATCAGCCTGTATCAGTCCACTGCTGGATATAGACCTCTCTCAATGTTCGCCACCTTGATCGATCTCGGGCTTCTCGCATCCCAGCACTTGCCAGCCGTCGTGCGCAAATCGTCACTCCACCTAGCCTGAGGGCGTCCTACATTACGTTTGCCGATACGCGGTCTCCACTCCAGAACTCGTTTACCCCAACGGTTATCGGTTCTGCGGCTGATGTGATACTAACACATAGTTTTACTAATCATCATCAGCCTATTGCAGTCCACTGCTGGACATAGGCCTCTCCAGTTGTTCGCCACCCAGGGAAAACTACTGGAGGATATACCCATAATCGCCACGCTGGGCAGGCGGGTTGGCGATCGCAGGGCGTCGGTTTGCCAGCCTCGTTTGTTGTTCTGCAGGATGCACGGGCAGGTGAGGATGGCTTGGAGCGAAAAGGTGATAGGTCGCTCCCTTACATACCATAGTTCCATCCCATAGATAGTTGCTAAACGGACTAATAAAATATAAATTTAACATAAACAAAGCACCCTTTACCTCGCATCACGACAGTCCGGCTTATGTAAACCTAAGGCGGTGGGAGCCACATGCCCCGCCGCACCTGGTCTCTGCCGACGTTATGGTAACTAAACTACCCGGTAAGGAGTTTATAGTATACAAGTATATATAATCACACGTACTAATCTTACCTAACTGGGTACTATGTGCTTGTATAACTCGTACCCGTGTCTTTTTTTCTAGTAGCTCGACAATTATGTCGAAAAGCCATCAAAGAAGAAAAAAATTTTTTTTTTTTCATTATAACATACGGCTGTGTACAACAACAATCTGCCTTACCCCAAGAGCTAAGAAGCTTGAGAAAAAATCTGTCAAGCAAAAGCTCTCAAAACCTACCATATTCAGTTCTCACAGGAAAAGTCCATACTTCGCGCACGCTGGGTTGAACTCCGAAAAATTGCGGAAAAAACAATGTACCACTAGAAAAGTCAGCGATCCGTCACCGTTTATTGTCGAATCTATTCTTTGTTTTATTTTGATCGGTATATGTCAAGTGCCTATCGCGTTGCATGAGCCTCTTAACAGATTTTTGCAAAGGAAAATGAACTCTTTTGCCGGCACGCAAGGTTTTGGTTAGAGCTTTTGATTTTGAAGGGAGTGTAAGTACTTTGTGGAAATATAAAATGGTATTGAGAGAAGTATGGAGGATGCTCGGTGTAGTTCGAGTGGCTATCGAAAGATTTTTGAAATTAATATTGGGGGACAAATTGGTAGTTGTATTGTCTCGGTATGGGAATGACCACACGAGTGGTCCCGCTGTCTTTCGCAGCTGGAAGTTTATTAAAACGATTATAACGAAGTCGGTGGCTAATTGTATGTGGCAATTGGTACTCGGCACAATTACATAAGGTCTGTTTAAAAAATTGCTTCTGGATAAGGAGTACAAATCACCACACACAATCATCATTTAAGAGAGGTAGGGCATAGCGAATCTTCGCTCGAATTGAGCCGCCCGTCCGGGGAAGGACCTATAGAATACCGCAGACAAATGACCTCTGGGTCGTGTTTCTGCCGGTGAGTAGGGTTTCCGGAGCTTGTGGGGGGTTAGGGTTGGGCCGGCATGGCGGTGGCAACTGACAGCTAACTTGCTAGGATCAGTTACTTGCCCGTTGTCACAGCGACTTGGGCTTCTCTTTCGCTTTCCATCAGGCGTAGGGCAGCCATTATGTCGAGCCACTATAAAAAAAAACAACAATTCTTAACATTAAATTAAGGACTTTGTCACTTTCTCGTCAGTCAACTAAGGTACTTATTGAGATTTCAGATTCTTGATCGTTGGTAGGTTTTAACCGCCTACGCGCCTGACTGGTCCATTATACGAAACGTACGAGAAGTGACTTTGCTTCCGTTTTAGGCGTTCTATAATCAGAGCTACTATACAGACAGACATGGTGACTGCAACAGACAAGTGCTATTATTTAGTTACTTATCTTTGACGCAGTGACTTAGGCTTGTCTCAGCCATTATGCCGTGATACTTTAAAAAAAAATAAGTTACTCTGTTGGCATTAGTAGTCTTATTATAATAACTGTATTTATTCTATCTGATAAACATAAAATGACCTTAAAATGTTACAAAATCGAAAAAATATCAACTACCCTCGTAGCAGGTCGACAGTGAGACTAAGTACTTCCAGCGAACCCTTCCCGCATATTCGGTACAGTCTGCGCGGTCCCGCGGGGAAACATAAAAAGTCACGCTAAAACGTCTCTCGTCGGAAAATCATATTCTGTTAAATTCGTTATGTGTCCGACTTGTAGCGCTGACCTGGCACACTGGGGAAACGTGGGGATAAGACTGTGGAGAATTTGAAACGGTTTGATAATTTTTAGTGTTTTAATCAGGAGTTTGAGTGAGCAGTTAGCATATTTCAGTCTTGTATTTCTGGAAACACTTAACCGAAGGAGAATCTTGAGAGCGGTTACGCAGTAAGTTCGATCCGAATTCGTGAAAATATAATCTTTTGTAACCGTATTATCATTTTTATGGTATTCTACCTTCCCCCCACAGAAGCTGTACATTGCAGAATACGTATCATCTTTCATTTACACTATCTAGTCCGTATTACGGATTATATGTATTTTACGGGATCGGATTCAGACAAGTCGTTGTGGAAAACCGCTCTTAATATTATTAGTTTATTAAAAGAGCAGAATAAAATAAAAATCCCTTTCTTATCAGAAGTATAAAAGCTTCTTTTAAAGCAAATGTCAAATACTGATCATTGTCAATTTTTTTTAAGCGACGCCGCTGCAACATCATTAGCCTATTGCAGTCCACTGCTGGACATAGGCCTCTCCAGTTGTTCGCCACCTAGGGCAAACTTCTGGAGGATATACCCATAATCGCCACGCTGGGCAGGCGGGTTGGCGATCGCAGGGCGTAGCTTCTTGCTCCGGTGACGCTGCTGCCCGTCAACGGCCTGTGGTATTTAGCTACGCCTTCAATTGTGATGGTTATACCGCCACCAGTCGGTTTGCCAGAGCCTCGTTTGTTGTTCGGTAGGATGCACCACGGACAGGTGAGGATGGCTTGGAGCGAAAAGGTGATAGGTCGCTCCCTTACATCCCTGCAACTGCTAGTATTAAAATAAAACTAACAAGTCATATCCACACTATTCCCCGACAGCTACTTCGCTGTGAAAGCAATACTGTATCAGGTTTCAACTGTCACTTGACAGCAGAAAATATTGGGTGTGGAACCTTCGCGCTGCGGGCAATTGATTTTTGATTGAACTGTACTTTCCCATCTACGGGTAATGGGGACAGTGGGATTTATTTTGGCTATTTTCCCCCTTAGTCACGCATAATAGAAACTGTATTTTTCTTACAAAAGTGTATGTGTTTTGGTCCGTGTGGTTTCTGGATTTAGAAAAGGACCACTTCATCTCATATCGTGGGTTTCGGAGAAGATGAATATCAAGGAAACAAGCAGCAACGTTTACCTGGGTATCAATACTAATACCGGCTACGGCATTTTCCTAACAAGCCGTATGCCGTTAAACAAGCAAATATATGGCAGGGTACGGAAGCGTTTAGAGACGACTGTACGTCGCACGCAACGTGTGACGCACACGCGTCTCTTGTCGCGCCATTCTAATGCCGCGTTTACACGCTCACGTTCAATACGACATTCAACGGGCACAAACACAAGCACAAGCATGTGAGCGGGCTGTTCGTCTGTTTGAATGTGCACGTGCGTGCGCAGTGTGTAGGGCAGGGCTGCTCGCCGAGCTGCTCGCAGAGCGCCACTATCGTAGAGAACAGCTTTACACAAATCTATTTAGGTTCATGGCCAAGACGCGTGTGCCGTCGCCTGCGCCGCTCGCTCTGGCCGCTGGTACCAGGACGAAGCACTAAGACATTTGACGCACATGGCGCTGTCAGGGCAGCATGGGTCTCCTTAGACCCCTGACACCGCCCCATGGCGTTTGACGAAGGGGCCGGGGTTTTCAGTGGGTATTCCCTGCCTCTCTACCATCTTGAGGCAGGGTGCCACCTTTCCATCTTCGATGGCGTGAGTCCCACATACCCCGCCGGTATTCCCTCGAACAGCGGAGATGCCTAAAAGCATTTCCCCGGCGAAAAAAAAAAACACTTGACGCTACTCTTGCCGCGTCTACCAACGCGCGACAGAAATCTTTACATGATTTCTGGTGTTCAATTCTAAAGCGTTTTCTAAAGCGTATAAAAAGCCCGAAAATACCTGTCCCAAACTCAAAAATCCAATACTGTTAGGGAGGTAATCCAGTGATCGCGTTATGCGCTCCTAGTCTCGGTCTGAATATCGTTTATAAGCTGGGAGTATTCGCAGCGTACACTTTAACCAATACGTGACCACAGGCATTAAGCAACGAGATGTGCTAAGAGAAACGGATATGGCAATTCTAGAAAGTCATTTAAAAACAGGGTGCATCCTGCTGGATAACGAACGAGGCTCTGACAACCGACTGGTGGCGGTATAACCATCACGATTGAAGGCGTAATTAACTACGATAGGCCAATGACGGGCAGCAGCGTCACCGGAGCGAGGAGCTAAGCGATACGGCGGCATCTACGGCGATAATGGGTAAAGGTAGGGTACCCAAAGTGGCGAACAACTGGAGAGGCCTATGTCCAGCAATGGACTGCGATGATGATGACTCAAATGCAGAAATTAATTTAGGTATAAACTTGTTTTTATACCAGTAATGAGGCAAGCAAGAAGAGGTAGGGCAAAGCAAATCTTCGCTCGAATTGAGCCGCCCGTCCGGGGAATGACCTTCACTATTAGACACTTACACATTCTATAGAGAATACCGCAGTCAAATGACCTCTGGGTCGTGTTTCTGAGTAGGGTTTCCAGAGCTCGTGGGGGGTTAGGGTTGGGCCGGCATGGCGGTGGCAACTGACAGGTAACTGACCAGTTACTTGCCCGTTGTCACAGCGACTTGGGCTTCTCTTTCGCTTTCTATCAGGCGTAGGGAAGTCATTATGTCAAGCCACTATAAAAAAAAACAAACCTACGGCCTGTCTAATGTTAAGCGGCTATGCCGATGCAGCTTTCACTCCACGAACTCCGGAAACCCTGGGGCTAGATGACGATGTGTGGCCCAGCGTGGCATGTCTTGGGCTATTTATTTATTTTTATCAGGTCCATTTCTCGATCATCAGTACAAAATACCGCATCCATTGCGCAGTGCACTCAGCGTCACACCCCGGCTTGTCTCGCGTCCCCCGCAATCGGCTCAGAGCGCAACGCGGCGTAAAATTGTGTTTGACGCTCGCTGGACGCGGCATTAACCGGCTTAGGGCGACCTCGGTTATGATATTGCGCTGTAAAGCGATTATCGCTTTAAGTATGTCGCCGGGCTTTGAGCGGTCGACAGGTGTTTTGATTTTTGGTAAGTGTTTTTTAATACCTGTGACGTTTATTGAAATTTAATCAGTGCGTGAGACATTGTAGGGCGTAAGATGACACTAAGTTCATTGCTTCTGCATGCCTTTGTAAAGTCCCATAAAAAAATTCACCCCCTTAAGAAGTTGTAAGCAGATTAGCAAAAAAAAATAGGCACGATTTTTTTATTAGTCACTCTCGTAATATTCGATTACCAATTTTTTACTCTCTTCTTTATAAATTCGGAATGCTCCATACAAAACTCCCACTTCTCATATTAGGAAAGTGGGGGGTTAGAACTCCTTCTAACCTTCTAACTTTGTGTCTCCATATTAAGTAGCCTATAGCACTCTTTACCCCTTCAACTATCTCCACTAAAAAAATCACGTCAAATCGTTGCTCCTTTCCCATAATATTAGTATGGATTCCTAATTAACAGCTAGCACTACTATTTTTGGGTGACTTAACGGTGCACCAAATTTCTCGCCCGTTATATGTTTTTACCCAAAAAAGATTTTCAGTGACGACGGTCCTCAGTAATGAGGGACCGAGTCTTTCCGAACAGCTACGACTTGGGAACCTTCAAGAAACGAGCGTATTCATTTTTAAAAGGCCGGCAGCGACCCTGGACTCGATTAGAGACGGCCATGGGTGGCTGGGTGTCCATGGGGGGTGTCGACTGCTTACCATCAGGCATCACACTAGTTCGTCTGCCAACTCTCGCATAAAAAATAAAGATTTATGAGAGATATATGTTTTTAAATACCAAAGTCGAAACGTCAAGCTGTAAGTACATCATAATATAACAAATATCGTGTTAAGTCTCGTTAAATTAAGTTTGAACTGTAACTTTTGTTCACATCTCGAATGTGCAAGGGACAAGAACATGTTCCTCCGTATCGATTTGACACAGACTCAGGGTGACGAAAATCTGATTATCGGTTAAACTGGACGGAAGGGTGTTCGATTGGTATCTACTCTTTTTATTAAGCAAAAATGTAGTTGCTGATAGACCCACAGGGCAAAATTGGAGCAACTGTATCGAAAAAATTCAGCGCACTATAGTTCATTCGCGTTAAGAAATTTAATTTCTAGCGTTTTAATTGGCTAGTGGCCTGTCAGTGACCTGTCAGTCACTATTTTCTTAACGCGAATGAACTATAGTTTTTATCACTCATCCATTAATTCTATTATTACTTTTAAATAGCCTGCACTGACTGAGTTACTTGTTTTCTTCACTCATTTATTCATTCAACTATTCACTATTGAGTGATGGAAATTAGTGCGATGATAATATTAAGTTTATCCAGCTGCCCCAAGTTTACTCTACAGATATAAAACATTGAGTCATGAAATGCCCTTCTTCTCTTACAATCCTGGGTTCTTTAGGCGGGGTGTGAAACGGCATCTCAGTGGGCCTTCAGAGTGAGGGCGACAGGCGCAATAGGTTTGTTCTATGCCTGTCGACCTAACTTTTGGACTTCACGACTGCTTACCATCAGGTGGAATGAGGTCATCCTGTAAGCTCTTATTATAAATAAAAAACCATATAAATAAAGATCCGTCTCAAAATGAATTCTAATTCGAGGGTGTTATTTATGAAGTCATGGATGTTTGTTACACTTTCGCGCAAAAAACTAGGAAATGGATTTGAATGAAACTATATAGTAATAGCCATACATGTGATTAAACAGAAGAACATAAGCAATAAGGATATCACCATTTCACATACCGATTAGTCACGCGGGCAAAGTCGCAGGCTGCAGCTAGTAAAAATTATAATTATATTTAAAACTCTAAGAAAAATTATGTATGTCATATATAACTAAGTATATCATGTGATATCACGTTCTTAACACCCATGCATCAAAATAGCATCAACACGCGTACGAACGAACAATTCATTTCGTATTTCCAATTTCCATCATATTCACACTCCAACAAAAAATAATTACAAAGTTAATAAAAAACCAAAGCGTTCAATACAACTCCACAGCACCGTGAAAACACATCAGCTTACGTGCGAATAAAATTATTTTATTTTATTCTCGGCGACAAAAGATAATCAGATAACGGTTTTAATTCCATTGAAAAAATATATTAATAAACTGTCGGTTGTGTTATATGGGAAAGAGGACACTTGTTGTGGCAGAGGGGAACGGAAGATAGTTTTTTATGAGGTATTTAAGAAATATCCTTTCTTCTTTCAGACACGGAAAAAACACAAGTGTTCACCACACGAATGTTTGTCCCGGGTGGGAATCGAACCCACAACCCTTGGTTCAGAAGGCAGGGGTCACTACCAATTGAGCCACCGAGCCAGTCGAGAATGTCGCTATGTTCTTGTGAATCGTAATTAAGTCTAGGTGCATAATGAAACGATTCAATTGAATCCCTTGACACCAGGCTGGGACGGCGTCGGGTAGATGCAATCTTGCATTTTTGCACTGATTGCAACAGGGCGGAATTCGTTCTTTAAGTTAAATACTATGTAGTTCTTTACATTTTTAAATTTAAATATCAATTACACCATTACTTAGGTACTGTGTGCATGAATATGTCTGTTTGTATTGTTGTAAAAAAGTACGTAAGTAATATCAGTTTTCTAGTACCCGTACAAGTTTCAGCTGTGTTTTGAAATAGTTAGATAGTTTTGCACTGTCACTGCACATTTCCTCTACCTGAAGGTTGTCTTGAAGAGATCGCTATAAGCGATAAGACCGCCTAGATTGTACTTTTTGTGTTTGTAATGTGTTTTCCTGTAATTTCTGTGTTTTTGTGCAATAAAGAGTTTCTATCTATCTATCTATGACGCTGTGTGACCCAGAGTGGTATATCATGGATTGTATAAAAAAAGTTCATATAAGTGGGGTTTGTGGTTTAGCTACACGTAACACTAGCGGAGATTATTTGGAAAACCTTATTTCCTAAATGGACCTCACAGAAATTGAACCAGATACTTCTAATCAGGGCATTAGGTGAAAACTATTGGCCCGAGGACATCAAAAAGTGTAGATATTAGGATAACATTAATCTACACACACATTAATATAATAAGCTACTTATTCCCGGAAGCTTACAATAAGCCACACTTGTCTTCCATCACTCATCCCTCACAGCCAAAACACCTGATACTTATACGAGTTAAACCCACTTCAGGAACAAGCGACGGAACAAAATGAACAAACTTATAGTAAATCCGTATTTGGCCTGAGAGGATAAATACTGCGGATTGGGACCACTCCAGACTTGGAGGCGAGCGGGTAGCACTTGAGGAGGGGGCATTTACACTACACGACAATGGTAGTGACCAATATGAGGATTTTTTTTTCTATATTAGGAGAATGCTTTAGGAATGTCCTGACCAGGGGCCCTACTACAGAAAACGAAAACGATCGTTCGTTGAACGGATCGCGTATTTTTGCCCCATAAATCCCTCTCATTTGTCCCTCCCGTATTCGAATATACGAACTAAAATTCGTCAACGTCGATTTTCAACAATTTAACTGATATATTAGAACACGGGAGGGACAAATGAGAGGGATTTATGGGGCCAAAATACGCGATCCGTTCAACGAACGATCGTTTTCGTTTTCTGTAGTAGGGCCCCTGACCCATCTCATCCCGTGGGTGTCGTAGAAGACAAGGGAATATCATCCAACGGGTTGAAACGTATACCTGGTTGTACCGAGAAATACTATCGAACTCTTTCACGAAGAAAATTTTCACGAGTCTATGACGTCGGGAACTTATTTTACGGGACAATATTACGTGCACAAAATCCTAAACTAAAAAATGTGAAATGCCAATAAAAGAACCAATTATTATCAGCACCAAACAGCTGCCTTTGTTTGACACCGACACTTTAGAGATTAGCTGTATCTAGGTCGTTTTATTAAAGAGCGGTATGATCAACGTGTCGTCATCATCATCATCAGCCTATTGCAGTCCACTGCTGGACATAGGCCTCTCCAGTTGTTGGCAAACATCTGGAGGATACACCCATAATCGCCACGCTGGGCAGGCTAGTTGTCGATCGCAGGGCGTAGCTTTTCGCTCCGGTAACGATGCTGCCCGTCATCGGTCTGTGGTATGTAGCTACGCCTTCAATTGTGATGGTTATAACGCCACCGGTCGGTTGCCAGCGCCTCGTTTGTTATTCGGCAGGATGCACCACGGGCAGGTGAGGTTGGCTTGGAGCGAAAAGATGATGGGCCGCTCCCTTACATCCCTGTGTCGTCATCGTGTCGTATAAACCCCACTCGCCAGTATCAGTAAGTTGGTCACGCGCCTCAAACGAGCGGAGCGCGCGCATTCCCGCGAATTGTCCGAATCTTGGGGACTAACTCGATCACGTGGGCATGTTCCCGCGGACCGCGCGTGATTAGCAGCGGCTTGTGGCCTGCACGCTAAGCTGTTAGTGACGGCTTAAGAGTTCTTTTTAACCGACTTCGAAAAAGGAGGAGGTTCTCAATTCGTCTGTATGTATAATATTTTTTTTTTATTTTTTTTTTATGTTTGTTCACCGATATTTCCGTCAATTATGGATAGATTTCAAAAATTTTTCGACAGTTCGACAGAGGACACTTCCGAGGTGGTCCCATTTTCACCAAGTCAGGATCTGATGATGGGATCCTGGAGAAATTGAGGGCAACAACCGAAAATTGTATGCTCATATGGTGTTTTTGTTACGTAATTATATTTTACTCAGGTATATGCTTCCGGGCGTCAACATCTGGTGCTGATTATGAACTCACAGAACTCCTTAACGGTTAGGAGTTAGGGGACAGTACTGACATTGGTCGATATTAAACTAGGTAGTAGTATGTACTTATGCAGGGCTAATAGGGCAGGTGATTTGGACAAGTGATTTGCTTGATTCTAGATCGCAAAGTCTTCACTTGACTTAAAGCAAAATTTTTCATTCCTAAGTAAAACTCTTAAGGACATTAATTAGCCTTTATTCAAGTTACACAGCACATTAACGCAACTAAAAATAGAGAAATAAAATTATTTTAAAAAAAAAAATTAAACCGACTTCGAAAAAAACACAAACGACCAAAACTAAAAACCGATAAATAACGTAAGTAATTCCATCCTTAATACATAATTATTTAAATATTACAATTATCACTTATTTTTGAAGTCGGTGCCAAACAAATAAATATATTGTCGTGTTTGCCGGCCGCGCGCGTCATACAACAACAGTCTACGTTAGGTACCTACCGAGAGGCTGGCACCGACTTCAAAAATAAGTGATAATTGTAATATTTAAATAATTATGTATTAAGGATGGAATTACTTACGTTATTTATCGGTTTTTAGTTTTGGTCGTTTGTGTTTTTTTCGAAGTCGGTTTAATTTTTTTTTAAAAATAATTTTTAACGTTAAAATACAATCACAGTTCATCGGCTACTGTGATACAGCCGATGACTAAGTAGGTTCCAAAATGAAATGTAGCCTATGTCAAATTGGAAGAATGTAGCATACTATTGGTGAAAGAATTTTTTAAATCGGCCCAGTATTTTTTGAGCCTATTCATTACAAACATACAAAAATAGGTACAAATCTTTCCTCTTTATAATATTAGTGTAGATAATGAAAGTTCTCATCAGTGGAAACTGATGAGCAACTTGTTAATGTGGACGAAGCAAAAGTTGTGTCCCAGGATCGTAGCAAATGAAAGAACGTGGTCTCTGCCTACCCCTCTGGGAGAAAGGCGTGACGTTATGTATGTATGTGTGTAAGAGTGGTATGATCGTCCGACCGTCATCGTGTCGTATAAACCCCACTCGCCAGTATCAGTAAGTTGGTCACGCGCCTCAAACGAGCGGAGCGCGCGCATTCCCGCGAATTGTCCGAATCTTGGGGACTAACTCGATCACGTGGGCATGTTCCCGCGGACCGCGCGTGATTAGCAGCGGCTTGTGGCCTGCACGCTAAGCTGTTATTGACGGCTTAAGAGTTCTTTTTATCGTTAAAAACACAATGGAAGTTCATGGACCCTTTTATAACCCTTTTCCAGTTGTCTAGCAGCCATAGTACAAGCTTCGGCTTAGTTTGGGGCGATGTGGGGCCCAGCGTGGCATGTCTTGGGTAATTACGAGTATATGTCTTAACCAACATTGTTCGTGATTAGATAGATAGATAGATCTGTTTCTTTATTGCACAAACATAAACATTTACAGGAAAAAGTATACAAACATTATTATAGTAGGTACAATGTACATTTTCATTGTCATTCATGTGATTGTACATTTTCTTTGGAAATAAATATACAATCTTCAAATGTAAAATCTCAAAAAAAAAAATATTATATTTTTTTGTTGATTTTCGTGCTATGCTACTGACTGGTAGCGATATCAGAATTAAAGGCGCAGCTAATATCAATAGCCGCTGACGTGCAGTAGCGTCAACGTCGCGAGATACTACGCCCTGTGATCGCCAACCCGCCTGCCCAGCGTGACGATTATGGGTATATCCTCTGGACTGCTGGACATGGGCTTCCCGTAATGATAATAGTCATTTAGGAATATTTACCTCGGTCACCACGCTGGGCAGGCGGGTTGACCGTAGTAGGTTTTATTTATACTCAGGTAAACGCTGCTGCCCCTTCTTTGATAATCCCTTGGTCGGATTCTATGACAGTCATGCGCCATGGGATGAGATTGAGTGGTCCTATACTAAATATGGAAAGCACACGGACAAAGTAAAAGTGCTTTGTACAAAATATTCCACATTATTCAAGCTTCACCTTGAAAATAACGAATCGATTCGAAAACATCTACCTTTGATATTACCATTGATTGCGCCACCTTTAAAGGCTCATTATACTTGAAAATCTCCAACGGAAAGGCGAGTGAACCCGCCAAATTTGAATTTCCGTACCTCAAATTAAGAGCGAGATAGAAAACTTTCCCCACAAGTTGGAAAAGGATGGAAAATGTTGTTCTAGAAAAATGTGACTTGGAATTCGGCTACTTACATATTTTGAAGCATCAAAGGAATAGGTGGTGTTGGAATAATTTTGAATTGAGAATACGCTTTGGCGCCAAACGCCTTTTGTGCAATCAATATTCAATGTTGCCAGCACTGGTGAGTTCGAATTTGGAATCAATCATTCGGAATTCAAACAGGGACGTTTGGTGATGTTAGGGTAATTCCCTGTATAATTTTTCGGTTGGAATGTTATTTTTTAACCTTAAACTGTCTACGGTATAATGTAATTGGAATCATTTATACATTATAGACATTAACTACCTACTCCAGCGTTGTTACCATAGCAAGTTTAATTCTATTGTTATTTTGAAAGTTCTAAATAAGAGATCGCTTACTAACGATAAGATCGGCTAAATTGTACCAGATATCTGTAAATGTTAAAAGGCAAATGTTTGTATTTTTGTCCAGCATTTAATAATATTTATCTATCGTGATTGGTGCACAATTTTAGGTCATGTAAGCTTACGAGAAAACAAAAAAATATATAGTTAATAATATTTCCTCCATTTACGTAATAAAAAATGTAATAAAATTACGATGTCTTTTTATAAAGAGACATACTAAATACTTAATTATGTATGTAATTAATAGAAACAAAAGAAGTAAGTTCCTACCTACACCGCCTCTGCATACTGCCATCTAAACATTTTATTCAGGAACACAATAACTGCAACCCTATTTATAAAAGCTTTCGCAAAGCTGCCGAATAGAAGATTCTACATTGAGAGTGTTTAGTTCTCTGTTCATTCCTAAGATGTCGCTTCACGTAAACAGCGCCAACTATACTGAGCTAATAGAACTAAAAGCAATTGCTCAAAAGCGCCATCTATCCGCACCATGTAGTAATGAGTCGTTGGCGTTGCAAAACTTTTAGCGAAAGCTCAACACGGAGCTTTGCGACTAAAAGCTTCCGGCGCTTGGCATCGGCAGTGTTTGGAAGTCAAACTTGCACGAACTTTATACTAGATGGCGTTAGTGTTTTCAACTGTAAACTATAATTGTGCACATTTTAGGGTTGATTAGAACAGTACTACAATTTAAATTTTGTATGTTTTATGATGAGTATTTATTATAAAGGAATCTTGAATACGTAATTAAAATAAAAATTTAAATAGTTCCAAAAATTAAACATAAATAAATTTTAAATAGTTTAAATAAAAGCCCGACTTTTAAAAATCTAGCTTCGTTTAGATCCGTCTTCTAATCAACGCAATTAACCCGTAAATGCCAACGTGCTTCGTAAGCCCAACACATGGTTCGGAATAATGTATGGGATGGGATGCATGGTTTGTGTATCCAATCCAGTATGTCATGAACTGCCGTGGGGAACGTTCGCGCGTCGGCTTCCCGATTCGCTATTCAAACACGTGGCTTTACGAAACAAAATTCGAAAAACTTTTGATTACATAAAAAAAAGAAAACAAATTTTGACAGGCCGTATTGAAGTGAAAGTGTACCGAAAATGTTGTTAGAGTGAAAAACAAATGTAACTTTGCGGGAAAATAAATGTAAATAAATGAAATATCGATGTTAGGGTTGTTTATTGTGTTTTATAGTGATGGTTTTGTTTGGAAATAGTTGTAGGATAGTGTTATTGTTGATAATGTTAGTCGGCGCTGTAAGGAATGGAGGTAAATATTGTGTTTATTAACTAAATAAACATAGACATATTTTAATGTTAACAGTGATATTATTAATAACTTTATAAAATGAATTCGCGTGAAATACTTGGCGGTATTTATTGGTTACCTGGGTACAAATAAAACCTACTGTGGTCACGAACCCGCCTGTCAGGCCTAGGAACTAAGGCACCTCCTTAAATGACAATTGTTGGTGGGGGAGGCCTATATCCAATACGTATGCTTCGGCGCTACCCGTGTCCCTGCAACTTACTGCCCACTGGTGACACAGGGGGGTTTAGTGGGTATGCCCCCCCCCCATTTTCGGAGGTGTAAGTACCACACACCATGCCGCTTCCTCCCGGAGACGGCATGAAGGTGCATAATGCATTCCCCTCTTTAAAAAAAGGCCTATATCCAACAGTCGAAGTTTTCAGACTGATGCGGATTTATTGGCTATCTGTGCTACAGTTGAAGTTTTAAGCACCTGATTGTTGAAATGAAATGAAATTCGTTTATTTACGGCCAAGTCACACAACATTAACTATAATAATAAAAAAATTGCATTAAGAACCTTGGACTTGGCACAAATTTGTCTAGATTTTATTACTATTAAGAGATTAAACAAGCAGTTCCATCGAAACTTGGCTAGTTTTTTACAGAATGTTTTTGGTGGGATATGACTTAGGTTTTAGTCGCACTAAGGTAAGTGTCCCTATCACGGAGGTAGTCAAAATCGGTTCCTATTACGGTGGTATTTCTATTTTCGAGTTTTATTCCTATTTTGTTCAGTATAAGTTCACCAAAATGTATACTATTTATTCCAAATATATTCCTTCATCAGTTGACCGAATTTTGCAAGTATAGCACATATACAACACAACAAAATCAATCAATTAGTGTAACGACATCGATGTGAGAGAGGTTTTCATACAAACGCGCAACATCAAATGAAAGTACACCAATATTTATAAACTTAGTTTTTCGTATTAATAACCCGTTCAAGTTCGTTTGTGTGTTATTTATTGCATTTTCCTACTATTACAGCAGCTATTTAAATAGCTTAATTCATATTTTAAACTCATTTTTACCCAAAAAAATACCACCGTAAAAGGATACAAATTTTATAGGTTGATCCTAATACGGTGGTATACCTCCGAATTAGGAAATATACTGGACATGTTTAATTGTTTATAACTTTCAATTTATTAACTTATTGAATTAGTTCCAAGTTTTATTGAAATAATCATTAATCTCTTAAATTAAGGACCATATTCTGCGGTATGCTATCTTTCTTAGAAATCTAGTTAAATATGAAAATTGTTGAGCATAAAATGTTGGTTTCTTAGAAGCGGTAAAATAAAAAGCTGTATTTTAATTGATCACAAATCGATTATTTTGTATAACTGTTGACTAAAATTTAACACACTGAGCCAAAAAACTGTTATCGTGTGATTAAGCATTTACACTCTTTTGTTTATCGAAATTTTGATGGGTCAGAATTAGGAACATTATAACACTAGTAGTGTTCCTATTACGGTGGTAGTTATTTTCAGGTAACTCCGTATTAGGTTATATGGGTTCCTATTATGGCGCTATTCATAAAATATAAAATTACAAGTTTTAGGGTTCAGTAAATAAATAAAAAGTTTTCTATAATGTTTTATGGATTCTTATTTAATAAAACCAAAAGCGATAAAAACTTAACAATGTATATAAATAATGTTATTTAAAGAGAAGAATGCCCATCATAGTATGGAGAATAGTACAGTTGTGTTAAGTGTTGCATCAAAACCAAAGTTGTAATTAGGTATCTAGAAAAAATATTATTACTTTTGACCCTTGAAAATGTAACATATAAATAGTTTATTGTATATAGTAATAATAATTCGTTTCAACGAGATCTTTTTAATACGTCACTGTTAGAATTATTTAGAGGGTGCTAGGTTCTGGAGAATAAGGAAAATTCAATTGATTCATACATCCCTGCTATATTTGCAAATTTTATTAAAAGAGAATCAATGTTATCAAATCAATGAATGAAAACCTTACAATTTACTTTCATCACCATCATCAGCCTATTGCAGTCCACTGCTGGACAAAGGCCTCTCCAGTTGTTCGCCATCTAAAGCAAACTTCTGGAGGACATACCCATAATCGCCACGCTTGGCAGGCGGGTTGGCGATCGCAGGGCGTAGCTTCTTGCTCCGGTGACGCTGCTGCCCGTCATCGGCCTGTGGTTTTTAGCTACGCTTTCTATCGTGATGGTTTAACCGCCACCAGTCGGTTTGCCAGAGCCTCGTTTGTTGTTCGGCAGGATGCACCACGGGCAGGTGAGGATGGCTTGGAACGATAAGGTCGCCCCCTTACATCCCTTACATACAATTTACTTTACTAACACATATTTTATTTAATGTACGTAACATTATTTGCTTCTGACCCTCCGAATTAGGAACCGTTTACCGCCGTAATAGGCACTGACCGAAATTATACCTCCGAATTAGGAACAATCGACTCGGCTATTTAAATATTTTTTTTTTAAAAAACTAACATCAAAAGAAACACAAAATCAATAGAAATACAAAATATAATAACCACTTTTGACGATGAAGTGGTTTTGCACATTTAGAAATACTTACAAATGCTTATTTTTGTCTCCTAGTTTCGAATGTTGCGAAATACCTCCGTTACCGTAATAGGAGCGTTTACCTTACGTTGTAAATTAATTTCCTCTCTCGTTTTGTTTTTTATGGTATGTTAACTTTTTATGAAAAATAAAACAATAAACAAAGATGCTGTAATTAATTAGGTACTAATTTGGATTAAATTATCCCGTCATAGTGTGATTGATGTCCGTTACACTAATTGGACCTCATGTGGATAGCTTACATTTTTTGTCCTTTAATCGACTGCTTGAAAAAAATATCCGTACTTATTACAATATCAAGTACACATACAACTTACAATAGTCATACTTTTAGGGACCCCACTCGAAACAGGAAAACGAAACATCAGTCAACTCAACCGTCGGTCTGTCTGTGTGTCGCGATTATCATGTGGGGTGTTATTTGAAAAGGGCTTTTTGTAAAGAGCTACTCCGGCCGGCTACGTCCATATGTTTTATCTGAATGGAAATCTAATGGGAAGTAACGGTTTCTAGTTAGCATTTTTGAAAGTAAACATTTGTTAAAATAACATTATTATTATGTAGGTATCATGCATTGTTAACATAGGTAAATAGTAGAACTGAATTGGCAGACTGGCGACATGATTCATTGGAATCGACTAACTTACCACTCTTTTCTTAGTACTAATGTAGGGGACATTATAAATAAAAGGAATCCATGTGCAAAATTTTAAGTTTCTAACCCTTGTAGTATAAGCTCTACGCTGATAATGCCAGTCAATTATTTATTTCTTAAAATGACTACGATGATGGACGGACGGATTGTCATCAGCGCCAAACTGAGGGGGAGCGGAAGGCTCTCACCCCTAGGAAAGTTAAACTATACAGCTAAGAGCGCCTCCTAGTTCAGTAAATATTTCCGATTTATATTGTACCTATGCAAATAGATACACAAAAAGAGTGCTGTGCGCTACACTTGCAGGAAAGTATTTTTTTGTGATACTTTGTAAGTCATCAGGTAACATCATATACATTGTTCTGATCCCAAAATAAGTTAATTATATTGTTCTGATCCCAAAATAAGTTATAAGTAAATTATCGAGGAAGGCTTTAGGCTATATAACATCACGCTGCAGCTATTAGGAGCGAAGAAATAATGGAAAATGTAAAAAAAAAAACGGAGGAAAAATAACTATTCCCGCGGACGAAGTCGCGAGCACAGCTAGTACAAATATAATATTGTAACTCTCCATGCAATGTACGGGATTATATATGTCTTTGAAATAAATAAATACGTAGGCACTATAGTAGCGCTGCACATTATCCTCCTTATAGTTCACAGAACTCGTTTCATCGGTCCTCTGATAAAAAGTACCGGCGTACCTGATCATTGACGGGTTTGAAAATACCGGACGGGTCGATTTAAAAGCGGCAAGATTACTGGGCAGGCATGACCGCACTGCGTTGTCTATTAAAGCCTAGGCTTTCGCAACAAAATAGATCTACGAGTAAGATGCAGTTTGTGGAAGCTTTGAATAAATAATATTAAGAATGTAAATGAGCAATTATCCACTTAACGCAATCTCTAAGGGGCCATCTATAAATTACGTCACACTATGGGCATGAAATGTGACATACAAGTAAGATGGTGTCCGCTCCATTGCATCCTGAGCTTTAAATTACCACCTAACTTGTACCCTTTTTGTTCCAGACACCAGACCACTCAACTGAAAAAGAGACGCGACCGGAGTACATACACCCAGACGGCCTATCCGACTTCGATCCTTACTTAGCAGACTTCAAACCGGTAGTAGAAAGAGGACGAACTACATACCGCTAACCGGGAAAACGACGAAACGATAGACGGTCTACCGATATTTCTTCTGGAGCCGAAGAATTCGTATGTTATTTAGAACGAAACCGGCAACCTTGGAGAGTAGAGCGGCGAATGCTTTAACAAGTGTTCTTCAAGTGTAACGGAGTGAGGATAGAGGAGGACTGCTCAGGTTGGAGCACGTGACCCTCACCACGGAAGTGTGAGGGTTGTCGGAGGCTGGAGCTGAAGCGTGACGAGGAATGAGGTAAGATGAGTACTTGGAGGGCCGTACGGGTGTGAATGCTACGGCGTGAATAGCAAAGTCAAGGAAGTCAGGAGTTCAGGTGCTGTGTTTCAACGAGTACAGCTTGTAAGTATTTTATATACCACGAGGTTGACAAAGTTTCCGATGGCCCGCCGATGGTTAGACTTTACCGCAGAAACATGATACGCCGGAGCATAGCGTGCACTTTGCCCGGTCCTTAAAAGACTTAAATACGTTTATGGGGCTACTTGCTTCAGGCATGAAGGAGCTGTATTTCCTAAAAAATATGCTTCAGTCACATGAAGTGCCTTCATACTTGTAATTCCCCAGAAATAACCTCGCGGAGGAAGCATCATTTCCACAAACATCTCGATAGTCTGGCGATCTTCCACTGTACGCTTTATGAGGAACTTCTTTGCGCGAGGCAAAATCAGTAGAGTAGAGAAACTGTAGAGTTGGTTACAACCAACTCTCTGCGTCAGTCCTTTCCAAGCAGCTACGACTTGGGAGCCTTCAAGCTAAACGGAGCGTACTCCTATTTAAAAGGCCGGCAGCGATCCCAGAAACTCGATTTGAGTTGCGGGTGTCCATGGGCGGTGTCGACTGCTTATCATCAGGTATGTACAATTTGCTCGTCTTGCCGCCTCTTGCATAAAAAAATACCACACAGTCGCTGTTCTTTTATAATCCTGATCATCATCATTAGCAGTCTGCGATGGTCTCCTTCTGGATGTAGCCTTCTCCCAAGATTACCCAATTTGCCAAAAAAATCCCCAAACTGCGATGTTTGGCTTTCTCTGGGGGGATGCTTACGTCAAGCCAATTGACTTCAATGGGGTTATGATTGATACAAATAAACTATTTTTTTGACAGTTGGCTGTCCTCGCCCTATAATGATATATTGTGAAAAATCATTACGCAATACGTCATTATATAGTCAAATGGTAATTTTAATGAACATTACATATTTAACGCTTTACACATATAATTTTATAGCAACACTAGCAGCCCGCCCCGGCATCGCCACGGTAGACATCATTATTCTACACCTTCGGTTACATTGTTCAAATGTTACCAAGGATCCCTAGTTTTTCTTTCAAAATGAAAAAGTAAGCTGTAGTTGTACTTCAAAACTGAAATGTATGTCCTAATAGGAAGAATGTAGCATTCTATAGGTGAAAGAATTTTTGTAAATCGGCCAGTATTTTTTTGAGCCATATTCACTTACAAACATACAAAAATAGATACAATTCTTTCCTCTTATAATTCTTAGTGTATTTACACGTAGATTTATAAATTATAGCAACAGAGACTAGTCTGTCTACGCTTGTTTTCAATGAATGTAATTACAAAACGCCCAAATTGCTATGCTCAAACGTTTAGAGAGATAAATCATAGCCAAGACATAAATTATATATATTAAATGATTTCTTCTACTCATCATTTCAAAAGCGCTTCATTGAGTAATAGGTATCAGGTAAGCCACTTTATCATAAAGAGAGACCATTAGGATATTTGTTATTAGGGCATTAGTATAATGGCTTTGGGAAGGCGAAGTCGTATAATGGGAAGCAAAAAGACAAACCGCCAACGTCGCCGTCGGCAATTAAGGACAAGTAAGAAAAAAGCGTTTCACTATCGCCTTAATCATTCGCAGGTTGTGATATGTATATGGAAGCAAGGGACTCCGGCCAAGTGGTCCATAGTTTGTAGTAGGGGTAGCCCGGGATGCTAATATCGGGATTTACTCGAGCACTATAGAGACCTATACGATTGCTGAAGCTTAGATAATTAGAAGAAAAAAATGTTATATATTATACACTTTCATTGAGGGGGGGGATCACTAATAAATAGTTCAAAAATGTAAAAAATAAAACCGATGCATGGACATACTGGAGCGCGTCAGATATGTGAGTAGTC